>CM053609.1:80211294-80378214 GCA_028646535.1 Procyon lotor
TCCTAGACTCATGAAACGAACTAAGGGTAGCTGGGAGGTGGGGGGGTAGGGATAGGGTGTCTGGGTTGTGGACACTGGGGAGGGTATGTGCTATGGTAAGTGCTGTGAAGTGTGTAAGCCTGATGATTCACAGACATGTACCCTGGGGCAAATAATACATTATAGGTTAAAAAAAAAAAGGATTCTTCGAGTGGAAAAAAATGATCATAAGTAGGAATAAGAAAAGTAGAAAGCACAAAAGCAGTAAAAATAAGTATATCTATAAAAATCAGTCAGGGGGGCACCTGGATGGCTCAGTTGGTTAAGCATCTGCCTTTGGCTCAAGATTGTGATCCCAGGGTCCTGGGATTGAGCCCCGTGTTGGGCTCCCTGCTCAGTGGGGAGCCTGCTTCTCCCTTCCTCTCTCTCTGTCTGCCCCTCTCCCCCTGCTCATGCTTGTTCTCCCTCAAATAAAGTATTTTAAAAATCAGTCAAGGGATCCACAAATCAAAGAATGTGAAGTATGATACTATATACCTAAAGTGTTGGTGGGGGAGTAAAGAATGGGTTCAAACTAAGCAACCAGCAACTCAACAGAGACTCCTATATGCATAAGATGTTAAATACAAGCCTAACGATAGCCACAAATCAAAACCCAGCAATAGATATGCAAAAATAAAAAGGAATCTAATGTATCACTAAAGAAAGTGAACAAACCATAACAGAAGAGAACAAGAAAGGAATAGAAAAGAACTACAGAAACAACCATAAAACAAGTAGCAAAATGGCAATATGTACATACCTATCAATAATTACTTTGAATGTAAATGGACTAAATGCTCAAATCAAAAGACATAGGGTGATGGAATGGATAAAAAAGTAAGACTTATCTCTATCTCTCTACAAGAGACACATTTTAGACATAAAGACACACACAGGGGCGCCTGGGTGGCTCCGTGGGTTAAAGCCTTTGCCTTTGGCTCAGGTTATGGTCTCAGGGTCCTGGGATTGAGCCCCACATCGGACTCTCTGCTCAGCAGGGAGCCTGCTTCCTCCTCTCTCTCTGCCTGCCTTCCACCTGCTTGTGATCTTTATAAAAAAAATAAATAAATAAAATCTTAAAAAAAAAAAAAAAAGACACATGCAGATTGAAAGTGAAGAGATGGAGGCATGCCTGGGTGGTCCAGTTGGTTAAGTGTTTGCCTTGGGCTCAGGTCATGATCTCAGGGTCCCGGGATCAAGCCCAGCATCCAGCTCTCTGCTCAATGGGGAGCCTCTCCCCTTCACCCCACCCCTGTTCATGTTCTCTTTCTCTCAAAGAAATAAATAAAATCTTAAAAAAAGAAAGTCAAGAATGGAAAAACATTTGTCATGCAAATGTAGGTAAAAAGAAAGGCAGGGTGGCAATACTGGGCAACATGGACTTTAAAGTTTGTAAAAAGAGACAAAAAGAGGGATTATATAATCAAAGGAACAAACCAAAGAAGATAACAATTTTAAATATTTATACACTCAACATGGGAGCACCCAAATACATAAAACAGCTATTAACAAACAAAGGAAGTAATCAATAGTAATCCAATAATAGTAGAAAACTATAACCCCCCACTTATATCAGTCAATAGATTATCCACACAGAAAATCAACAAGGAAATACTAGTGGCTTTGAATGACATATTGGACCAGATGGATCTAACAGATATATTCAGAATATTCTCTCCTAAAATAGCAGAATACACATTTTGTTCAAGTGCACATGGAACATTCTCTAGATCACATGCTAGGCCACAAAATAAGTCTCAAAAAATTCAAAAAGATTAAAGTCCTACCATACATGTTTTCCAACCACAATGTTTTGAAACTAGAAATCAACCACAAGAAAAAAATCTAGAAAAAGCACCAATACATGGAGGCTAAATAGCATGCTACTAAATAATGTATGCGGTCAACCAAGAAATCAGAGAAAATAAAAAAATACATAGAGGTAAATGAAAATGGAAACAGAGTGGCCCAAAATCTTTGGGATGCAGCAAAAGCTGTTCTAAGAGGGAAGTTTAAAGTAATACAGATCTATCTTAAGAAGCAAGAACAATCTCAAATAAACAACCTAGCCTTACACCTAAAGGAGTTAGAAAAAGAAGAGGAAGCCAAACCTAAAACCAGTAGAATGAAGGACATAATCAAGATAGAGCAGAAATAAACAATATAGAAACTAAAAAACCCCAACAGAGATCAATGAAACCAGGAGTTGGTTCTTTGAAAACATCAATAAAATTGATAAACCTTGATTCAGACTCAAAAAAAAAAAAGAGAGAGATGACTCAAATAAACAAAATCGGAAATGAATGAAAAAATAGAAGTAACAGCAGACATCACAGAAATACAAAGGATTATGAGAATATTATGAAATATTATATGGCAACAAATTGGACCACCTAGAGGAAATGGATAAAGTCCTAGTAAGATATAACCTCCCAAAACTGAATCAGAAAGAAATAGAAAGTTTGAACAGGACAACAACCAATAATAAAATTGAATCAGTAATCAAAAGACTCCCAACAAACAAAAGTCTGGGATTCACTTCACAGGTGAATTATACCAAACATTTAAAGAAGAGTTAATACCTATTCTTCTCAAACCATTCCAAAAATGGAAGAGGAAGGAAAGCCTCCAAATTAATTCTAGGAGACCAGCATTACCCTGATTCCAAAACCAGATGAAGACACTAAAAAAAAAAGAGGAGCGCCTGGGTGGCTCAGTGGGTTAAGCCTCTGCCTTCGGCTCAGGTCATGATCTCAGGGTTCTGGGATCGAGCCCCGCATAGGGCTCTCAGCTCAGCAGGGAACCTGCTTCCCCCCCCTGCCTGTTTCTCTGCCTACTTGAGATCTCTGTCAAATAAATAAATAAAATATTTTTAAAAAAAGACACTAAAAAAAAGAGAACTACAGGCCAATATCTCTAATCAACATAGATGCAAAAATCCTCAACAAAATATTAGCAAAATGAGTCTAATACTACATTAAAAAAAATCATTCACACAGTCAGGTGGGATTTATTCCTGGGATACAAGGGTGGCTGAATATTCATAAATTAATCAACGTGATACATCACATTAACAAGAGAAAGAATGAGAACCAAATGGTTACTTCTTTGTTTTTTTTAAGATTTTATTTATTTGTGTGTGTGTGTGAGAGAGAGAGCACACAAGCAGGGGGAGTGGCAGGCAGAGCAGGGAGAGGGAGAAGCAGTCTCCCCGCTGAGCAAGGAGCCCAACACAGGACTTGATCCCAGGACCCTGGGATCATGACCTGAGCCGAAGGCAGTGGCTTAACCAACTGAGGCACCCAGGCATCCCCCCAGATGGTTACTTCAATAGAGGCTGAAAATCATGTGACAATCATGTGACACCATCCATTCATGATAAAATTCATGATAAAAACACTCAACAAAGTAGGTTTAGAAGGAACTTGCCTCTAAGCCATATAAGAAAAACCAATAGCTAACATCATACTCAATGGTGAAAAACAGAGCAGTTCCCCTAAAGTCAGGAACAAGATAAGAATGTCCAATCTCATCACTTTTATTCAACATAATACTGGAAGTCCTAGCCACAGCAATCAGACAACAACAACAAAAATAAAAGGCATCCAAACTGGTAAGGAAAAAGTAAAACTTTCACTATTTCCAGAGGACATCATATTACATACAGAAAACCCTAAAGACTCCACCAAAAAACTACTAGACCTGACAAATCCAGGAAAATCATGGGTTACAAAAATATACAATATTGTATTGCATTTTTATAATGCAATAATGAAGCAACAGAACAAGAAATTAAGAATTCCATTTACAATTGCACCAAAAATAATACAATACCTAGGAATGAGCTTAACCAACGAGGTGAAAGACTTGCAATCCAAAAACTCTAAAACACTGATGAAAGAATTTGAAGATGACACAGAGAAATGGAAAGACATTCCATGTGCATTGTTCTGAAGAACAAATATTATTAAAATGTCCATACGATCCAAAGCTAGCTACACGTTTAATGCAATCCCTGTCAAAATATCAACATTTTTCACAGAACTAGAACAATAATCCTAAAATGTGTGTGAAGGCAAAAAAGATTCTGAAGAGCCAAAGCAATCTTGGAAAAGAAGAACAAAACTGGAGTTATCACAATCTCAGATTTCAAGATATACTACATAGCGGCAGTAATCAAAACAGTATGGTACTGGCACAAACAGACACAGAGATCACGATTATCTGGTCAATTAATCTTAGAGGATGCAAGAATATGCAATGGGAAAAAAGTCTCTTCAACAAATGGTGCTTGGAAAACTGGTCAGCTACAAGCAAAAGAATGAAGCCGACCACTTTCTTACACCATACACAAAAACAAACTCAAAATAGATTAAAGACCTAGAAGAGAGCATAGGCAGTAACTTCTCTGACACGTGCCATGGCACATTCTTCAGTTTGTGTCTCCTGAGGCCAGGGCAACAAAAGCAAAAATAAACTTTTGGGACTACATCAAAATAAAGCGCTTCTGTAAAGCATAGGAAACAATCAACAAAACTAAAAGACAACCTACTGGATGGGAGAAGATATGTGCAAATGACTTACCTGAGAAAGAGTTAGTATTGAAAGTATATATATAAAGACCTATACAATTCGATATGAAAAAGACAAATAATCTGATTAAATACGGGAAGAAGACACAAAGAGACATTTCTCCAAAGAAGACATCCAGAAGGCCGATAGACACATGAAAAGATGCTCAACATCACTCATTATCAGGGAGATGCAAATTAAAACCACAATGAGGTATCCCAGATTTCAAGATATACTACATAGCTGCAGTCATCAAAACAGTATGGTACTGGCACAAAAACAGACACAGAGATCACGATTATCTGGTCAATTGTCAGTTGTTGAAATACTATATTGTACACCTGAAACTAATATAACCAACTACGCTGGCAGATAACAAATAGCAAAGACCTCACACCTGTCAGAATAGCTAAAATCAAAAATGTAAGAAACAAGTGTTGGCGAGGATGCAGAGAAAAGGAACCCTCATGCACTGCTGATGGGAATGCAAAGTGGCCTGCAGCCACCATGGAAAACAGTACGGAGGTGCCTCAAAAAATAAAAAGTAGAACTACCATATGATTCAATAATTCTACTACTGGGTATTTACCCAAGAATACAAAAACCCTAACTCAAAGCGATACATACATCCCTATGTTTATTGCAGCATTATTTACAACCGCCAAATTATGGAAGCGACCCAAGTGTCCACTGATAGATGAGGGGATAAAGAAGTGGTATACGTATATAATGGAATATTACTTGGTCATAAAAAGAATGAAATCTTGCCCTTTGCAACATGGATGGATCTAGAGAATATAACGCTAAGTGAAATAAGTGAGTCGGAGAAAGACAAATACCATATGATTTCACTTATACATAAAACTTAAAGAAACAAAACAAACGAATGAAGAAAAAAAGGGAAAAACCCAAAAAATAGACCCTTAGACTCTTATTAACTACAGGGGACAAATTTACGGTTACCAGAGGGGAGATGGGTTGGGGGTGGGGGAATGGGTTAAACCGGTGATGGGGATTAAGGCGCGCACTTGCCATGATGGGCACGGGGTGATGTAATGCGTTGTTGAAATACTATATTGTACACCTGAAACTAATGTAACCAACTACGCTGGCAGAGAACAAAGAGCAAAGACCCAATGCACCTGTGCCCAAGCGCTTTTCACGCTTGCTTGCAGGGTTTAACAGACCTAAGCTGTGAGGAGGCTGCTCAGGTGTGTGGGAGAAGTTCTGTGGCCGAGTTTCACGTGACCCCGCCTCAGTGGGATACCTGGGAGGGCAGGCACCCTCCTGGCGGTGGGGGGCACCTGCCCAATAAGGAGGAGCTTCTCCCTTACCCTTTCTTGTCCAAAGCGGCCACATCATCAACTCTCATGCCAAAGATGAACAGGTTCTCTTCCCCAGCTTCCTCCGCCATTTCCACGTTGGCCCCATCCATGGTCCCGATGGTCAGGGCCCCGTTCAGCATGAACTTCATATTGCCTGTCCCTGAGGCTTCGGTGCCTGCCGTGGAGATCTGCTCTGACAGATCTGTGGCTGGAATGACTGCAAGCAAGGTGAAATGAAATCCGTGATCCTGTTTCTCTAGACCTGCTTGCATTGTAGCTGAGTGTCTATCTAGTGGCCTGTGTTGGTCATTAAAGTAGTCCACGTACATCAAGATCAACATTTATATGGTACAGAAGGATGGATCTTATCCTTCCCCGTGACTCAGGAAGCTGCTTTTGTCCATTTTTGATTTGCTACCTGGGTGGTGATGGCCACAGTGCTAAATAATTACGTGCTCGTACTATTCTTTCTTGGTCTGTAAACTCCAGAGAGCACCTATTACTCTCTACTATAAAAGCGGACACTTCGTTTCTCTTCTTCCCTCTCTTCCTTCTGGTTTTTGTTACGGTTTTATTTTTATTTCTTCTGCTTGATAACTTTATAAAATATATCGAAACTTCTTTCTTGAGCTTTAAAATTCAGTCTCTCCTGACCCTTCTTTTTTGATCTGAGGAAATTGGATTGTCTGCTTTCCTCTCACTTCCCACCTCCTCCCTCCCTCCTTCAAGGCAGGGACACGTGCTCCGTGCACCTGAGGTGTGCCTGGGGCCAGACACCAAGCCTCTGACCTTTCAGCCTAATTTACACACAAATTAGTGCTGCCAGAAGGCCTCCTTCTCCCTCTTTGACTTCAAAGGTCAGAACCAATTCTCTGTTTTACTTTGAAGGCTTATTTGTGCATTAGATATATCTTCATTTGCATCGGTAGGAACCTGGCTCTTTTGTCTTTCTGCATACAGTCTTAAACAGTAACATCAGAGGACCCAAAAATACCTCAAAAAGAGAAAGGCCTGTTTTCAATTTGGGACTTGGGTGAATGCACAGTTGGCATCTGCCTGTGGACGATGCTTTGTAAGCACATGATGCAAATAAGCACAGAGAGCAGTAGAGAAAGGGATGTTGGCTTTCTGCCAGTTTAACTGTCCCCCATGTGGGAACTTCATGCAGGCTCAGTGCCCATCTGAGCACATCTAAGCCTCATGCTTGGCAGCCTGACATCTGTCCTCATTCCTTGTTGCCACGTGAACAAATGACAGCCCTTCTTCATTCCACGAAGTGACCAGAGGAATATTGGGGGCTGGGGAATTGGCGTTCTGTTGCAAAACTGGACCTGGGAATGGAAGTCCTCCCCTCCCCTCCTCTTTTTCCTTTATCTTTTCCTTTTTCCTTTCCTTTCTAGGGCACAGTCTACACTTCGCCCCAAACTTCAGGGCCCCCTCCTCCAGTGCCCAACTATGGCTAGCCAGCAGGCAGGAAAATGCACTTGCAAAGGTAATTGTTGATACTGACTCCGGAGACAGCAATCTCATTGTCAGTAGGATCAACTTCAAGATTCTTAGCCCGGGCCCTTATTGTGCCCAAGAGTGATGCTTTCTGATCCTAAGTTACTGACCCCCTGAACTCAGCTACCTCATTTCCCCCTACCACATATGTAACCTTTCCACAGATTTTGCCCTGGCCCTGCAGGATTTGGGATGGGGATACTACCTTTTTCAGCAAGGGACACTCTGTAGTTCTCCAAGAAGATGACTTTCAACTTGCTTCCAACCACGGGGTCATTGTTCACCACATTTGCCACCGAGGTGATGAGCTTTATGATCATTTTGGCCATGTGATATCCTGGGGCAGCCTTGGGGAAGGACGTCAAACACACGGTCGGGAGGCGGCCGTGACCAAGTGGACAAACAGCAAGAGCTCGGAGTCCCCGCAGCCCCAGTGAGGAGAATCAACTTACTTTGCCACCGATTATGACTGTTCTGGGCACGAATAACTTCCTGGGGTCTTTCTTAATGCCTGGAAAAGATTTAGGCGCGGGTGGGCTGGAGGCCGGGGCGGGCGGGGGCCGGGCGGCGAGGCTCCCGCCTCCAGGGGGCGCTGCGGCCACGCGCCGACTCACGGTTGTACATGGTGACCACGTGCAGGCAGTTCAGGAGCTGCCGCTTGTACTCGTGGATCCGCTTCACGTGCACGTCGAACATGGACGAGGGGTTGATCTTCACTTTGTACTCCTTCTCCAGGAACTGGGAAAACTTCAGCTTGTTCTCCTGTGGAGACAGGGCGCCATGCCGGAGGCCTCTTGCCCGGGCAGCATCACGCACCCCCAGGGCTCGTGCCGCCCAGGGAGTCCGCGCCGGGAAGCCTCACCTGCTTCACGTTGGCGATTTCTCGGAGGAAGACGTCATCACCCAGGAAGCCGTGCAGCTTGGTCAGCTGGCTCAGGTCTTTCACGTAGTCTTCCCCGATTTTCTTTCAGTGTAAAGAAGAGGGGATTTGAGTCAGGGACGGCAGTGCTGCCCGCATGAGCAGTTCGTGTCCGTCTGTGGCGGGTGCCTACACCAGGGTAGGCGACCCACCGCACCGCGCACCGAAGGGCTGCACGCACGGAAGGGGCTGGAAACGCTGTGGGGGAAGAACCCTTTGCTGGTATCTGAAATGTAGTTTCAGCGGCAGCAAGCGTTAAAAACAGGAGCCCTACTCAAAAGGGGTAACGCAGAACCCAGGTTTTACCAGTTGTTTTTATGAGCTTCGCTTACTAAATACGGTTACCATCTTCCATCTGTGTGTCACAGGGGTACTGTTAGCCAGCCACGTAGTCTGTGGACCCCTTGTTTAAAAATTAAGAATTTCAGGGCACCTGGGTGGCTCAGTCCTTAAGCGTCTGCCTTCAGCTCAGGTCATGATCCCAGCGTCTGGGATCGAATCCCACATCCGTCTCCCTGCTCCGGGGAGTCTGCTTCTCCCTCTCCTACTCCCCCTGCTTGTGTTCCCTCTCTCGCTATGTCTCTCTCTGTCAAATAATAAATACAATATTTTAAAAAATAATAAAAAATAAAAATTAAGAATTTTAAGAAGGCTACAGCAGAGAATTCAATCAAGCAGGGAGCCTTGTGGAACAGCACCCTTCACCTGCTGAGGGCTGGCCCCGCTACCTGCTGCAGACCAGATTCACGAGTCATAAGGTCCCTCCTTCACCTCTAGCCTTGCATCAGGCCTCCCCTGCCTTCCCCCTTACCTCTGCTATTAACTCTGCGAGCCCGGGGTTGCAGAGTAAGAGCCAGCGCCTTGGAGTGATCCCATTGGTTTTATTCTGAAATTTGTCTGGTTCTAGCTCACTGAAGTCCTTGAATCTGGAGTCAGAAGAGACACGTCACTGAATTTGTCTGAAAGAGCAGGTTCGTGTTACATTCAAGAAGCCAAGTGCAGGCTTAGAGAGATTAAAGGTGGAGGGATGGGCTGGCAGCAGCTGCTGCTATCATTCTAAACAGAGATCCATTTGCAATTCAACATCATTATAAGAAAAATTCCAAATCAAGTCACCTCCATATGATTTCCTGGCACTGATGTGTATATAGACTTTTCAGCAGAATAGTTTTGTTTTGTTTTGTTTTTTTTGGGGGGGGGCTCCTATATCTAGAATTAGGATGGTTCAGAGAGGAAGGCATTTTCTTTTTAAAAAGAAGGTTACTTTGAAAAAAAAAGTTACTTTGTATAGGAGAAAGTACTTTTGCACATTTTGACAGAGCCCTTCTTCATCCCCAAACACAACTCTGCCTTTACTAGCATCAGTGCATTCACGGAGCAACTTTCGACCCACCACCACAGGAATGGAGACTCACACTTGGGTCTTGATGATGTCTGAGTGGATTTTAGCTACGCCATTCACAGCATGGGAGCCCACAATGCAGAGATGAGCCATGTTGATCCTTTTGCCTCCTTCCTCTTCTATCAGAGACATCCTTCTCAGACGGTCGACATCTTTAGGAAACAAGGCCGCAACTTTCTGGCCAAGGGAAGAGAAAGGCCTTGCTGGCCACTCAGGTTTAAAGCAATGTTGAGATAATGTCACTCGCTTCCCCAGCAAAATCTTTGGTGGAGCGAATATGGAAGTTCACTGCCACAGAGAGGGGCTGGGTTCGCCCTGGGGAGATGTCATCCTCCATTTTAGTGTTTTCTAAAAGATGTCTTTAACAGCACCCCACCAAGTCTTGAATACTTGTGATGTATCTATGACTGAAAGATCTTAGGGCCTATAGATTGGTGAGAGGGAACAAAGCAACCAACCTTCACATCTCGAGAACTCATTCTCAGAAGGGGCATGAAGAAGCTATCTAATTGACTTACATCTAGATGCTTCTGATTTATCTCATAAATGATTTCCAAATGTCGAGGAAGCAACTTTTCCACCAACTCTACCGGCCAGCGCTCCAGAGCCTCTGGGAGCACCGTGTGGTTGGTGTATGCGAAGGTCTTCTTGGTGATCTCCCAGGCCTGAGGGAAGGGAGAGGGGTTAGCTGCTTCCCTCTGCAGGAAGGCTGCCCTGTAGGTGCTCCCCCCATCACACGGGACCACACATCCCTCAGTTCCTGCCAGGCTGTAGCAGCACTGCTCATCCGCACACTCAGACACAATTCCACCAGGGTCAGAATAATCCAGAGACTGGGAATATGGGGGTTTTTTGGGGGGAGGAGGAAGCAGCCATGTGTAAAAACTGTTATAAAACTGAAGACAACATACTGATAAGTCTTTTCTACTATCCTAACATGCCATTTAGTAAAAGCAAAATCTGAGCAATACAAACAAGGAATGTTCTGAGAAAGTACAGAGTGTGTTTAGAATCTTGACTTGCAAACTGGTGGGGACACTTATAATTAGGTGTGTTCTGAGGTTGGAGAATTTAATTTAGTATCCTTTAAGACACACACACACACACACACACACACACAATCCTTTTAGACCCAGTCCATCTGAGCTGGGTCCCATTAGCAATGTATTTCCTTATTTCTTAGTCTTCCTCCTTGTAAGGCAGTAAGGACAGAGAAATGTTAGCATCAGGCAGACTTTAAGTTAACTTAAATCCGACTTTAACGTTGGAAGTTTGCAACAGTAACTTATTTTGAAAAGCTTTAAAAGGAGCTTTTGGCAAAATCTCTGAACCACAGATCTACTATTTAATTAAAGGAAAAGGAAGCCACACTATCCAGACCTTGGACCAGGGCAGTTTTTCAATATCCACAAAAATCCTCATCAGCTCAGGGATGGCGAGCGCAGGGTGCGTGTCATTCAGCTGGATGGCAACCTGTATGGGGAAAAGACATCAGCGTGCGGGGGACGGACGGCCTGGAGTCAGGCTTCCTTACCCTCACGCACGCCTGCACAAGGCACCCAACAGAATGCCCACCCTGGGTGAGGTGCTTTAAGCATACCGCACCTACTTAATGCTTTTAGCCCTGAGAAAGAGGAGTACATCTGATAGGAAGTCCCGAGCCCTCACTGTCTCTGTCTGTGTTTGGAGACTGAGTACTCGCCTGGTCTGGAAAGGCGTCGAACGCGGTTTTGGCGCTGTCTGTGGAGCCATACTTGGAGGCTTTGAAACGTCGGATGACATCTTGCAAGGTAGCGGCCACCACAAAGTACTCCTGCTTCAATCTCAGCTCCTTCCCTTCGAAAAACTTCAAGCCAAAGAGACAGAGTGAGAGTGGTTCACACTGTGAGGCATGGCCAAAATATGCCGGGGATCTCCTGCCCAGAGAACTTTAAGACAAAAACGCATAGGCCATCTGGCGGAAGAGGGCAGGTTAAAGGCCAAGCATCAGACTTCGCTCCTTCCTGAAGTGTAAAGGGGTTTAAAGAAGGCACACAAATACGGGATGAAGGGGATGGAGACAAGGCAATAGCAGCCACCTTTCTGAAGTTGAAAAATAGATGCATGAGTGGTAATTGGGCCAGAAGGCCCAGGAAAACTGAATCCTGACCTGCTAGGAAAGAAGAACCAAAGAACAACTCAATTTATGCTCCGCAGCCCCTAAAGGCTCAGGACTTGGCAGCACTGGTGCCTTTGGAAGTAGGGGAGAAGATGCGGTAAAAGCTTAGTCGTGAGTCTAACTAAGCAGTAGCTGGCCTCAGACTTCACCCCCAGACCCCCCGGCTGAGCAGTCTCTTTCCCCAAAGCAGGCAGAAGCCGGATGTGTATTCTTTGGAGATGGGAGCACGACCACATCACTGAGGAACTTGGGGAAAATAGCTAAGATTCTGCACTTTTCTTACAGGTGATCAGAAGACTTTAAGGAGCTTTAAGCAAGGAAAAAATAACTAGCTGCAGAGGGACGACCGTTGCAAGATTCCTGGAAGAGGGAGTTAGGCCTGGAGGAGGGCTGTGGCCAAGTTGGGAGAGTAGAGTGATTGAGTTTGTTTTTGTAATTATGGTACAAAAATGATTTATCAACTTGTACTTAAAAACAGGCATGACCCTGACAGCTACCTTCTACTCAATGAATTTAGTTAACTTTGCACCCGATGCTAACTTCGAATCCCCTGCCAATTGCCGTAGATAGTTATTCCCAAGTAAAGTTAGATTTGGTCCTTACTGAGGATAGAAGGATGGATTTCAAGCCCCTTCCAGTTAAATAATTCTGCAGACTGAGTCTGGCTAGGCAGCACTTGGAAGGATTCTTTTTTAAAGATTATTTATTTATTTGACAGAGAGAGAGAGAGAGAGAGATCACAAGTAGGCAGAGAGGCAGTCAGAGAGAGAAGGGAAAGCAGGCTCCTTGCTGAGCAGAGAACCTGATGTGGGGCTCGATCCCAGGACCCTGAGATCATGACCTGAGCCAAAGGCAGAGGCTTAATCCACTGAGCCACCCAGGTGCCCCTAGAAGGATTCTTACTTTAACTGACCACGAAACAAAGCGACTTTTTGCTTTTGGGTCAGAGACTTTTCTGACCTGTACTGCAGTCACAATGTCTCTCTCAAAGGGAAAAATAACATATACCATTACATTTTTTAAAATGCCGCAGCAAATGTCATCCTCTGCTGAGATGATAGTTTACAACACAGTGGATGCCCAGTCTTAAGGACCATTTATGTACTTTTCTCCCAATCCTTGCTTGGTGCCATCTTTGCAGAACAGAGCACTAATCTGGCTGTATTTGAGACTTATTATTAAAAGGATAATCATTACAGCGTCAAGAAGGCAATTTTACCCACATATAAGATAGAGCTAAGTATATTTAAACCAACTAAGAATCCCTAGTGGTCCTCTGTGGATGCAGTTGCAAGTTAAATGTTTTTTTTTTAATTTTAACTAAGCTATTTTTAGTGTAAAATTAAGAATAATCACTTAGGAGAAAAAATTCCAAGAGATGAATAAGTGGCACAAAAGACAAGTGTTTGTTCCTGCGTCTGCTCTAAGGCCCAGATCCCAATTTGCCTGAGCATAGGGGGCTGGGAAGAGCCTGTCAGTGAGGGGAGGAGGCCCAGCAGGAAACCTCCAGGGGCTTCTAACTCTATGGAAGAAACTTCTGTCTGAAAATGGTAATTCACCAGTGCTCAACTTCATCTTTTATATCCAGGCTTTGTTTTGAAATGTACAGACATAACCTCCTAATTAACTGTGAGGTCACCAGTCAAGGGCAAAATACCAATTCTGACTTCATGTCTTGTACGAATATGTTTTCCTTACTTGGGAGCAGGGGAAATCTAGACAATTCAGGAAGAGATATGGAGATTATTGTGCATTGAAGAAAAAAAAATCAGTATTGAAGATGTGCTTTATGGGCTACAGAAAAGTGCTTCTGAAACAGGCTGCTTCTATTTCCACTGAGAAAGCAAACTTGACCACTCACATTATCATTGGGATAGAGGACCCTGGAGATGTTCTCGGCCAGATTTCGGTCCAGCACAGCCTGAATGTAGTCTCCAACATTAACTGAGGGGAAGGTTAGAAAAGTGAGTAAGTAGACAAGCCAGTCACTGTTATAAAAGCCCCTTGACCTCACCTGATGCTTGCTGTTTGCTAAGTGAATGTAGGGATTCCTACAGCTCCTGAAAATCCAAAAGGATTTCCATAACCATCCATGCTGTGATCCGCATGAGAGTCCAGGAGGGCCAGACAGAAGGACTGCTTTTAAAATGTCCTCCGTGTGTGCTCCACAAAATGGCTACTCACTAGAAAGTTCAGGTCAGAAATTCAAGGTTTTCCTCTCAAGCTCAATTTGATACTAACTAGTGATCAGATGTGCGCGCGTGTGCGCGCACACACACACACACACACACACACACACACACACAACACACACACACACATTTATGTCCTGGTCCCCGAGATCCTTATCGTGTGCCCTCTTTCAGGGCTGCCGCTGATCTGGTTGCCTTTGAGATCAAAAAGATTAAACACAAATGCCCATTCATGAGAGCCCAGGCTGTACTCACAGTCTCTGAGGTTAAAGTCATTGGGTGCCCGAGCGGACCAGAGACGCATGGTGTTGACGGTGTTATTCATATACCCAGGTACTGGGGTGTCATATGGCAGAGCCAGGACCACCTGTGGGATTAAACGGAAGCAGCTGCTCAGTTCCCCATGTGTGGTAACGCAGGCCGACACTGGGACACAGCAAGGGATTCTGTTCTTAACTCCGTCACAGACTCAGAGTGTGGGAGGCCTAAACCAAAATGGAAGGTCCTAGGTCTGCAGGGGGGAGGGGGAGGGTTCTGTGGGGCCATGTGGAGCCTCCTCCCCCTGGAGCAATCTGGGTGGCTGGAACCATCCAGATGGAGGGTCCACTCTGTCATTCCCATGCTGGTTTCCCTTGTGTGTCCCTTGTCCTGATCTGGATGCTGCTCTTTCATGTTTCAGTTAAGCCATTGTTCTGAGAATAATAAAATATGACGTGTCAAGTGACAAATGTGAATCTGTTGTCGTTACAAAACAGTAATCAGGGTAGGTTTAGTGTAGGTAATTCAGTGATCTGATTTCAAATATGGTGAAAATGAATGGAAGAGAAATATCTGAAGATAGTTTATAGAGGATGTTGAAAATGCTATGCGAGATTTTTCAAAGTTGTGTGAGGAGTTATTTTAGTGGTCTGACAAATCAGCTGATAATTAGCTGAGATGGGTGTAAGAGGTGAGCTTCGGAAAATTTAGCTCAGTCTTTTTGATAGTCATTGAGACAGAGAAGAACAGGAAGATAAGTGTGTTGCCTGTGAATTTAAAATTTATGTGGGAAAAGACTCACTTCTCTTCCCTGCCTCATCAGTCAAGCTCAAAGGAAGGAGGATGACAGACTGCTTATACTGGAGGACGCCAGAGGTCATTTCGTGCAATCCACTCATTTTGGACATGAGAGGAACGAGGCGGAGAGAGAAGTGACTTACCCACAGTCACAGTCAGTGGCAGGGTTGAAACTTACACAAATCTCTGCAGTGTGGTTTGCTGAATTATGAATGAAGCATTAAAGCCTATATCGGTCAACCACATATATTCAGTCATGCTTCCATGAGTACCATGACCTCGAAGTAATCACCCTTCTTTAAATACCTTAGACTAGGAAATAAAGGTCTCTGGAGTTTTTTAAAGCACATAGTGATCCATCAGGAAAAGGTGTTTACAGAGTGGGAGTGAGTCTAGGTGCAAACATGATTTGTCTTTCTGACCCTTGGAGTGTAACTGAGGCAGCTGGGGAGGCACACGGCTCGGATGTCCCTGTAGAGAACATCAGGCAGAACCTGCCACCTGGGAGCTCGAGTCTAGCCGAGCTGAGCCTGTGCTTTCTTAGGGATGCTCCCGTTGTGGTGAGATCTTGAGAGCTAGGACTTGTGTCATGAGCAGTCTTCAAGCTCGGGCCGCATCAACCTGGCTGCTCGCTCTGAGTTCCAGGGCCCGCGAGGCTCTTCCTGAGATCTTCCTTCTCTGCCCTTTGCCCTTCATAGGTGCCACGCCTCCTCCCCCGCCCTCCGCTCTGTCACGCCGGGCTTTGTCCTGATATTGCACCCACACTTCTAATTCTCTCTGGTATCTGTTTCCCAGAGGACCTGAGCTGACACATGAGTGAAACAGATTGCTCGGTTTATTGGAATCCGCGCACAGCATGGGCTCACCGTGCCCGTCCTCATGCCCTCTGACCTCACCAGCTACAGACCGGGGGCTGACTTGGGCGATGGTTTCCAGAAATCCATAAAGCGCTGCACGCCTTGGGGCAGCTCACCTTATATTCCATCTGCCCCATAACGTTGCCTTTGTGGGCACAGAAAAATATACTGTCTCTAACTGAATTTCTGCGTGTATTATGTAAATGTCTAGAGGTGCTCTGTAAGTACAAGGTAGCTCAGCAGCAGGACCTAGTGGAAACAGAATATATTCAGGATTGACTGTGTCAACTGCATAGTTTAAATAGCTCAGAAATCTATTTGGGAAGTTTTAGACACCAAAACCTATACCAAATACTAGTTTAATGCCAAATACACATGTGAATTCTTTGGACATATTAATGATTGATTTGTTTGCAGCTCTCTTGACTGTATTTGTCACCAACTGCAACTCAGATTGCATTCTGTTGTTTAACCAAATTTAGAAAAAGAGAAAGAGAAACTTACCTTGAAATTACAGTATTCGTTTATTCCTTTTACTATTATACCATAATGACCTATTTTAGCTTCTAATCTGCTATTTCCTATGTTGAATAAATTCATCCTCAAATAGAAAAATCATTTTTAAATCACCTTATTTTTCTGAACTGTGAAGAGCTCTATGTGGATTAGCAGAATAAATTATCAGTTTAAAAAGTCAACTATAAAATGGGTCTTGGTTCTTCTAAAATAAAATAAAGCATCTATTCAGGGGGGATAATCCACAAACCAACTGAATTTAGCATTGCACTCACAACTTGGCCAACTAAAAATATTAACTTGCTCTTTACCATTTTCTTTAAGCTTTTAAAGAATGGCTGGTGACATATCCCAGCCTGACATCATATTTATTAAGCAAATATCTCAAGTGGAGCCCCAAAGATTGGACAAGGCAGTCTAGTAAATAATCAGTGTTATTTATCAGCAAGTAAGAAGACAGCAGAGCACAAAGCATCACTGGGGTGCTGAGAAGTGAATTGGTCAGCAATAAGGTAATGCTCAAATCTAGGGTAGGATAAACACCTAGCCATGAATTAAGTCCACTTGTACTGACACCAGCATGATGTCTCGGGAAGTGATTCTGCACGGAAGAACTAAACATTTTGCAATATTTTGTATTATTTTTTTTGACTTGGCAATGAATAAAATTTTTCGCAATCCTTTCAATAAATACTTTAGTTTTAAAATATTTACCCCTGAGAACTCCCAAGTAAATGTATCAATGGCAGCAAGGTAAGAAAGAACATTCACATTTATTTAATCTTGGTATCAAAAAGTTTATATAAAACCGGAGAGCGAAGCCTACTAGGATTACAGAATTGATTAATCTCTGACTTACAAAATGACCCTGATAAGTCACTTGATCTTGCGGAAGTCACTTGTCTCTTGGTCTCAGCACTCTTGTTTCCCAAGAGTGGGTTCACTAAGAGAAGGAACAGAATTACTGATAAAAACATCTCTATTCTTCACTACACAATATACTGTCCTCAATATCATATACATATCATCCTCTATGTGTTCCCCGTGCTCTACTATACAAAATGCTCAGCAGGAGAACAGTGAATACCTGGGTGTCGATCCATTTGGTCCCAGTGTTGGTGTGCTCTACTTTTCCATAGAAGTGCACAGGCAGCATGAACTCAGGTCGGGCCTTCTCCCAGGGGTTTCCATGTCGGAGCCAATCATCTGCCTCTTCTACCTACAAAAAGGACCCGGCTAAGAATTTTTCAGGAGATATGGACCTTCGGTTATCTCGAGTCAAATCATAGCGAATCAAAATATCTCTGACTAACTCAATGCAAGAATACTGTTTTGGTAGGAGAGGTTATTGATTCTGCTGAACTCTGTTCACCTTTGTTAGAGTGTTACAACCTTAATCAATGACAATCATACCTGTCAATACATATTACTGCATTTAATTCTCATGGCATAACCCTGTAGGATGCAACTATGATTTTTCCCTTTTTAAAGATGTGGAAATAGCACCACTGAGTTTTGACCTTAGGTGTGTGGGTTCTAGGCCTGTGTCTTAATATCTGTGAATACAAATTGTCCAGCTTGGGGGACAGAGAGAGGCCATCCAGGGATCCTTATAGTTGGATACCTGGACCTGAATGATGATAGTTTGATAGTTTCTGTCAAATTTTTTTGCTTAGAATGCACAGACCAGTTAAGAAATACCACTCATAGAAAGCTCTCTCTCTAAGATTCTATTCATTTATTTGACAGAGACAGAGACAGACTGAGAACACAAGCACGGGGAGCAGGAGAGGGGGAAGCAGGCTCACCCTACTGAGCAGGGAGCCGGACATGGGGCTCGATCTCAGGACCCTGGCTCAATTGACTGAGCCCCAACAGCTCTCTTAATAAAGCTTATTTCGGTATAGATACAAGACACTATTACATTTTATAGTCTTTGTTTAATTTAATCCATTTAGTAACTTTGATCTGATAATGAACTATTCATTATGGTTCATTTCAGAAATAATATATACTAATATGTAAGGAATTATTTTTTGACAATTTCAACATTTCCCCATGTACTTATGTTAATTTATAACCACATATTTCTCATAAAAATTTTAAAATCATAATCTATATTGAGGGTATTCTGGACATCAAATGAATTTTGGTTTGCAACAAACAAACATGCTAAAACAAAGCCAAGAAAAAAAAACAAATGGAGAGGGGAGTGTACTTTTAAAGTACAGACGTTATTAGTGAAAGCTTTAGAATATCACATATATGTTAAAAAATGCAATTGTGTTTTGACAAGAAAGGAGGGGTAAGGGTTTTTGGGACAAAGTACTCTTATCAAAGAGATTACCCTGAACTGGTTATTTTACTTCTTTGATTTCTCACTTTCCCCTCTTAGAAAAGTTAGCTTTAGTTTAGTTTTTTTTTTAGTTTAAGATTTTGTTTATGAATTAGGTGGTTTTATGACCACCCCCTAAATATGAATGCAATGCCTGCCCCAGGCATAGAGTGGGCACAAAGAAACACAGCTCCTATGCTTTGAGATATCAGACAAAACACTGATGTCAACAGACAGACAAGGAAATAAGCATGCATTTATTCCAACATTGATCATGACTTTATGTCCAGAAAGCCAGTGAGCTACCCACTAACGCTAAGTTCCTGCACAGTGATGAATGAAAAGGGGACTCATAGAAACGACATCTGTAAATAGTAGATCTGGGAGTGAGAGAGAGACACAGGAGACAGGAGGATGACTCACAGGCAGGGGGCAGCTGAGCGAAGGCTGGAGAAGGCTGGAGCGAGGTTTGAGCTAATCAGCTGATCCAACCTTGTTAAAATGCAGATTCTCAGGCAGTCGGGGGAGCGGTCTGAAATTCTGCATTTTTAACAAGTCCCCAGGGGCTGCTCACGGCGATAAAGTCAGTAAGTGCAACTCAAAATTTAGACTTCTGCTAATCTAACCAGAAAGAGAACAGCAAAAAATAAAAACTTAACAGGGAAACGGCTGAATTTCATCAGCCGTTAAGCTTTGGTGAAGTCAGAGTCCACTAGCTTGTGTTAATAACTGGAAACTCCTCACCAAGAAATGAGAATATCCACAGAGGATCAAAACATCCTGACTTACAACACACTTTCTACGGCTCTTAGGCAAGGGTGGGTGGGGATTTTCAAACGCTGGTCGGTGTGATCACTGCTTCCTGTCACTGGAAGACACCTCATTTCAGCACTCGGGACTGTTGTAAAACACAACTGAAGATACGGCACGAAGTGGGACAAGGAGGCAGAAATAGCTTTCCTCTCAAAAACCATGTGGATGGGAGAGCTGACAACGTATTTTCTGCTGCCCTCTGGCCTTGCCACCACCGGCCCCCTCCTATGCCAGTCAGAGGCTGCATTTGCCCTTTCGAGGGGACACAAGGTGACAAGACACCAGTCAGCAGATTATTCTTAATGCTATTAAATGTTGCTCTGCTTTTTCCCTGCCGAATAATGGCTGATCTCAACTTAACTGGGGTAACAAGTTCTGTAGGAAGACAGAACTCCTAGCTTGCTGTTCTTCATTTTGGGTCTCGTCCTGACTTGGCAAGGAAGCAGATAATAACTCCCTTGGTTTCACAAAGCTTGTTTTTCAGGTAAACTAAAAAACACTTCACTACCACAAGCTGGTCTGAGCAGATCAGAGGAGAAAAGAGAACTGCTCCCCCCCCCCACTAAATCCAGGGAAGCTGCAGGATGATGATAAACATCTTCTCTACCTTGCTTTCTTCCGATGAATCAACAAACCGATCTGTAAATTTAAATTTCCCTGTAGCCAGTGATTGCTGAATGCACTAACACGAGGAGCCATGTGAAGGGCGGGGGCAAGATGGGAGAAGAGCTTTTATTTCCACCCAAGCGGGCTGCTGGATCTGAACATGCCAGATGAAAGAGAGCTGAGACAAGTGAGTGCGGGCCTGTGGAGTGAAGGGCGGGGTGCCAGTCAGGCAAAGGGGTACCACCAGCACCTGGCACCTCCTTAGAGGAATTACTCAATCGCATCTGTCCTCCAACCAGCACAGAAGCAGAGGTCAGCTCAGGCAGCTCTGCTAGTGACTGAAATCTAGGAAATGCTGTCGCCCTCAACTGTGGGATACAAAGGACGTGACAAACTCGCGAGCAAACATTGCTTTCTGATGGTACAGATAACTGAAAACTGGTGGTTTTCTGAGGAACCCCACGAATTCAACAGTGGTAACTAGAAGCTCTCTGGGCAACGTGAATCGTGCATGACTAGTTACAGCGGGCTTGGCCCAGGTTCCGAGACAGAGGATTCTAGCAGATACTGTTTGATTCAACTCTGAGACACATATGACTGTTAAGCTTTAATGCAAGGCTGTTGCAATCGTCTTTCTGTCCTTCCTCCCAGAGGCCAATTATTTTCATAGAACATTTTTACTGATAAAGTTTCAATGATCCCCTTAGAGTTCAAGAATTTTAAGTCAAGAATTGTGGCAATAAAATTATTTTCCTTAGGGGGTTCACAGTGAACACTTTAGTATTGTAAATCTTACTCAAAGAGAGATTTCAATTACTAGAAGTCCATTAACCTTTAAGAATCTTCCCAGCATGGCGGTGTGTGGCTGGCTCCATCGGTCAGTTGGAGCAGGCAACTCTGGACCTTGGGGTCATGAGTTCAAGCCCCATGTTGGGTGTGGAGCTTACTTAAAAAAAGAAAAAAAATCTCACTGAAAAAATAAAATAAAATTAAATTAAAAAAAAATCTTCCCAGCTTGTGCCATTTTCTTCTGCAATGATGTAACTAATGTGTGTGGGGGCATGTCCTTCCCTCC
Organism: Procyon lotor; assembly: GCA_028646535.1. Lineage (NCBI taxonomy): Eukaryota > Metazoa > Chordata > Mammalia > Carnivora > Procyonidae > Procyon > Procyon lotor. The sequence goes on from CM053609.1 coordinate 80,232,645, forward strand.
AGAGGCGTGCTGCTTTCCTGGAAGATACTTTGTTTTTTATGGAAATCGTTTCTTTTTTAATGGTATGATGTTAAAATGCCATCCCAGCAAACAATGGATATGGTAAAGAAAATGATGAGTTTTTCTGACTCAGTTTCAAGTTATAGTGAGATTAGTGATGATGGCCAGTAAGGGGGCAGCTTTGGAGACAAGCAAAAGTCATGTAGTTTCTCTTTTTTACGACACTAGAAATATATACTCCCTGGGTCTGGTATGGTATGGACCTTCTTTTGGATAGGTCATACCATGATTCCATACCTCCTTTTCTCAATTAACACAGCAAACAATTTCCTATTTCATTAAAATTAATAAAATATGAACAATAAATCTTGTAACACTGAAAAAATAAACATATTTGGGGAAAAAATAAAGATGAGAAAAAAATTAATAAAATACATATAATAACTATATCAATATTATATAATACCCCTATTTATTAAATTGTCCTCTTAGGCAAAATTAACGTTTTACTGAGTGCCTATCGGTGTGCCAGACATTTTATGTATATTCATAATGGCTTCTTGAACCTGGGATCTCCATTGTGCAGACAGGAAAGCTGAGGAGGCTCAGAGAGGTCAGGTAACCTAATCAAAGCAATGCACCCCATAGGGGGAACGAGTTGCAATTAGGCCTCAAATTAGAAATTAGATCTCAAGGGTGCCTTGGCAGCTCAGTCATTAAGCGTCTGCCTTTGGCTTGGGTCATGATCCCAGGGTCCTGCTCTCTGCTCAGCAGGGAGCCTGCTTCTCCCTCTCTCACTCTCCCTACTTGTGTACCCTCTCTTGCTGTGTCTCTCTCTGTCAAATAAATAAATAAAATCTTAAAAAAAAAAAGAAATTAGATCTCAATTAGGGGCTATATGTTTTTTTCTATGCAGTGCTGCCTTCTCATTTATTTAGGGATACCTAAGATCCACTGGTCCTTAATAAAACTTGGAAGCTTGTCTTTCAACATGTTTGTCTTTCAATATGTATCCCGTATTCTCCTGCTGAGACTCTTTCCTTGGCGCATTCTTTCATCACATCAAACCTTTTAGTTCCTTCTTCTCTGGCTCAGAGGGTGTCAAAATACTGAGGGAGGGGAAGGAGAATGGTGTTGACACTCGGCTTGTTCTCATCCTTCCTCTCCCCTGTGATTAGCTCCAGCCCAGGTCCCTCCCCCTCATCCAATCCTGAGCACTCTGCCCTCTCAGACTGACTCACAGAAGTGGGAGAGGGGTCCAGACAATGTGGGCTCTTTGGAAATCAATTCCAGTATCTCTTTGTCAATGATGTGTGTGTAGGGGAAAAAGACAGAGAGAGAAAGTCTCAATCACACTTGGCATCAGGGAAGACTATCCCCACTAGGGCTGACTGTAGGCTCAAAGAATGACCAAAGATAAAAGAAACAAATACCTAAGAATCCAGTTTGCTTATAGAAAAATCATATGAGAGTTATCTGATGACTATTGTAATAGGCGGTCCACAGTCAGGGGTCAGTGGCGGGCATTTTCAGAGCATTCTTGGGAGTCAGGCACTAGGTGAGGTGCTTACGGGTCTGGTGCTGGAAGATACTGGCAGCCCCCCTGCTCTCGGGGAGCTCACATCCCAAAGGGGTGAGACTGATGGTTTTCAGTGACGGCAACTAAGTGCCAGAGATATTAGAAAAGCTCTATGTTAAAGGTCTGTAAATTACAAATCACCCAGCATACTACGAAGGAAAAGTATTTTAATAACAAAATTTTGAAAGACGGCTCATGTACCTGCCATCCATCTCGGATCTTCTGATTGAAGATTCCATATTCATAGCGGATGCCGTATCCGTAGGCTGCAAGGCCCAGGGTTGCCATGGAATCCAGGAAGCAGGCTGAGTCAGAGAGAACGCAGGCAAAGGCAGAGTCATCAGGGTTAGTCCAAATTTCATCTTCCTTTAAAAGACATGGCAGCCACAAAACATTTTGTCTCTGAAAACCCACATTTGTATTTGAAAGCACAGAGACAGCTGTGTGGTGGGTATTACTTGCTTTAAAATAACATTTTAAAATTATGAAACGAATATTATAGAAAATTTAGAAAATACAAAAATGAATACAGAAGAAAACACACAGCATGGACCATCTCACCATCTAGAAGTAACACCGTGTACGTGTTGGCATCTCGTCTGAGAACAGAGAAGGAAGCTGGTGGGCCTCAGACATATCCATTATTGTGTCTGTCACTCACATTGTCCTTTCTAAGGGAAGCTCTCTCTATGGCCCCCTGCTTGAAAAGATGGCCCCAGGAGAGTGTAATTTACGTGTGCCCACCTAACCAACTAGCTGGACATCTGTGGCCGACTCTCTTTCTGGCCAGTGGAATTCCAATGCTCTTCAGGTATCAGGGGGCCGGCCATATGTTTCAGGGAGGCTGGGCCAGGAAATGAATCTTGCTTTGGTCTAAGCCAATCATAGTAATTCTATTTCCTTCACCAGTGGCTGGTTTTGGCATGGGCATGCAATGACCTATGATCTAATGAGAGGTGCTAGGAGGTCTGCTAGGTGCACTGAAAGATTTCCTGGCTCTGCCACCCTTTTTTCCATGGGAAGAAAGCAGAAGAACCGCAAAGACCCAGAGTCCTGACAGAATCATGCGTTGAATAAAGTCATTGTGGAGCGGCCCAAATTCTGGAGTCCTTGTTTAGTCAGTGATAACACACATCTTGTTGGTTGAACCAATTTTTGCTAGATTTTCTATTACTTGTAGCCAAGAGCATTAATGATAGAGCCCCTGACCCAGAGCAGCCAGTCTGGCTGGCCAGGGGCGCCTGGGTGGCTCTGTCGGTTGAGCGTCTGTCTTCAGCTCAGGTCATGATCTCAGGATCCTGGGATGGGGTCCTGCATCGGGCTCCCTGCTCAGGGGTGAGCCCGCTTCTCCCTCTGTTTCTGCCCCTCCCTGTGTTCCTTCTCTCTTACCCTCGCTCACTATCTCTCTCCCTCAAATAAAAAGATAAAATCTTTAAAAAATCACAAAAGCTGGGTAGGGGATCTATGCTGTGGCCTCATGCTACCTGGGGGGTTACACTAATCTGATTGTCCCTCTCAGGCATCTGAACTGAGAAATATACAGAGAATGAGGAAACACAATAGGATCTAAAACTGGAAAGAACATTTGTAGATTCAACAGAAATGGGCTGAGTTGGGTTCACGGTGGGGCTCTAAAACACAGCCTCCACAAAGGCCAATGGCCAACGCCTTCAAGTTACTGGAACCTCCCAGTGGTCTTCTGGTCCCTGTGCTCATGGGGCCTGATTCTGCCCCAGTTCCTGCTTTCTCAGAGCTGTGGCCGCCTGTTTTTTCCTGGGTTTTGACCAAATTATTCTTAGCGCCTGAGCAGAATGAAGTCTCAACCTTTTCAGTCAGTCAGAGATGAGGCCATCTAATGAGAATCACTCAGCCTGGTTTACCGCTTCACTCTTTGACCTTATCAGCCAACTGAAGGAGCAAGGTAATTAATATCAGGCACAGAATGGGGTTAACGCACCAACAAATAGGCCTGGGGCTTTATATAAATAAAAGGCAGGCGGGCTGTCATTCTTAGATGTGTCTGCCACTGGTTCTGCTGGTCTTCCTACAGCCTCATGGAAAGCCTACTGAACTGCCCAGCAGCGACTTTACAAGGTAATAAATATCTCGAATACTGATAGCAATGTTAATGCACTCTGCCACTGACATAAGGAGTAAATACCATGAAACACATACAAATGGATTTCCAGTAACTTGAAAGTGTGTATAAAATTTAGAGACATTAAAATCATTTTTGAGGGGTGCCTGGGTGGCTCAGTGGGTTAGAGCCTCTCCGCCTTCGGCTCAGGTCATGATCTCAGGGTCCTGGGATCGGGCTCCACATTGGGCTCTCCACTTAGTGGGGAGCCTGCTTCCCCCTCTCCCTCTGCCTGCCACTCTGCCTACTTGTGATCTCTCCCTCTCTGTCAAATAAATAAATAAAAAATCTTAAAAAAAAACATTTTTGAAAAAGAAGAAATAGATTATTTTTCAGAGTGCAATCTGATAAATGTATAATGGGGCACCTGGGTGGCTCAGAGGGTTAAAGACTCTGCCTTCAGCTCAGGTCATGATCTCAGGGTCCTGGGATCGGCCCCGCATCTGGCTCTCTGCTCAGCAGGGAGCCTGCTTCCCCCCTCTCTCTCTGCCTGCCTCTCTGCCTACTTGTGATCTCTCTCTCTCTGTCAAATAAATAAATAAAATCTTAAAAAAGAAATGTACAGTGGTACATTTTTAGAATTTAATTTAAACTTCACAAGTAATCTGTATGTTAATTATACTGGAATTAAAATAAAAATTTCACAAGTATTATATCTCATTGTAAAAAACATTAAAACATTACAGAGTGAGGACCCCCAACTTTGCACTCCTCTCTAGGGAAGATCAGGGAAGCAGTTTAATATTTCGAATTCCAGATTTTTTCCCTGTAGATTTACTTACAGAAAATATTTAACTTTTTAAAAAACATAAATAGTATCACACTGTGCTTCTTTTAATGCCACTTGCTTTTTTTTTTCTTCCCCCTTAGAGGTCTATCCAGAGAATCTTCCCCCTTAGAGGTCTATCCAGAGAAGTACATATAGATCAATTTTATTGTTTTTATTCTTTTACTGAATATTTTCCTGCAGCATACATGTTCCAACCCTTATTTCCCTATTCTTAGACCAAGGGTCATCATGTTCTTTCTAATACTTTGCCTTAACCAACAATACTATAATAATTTTTTCACATGCCTCCGTGTGCAAGTGTTGAGTATATCCTTAGTGTAAGTATCAGGAAGTAGAATTGCTTGGTCACAGGGAAGTATATTTTTTATTTAATGCAGTTGATATTATCTTTTTAACGTTTTCCTTTACATCTGCTGAAAAATCATTTCCCGGATAAAGCACTCGAATTGCATCCATACAAAAAAGGTATTAATGAGCTAAATCATACCGATAATATCTTAAGTGTCTCATTGCCTACCAGTCCATCAGAAAGCAGACTGTCAAGGGCACCAGACAACAACATGATGGTGAAACAACACAGGTCGCACCTCCCAGGCACATAAAGTGAGCAGCTGTGGACAAACAGCAGTGAAGGGAAGGGGCCCCTTGGGAAACCCTGAAGTGCACAGGAAGGGGCTAGTTAACAGTGGGGTTTTAAGCAATGTCTCCAAGGGCTTTAAGCAATGTCTCTTTGCTTCAAGTTCCCTTCTCTGCTCTTTTCTTGTAGAACTGATCAAACCACAGTGCAAAGCCCCAGACATCAGTAAGCCGGGTCACACCTTGCACTCCTCCTAGAGGGCCTGTCTGGCTCTTCCGAGCACACTCATGCTCATACTCGGCGTCTGAGAAGCCGTCAGTCGGCCAGACAGCATGTAACATTGTCACGATGTCACTTACCGGCAAGCCTCCCAAGACCACCATTGCCAAGCCCGGCGTCCTCCTCAATTTCTTCCAACTCCTCCATATCCAACCCAAGCTGGAGATGAAACGAAAGCAACACTGGATGTAGGCACAAATGCAGGCCATTTCAGGAAGCACGGTCATTTCCTCAGTCTCTGGGCCGGGCCTCCAGGGTCCTCTGGGGACCCAGCTCTGTCAGCTCCCTCACAGAGTGTCCTGACAGCAGAGGCGCCCAGCAGATGCTGGAGGTGCTCGTGCAGACCGCACCAGATGGCCCAACTGAGTCAGGGTCGTGGGGAGGGGTGTGCGCTCCAAAGGGCCATCACGGACTCTGTTACTTCTCAGCTCTCTGATTCTGGGCCACGTAAACCTCCCTGTGCTTCTCCCCTCTTGTTTAAGAAAGGAGGATCACAGTACCTGTCTGATTTAGGGCTGTTACGAATTTAACGAGCTTATACAAACAAAGCATTTAGAATTACTCTGAACAGATATTTCTCAATAGATGTTAGCTATTACTATTTCTTAAAATTCCTATTTTTTGTGTGTGCGGTAGGGGTAAAACCTCAGGAATGGTCTAGCACCAAGCTGACGCTAACCGGGCTGAAGGATTTTGAAAACTATCAAAAAGTATGAGGTCAGACTTTCTGGGATGGACTAAAGTTCATCTTTTCATGACCTCAATATATTTACTCAGTAGGGTCAATGGTTGTTAACCCAAAACCGGTTCCTGAGTCACTGCCCATGAGGCCTCCTGGGACCAGAAAGCAGTCCGGGAAACAGCCCTTAGGGCCAGCTGGACGAGGATGAAAATCCTCTACTTCTTTCTGAGGTGGGTAAGAGACTATGGGAAGCCAATGGACATCTGTGACCTTGGTGATGGATGGAATGGGTTGCCAGCCAGCTCCCTGCCCCTGAGTGTTTGGCTCGCACAGCCAGAGGCCGGTTGGCACCAGCATGGACTCATGTCAGGGCTGAGCGGTCCTGGAGATCCCTCTGGGCTGCTCATCTTACAATGAGGAAACTGATGGCTAGATAAATTAAATGACCTCCCCTATGTTGACTAGATAGTAATCTAGCCCATGCTTGGCTAACTATGGTATGTTGTGAAAATGACTGTATTCTCATCCGCAAACAAGGCAAGCCATTGAATTAGACATGATTTACAATGGGAACATAATTTACACATGGACAAACATACACATAAATTAGAACCACGCTTGAAGCTGATGCTCTAGTTTCCTTTGATCTACCTACTTGGATCCCCACCTTCGTATCAAAGGTGGCTTTTTCACACAAGTCTTGATACCTAAACTGCTGAGAGTTCAAAAATGGCTTCGCCTCTGTTTATTTCTGAAGGGGCTTTCAAATGTGCTCCCGGAGACTAGAGTTCACTGAGGTCCTTGTGCAAGCCAACAACACAATGGGGAAGCAACTTAGGTAATATCACACCACTGTGTAAATCGAGTAGCTGTGAACAAACAACAGTAAAATAAAGAAGAAGCCACTTTGGAAACCCTTCAGGACTAATGCTAACATTCAGGATTTTTTCAGTTCTAAACATCGAAGTCTACAGGAGGCTGTAAACCTTGAGGAGGTTGACGTAGGTTACTTCCCCCACCTGGTTAGATGCCAGGCCAGGCGAGCTGTACTATTTTCACCTGCTATCAGGGGAGGCAAAGAACAGGGAAATGGAGGGGAGCTGCAATGATTCTTTCATAGAAAATACCTAACCGCCATGAAGGAAACCAGCCCCTGGCGACAACAGCTGGCCACATGAGTCAAGCCCATGCCAAGGACAATGAGAAGTTCGGAGTGGACCGTCTTTCATTTAGAATATGTCTTCGCAAATACACATTCCCCCTTTTAGTCACATGAAGAGGATTAAGAACTATTTGGTTTTTGGCATGGAGATCCTTGATGCTCAGGGGAGAAACAGTTAAATACTTTCTGTAAAAACAAATTAGCACATTAAATTTAAGACCCCGAGCTCCTCATTTAAGGAGGAAGTGTATTTACAGCTCATTAAACAGTAAAGAAAGTATGTCAATGTAATTTTAAAAACTTATTATTTATACATGTTGGCTTGATACATGAATAACAGTCAAACTTTGATCATTTTTAAAACTAGATAGGAGGAGGGAGGCTTGGCTGGCTCAGCTGGCGGAGTGTGTGACTCTTGATCTCGGGGTTGCAAGCTGCAGCCCCGCATTGGGTGTAGAGGTTACTTAAGAATAAGTTCTTTAAAAAACAAAAAAGTAGAGGGGCGCCTAGGTGGCTCAGTGGGTTAAAGCCTCTGCCTTTGGCTCAGGTCATGATCTCAAGGTCTTGGGATCTAGCTCCACATCGGGCTCTCTGCTCAGCAGGGAGCCTGCTTCCCCCTCCCTCTCTGCCTGCACCCCCCGCCACTGCCCACGCCATCTGCCCCTCCCCCGCCTGCCTCAGCCTCTCTCTCTGCCTGCCTCTCTGCCTACTTGTGATCTCTCTCCCTCTGTCAAATAAATAAAAAAAGACCCACAAAAGTAGATAGGAACCCAAAGTAAAACGTGTGATTCTGACAGCAGGGGCTCAGGCACCTTTAAAAGGCTTGTTCAGATGCTAATTCCTAATTTGCTGGGGAATGCTGTCAAAAACGGATGGCAGGGGGCACCTGGGTGGCTCAGTGGGTTAAAGTCTCTGCCTTCGGCCCAGGCCATGATCCCAGGTTCCTGGGATCGAGCCCCGCATCGGGCTCTCTGCTCAGTAGGGAGCCTGCTTCCCCCCTCTCTCTGCCTACTTGTGATCTCTCTCTCTCTGTCAAAATAAATAAATAAATTAAAAAAAACAAAACAAAAACGGATGGCAGAAGAAAATTCTCATGAGGCAAAACCAGTTCTCTAACTCTGTTTCTCTTAAACCAAAGATCTCCACTAGTTGATATTTCTAATTGTAATAGCTGTAGCTAAGAAGTAATTTTTTTTCACTTTTTTTTTTTTTTTTGGTGTTACATTCCCAAAGTTCCTGAATTGAACTTGAAATTTAAGGGAAGAAAATGAAAGAAATATGGAGACAACGTACCTGGTAAATGGCCTCATCACAGGCATTTTGTAGGCCAAGGTTGATCATGGTGTTCTGTAATGTTCGGCCCATGTAAAATTCCAAAGAGAGGTAATAAACCCTCTGAAACAAAGAGAGGTCATGTTAATGCTGTAAGGCCAATGCTATTTGTCAACATAAAACCACAAAAGGTCACCAGTAAGAAACAAACAGGCGAGACCAAGATAGGTTCAAACGAGACTCCTAAAGATGGATGAAAGGCTAAATACAAGCAAGACTGACAACTGGCTTTGAGAAAAACCATTTCATACCGTTTTATGGCAAAGTAGTTTTTATCCCCAGGGAGAAAAAAGCAAACTCATCCAACTAATTAGATTCAATGTTTTGTGTGTGTGTTTTCCTTCCTGTTCATGAGCCTCAGGAATTAAGCATATGTTTTGGACAAACAGAAATCAGACTGCCATAGCTCATCACTCACTTTGTAACGTATTTATATGAGAGTTCGGTGAGGTTGGCAGTGATCACCTCAAATCATCCAGGAAATGTAAAGATTAACTCCTTCAAGATACACACAGTGGCTAGAACATAGCCAGTGTGTCTGACTGCTGCAAGCAATATTACAGTTAATTATTTAGAATAAAATGATTCTAGAAAGGCTGTGGTCTGGCAATAACAAAAGATTACCTCAGGTTTATCAGTGTTTGTTCTTAATGAAATGGGAAATTTCTCTAACAACTTAGCAACTGTTTGCCTTTGGTATTAAGCCAGGTAAATACTATTTGAGATGAAAGTGAAAGGTGCCAAGGTCAGAGTTGCCTAAAACCTTTAAAAATACAAGCTAAGTTTACTAATTTAAAAAAAAATAAGGAAGATCAGTAACTTCATCATCCCCTTTTACAATACCTTACTTTCCATATCACTTCTCCTTTTCTTTTCTGCCAAACATGAAACAACAAATATGTTGTTTCAAACATCAATATAAAGTCACTTCAAATTTTAGGGATTCCCTCATTACCCAACAGGAAGAACCCAAAAGAAAAGTATTTGGTCAACCCGAAAATATAAAAAGAATATAGCTCAATATTACAAAGGCTTATTCTAATATTTAACTCATTAGTTACATATGTATATTTAAAATAAAATAGTATATGAAAATGTCAACTTAGAAATTTCACTTTTCCCCACTGTCATCTTATGAAACAACTGAATTCTTTTTTTTTTTTTTTAAAGATTTTATTTATTTATTTGACACAGAGAGAGAGAGATCAAAGTAGGCAGAGAGGCAGGCAGAGAGACAGCGGGAAGCAGGCTCCCTGCTGAGCAGAGAGCCCGATGCGGGGCTCGATCCCAGGACCCTGAGATCATGACCTGAGCTGAAGGCAGAGGCTTTAACCCACTGAGCCACCCACGCGCCCGAAACAACTGAATTCTAAGTGTTCCCGTGGATTGTGAAATCCATATCTTAATGGGTCATATAACATGATTTTCCAGAGCATATTTTTATTATGTTTATCCAAGGTGTTTGAATATCTATAATGCTGTCATTAGGGCCCTCATCAGCTTATTAACTGCCTCTCCCTGAGTTAGGAAAAGGTATCCTTTCCAAGGCAGAAACAGGCCAGAGAGGTGCATGGCGCTCCCACCCCTCCATGGATACAGCCCATATACCAGGCTACTGCATCACAGGAAAGAAAATCTCTAGCCACAAGTCACATTTGCATAACATCAGGGCAGTTTTTTTCCATTCTTCTCTACATATTCATGATCTCAATAATAAAACTACCATATATTGCTTTTTATGTTTTAGTGAGCTATAAAAAGCTTGTTTGTAAATATAGTATCCATATATATATATATGGGTATATATATATATCCAATTATATATGCAACACTTCCAGTTGTGAGTTCACACCCCCAAATGATAACATCTGTGTTAAATGCTTTTTTAAATGCTTTGCTTCCCTCCACTTTTTTTTTTAATGTTACTAACATATAATGTATTATTTGCCCCGGGGTACATGTCTGTGAATCGTCAGGCTTACACATTTCACAGCACTTACCATAGCACATACCCTCCCCAATGTCCATAACCCAGCCACCCCATCCCTACACCCCCCCCCCCCCCCCCCGCTGCCTCCCAGCCACCCTTAGTCCATTTCGTGAGTCCAGTAGTCTCTTATGGTTTGTCTCCCTCCCCACCCCTTCCTGGTTCATTTCTCTCCCCCACCCCCCCCAAACACCCGCCCTGCCTCTCAAATTCCTCATATCAGAGAGATCATGTGATAATTGTCTTTCTCTGACTGACTTATTTCGCTTAGCATAATACCCTCCAGTTCCAACCATGTCGTTGCAAATACTTCCCCCACTTTTTAAAAATTTTATTTATTTATGTAGAGAAGGAGAGAGAGAGTCAGCAGGGGGAGGGGTGGGCGGTAGAGGCAGGGAGAGGGAGGAACACACTCCCCGCTGAGCACAGGGCCTTGCATGCTTGATCTCAGGACCCTGGATCACTACTTGAGCAGGAATCTAGAGTAGGACACTAAACCGACTGAGCCACCCAAGTGCCCCTCTTTGCTTCCTTTTTAATGATTCCAAATTAGCATGGACTTTAGACATTTTAAGATCTTCCTAAAAAAATGTTGTTGCTTAAAATAATTGAAAAAGCACCTCATTATATGATAGACTTTACAAGCACATGAATTTAAGGTGATTTCCTATTTTCACTTAAATAATTTTTGGGGGGGGAAACCTCACCTCACATTTGGGAATATACAAGACCTGGAAAAATTGATCCTCTTAGTCAGTGGTCTCTAAACCCTTAAAACAGATTCCTGGTAGTAAAATATCTGAACATCTTCACACACTTTATAAATTACATGCATGAACTACTATTACTGATATTTTATGTATATTTTCTATAAAGTGGACATTTTTGAAAGGCTTATAAAGATAAAGAAGACATAACAATAACCAGTATTTTAAAATAATGTTATTTTAGTCCTAGCATCGATCAGTGGACCCGGGTACTTCTGAGAAGACCTATGAACAGGTGACAACCCAACTTACAGGGCAGGCAAGAGTTGAGCATGAAGACACATGGGGGGGCGGAGAAGGGCATCCCAAGTGACAGGTGCATTGTGGGCAGAGGCCCAGAAGTGGGGAGTACAGGGCATGGACAGGGACAGCAGATCGTTTTGGTGGGAGAGGAAGGTGAGCCCCACAGGGTAACAGGAGATAGGATGGGAGGGACAGGCTCACTTGAACTATGTGACTGTGACAGACAGTAGGTGCCATGATATTTGAAGAGAGGGCAAGATGTGTTGCTTTAGGAAGTGTAATTGGACTACAGCACACAGAATGAGACGGGATTGCATACCCAAATGCCTTCAGGAGCCAGGCAGAGAAAACAAATGTGTAAAGAGGGTCCCATGAAACAATGAGGAGTCCTGGGCCAAGCACGGGTATGTGCGTCCTGCTTGAAGGCCTTGAAAATTGAACTGCTTAAAGGTGTGTTGTGGGCCACATGAAACGCAAGAGCTCGCCCTATTCAGCTGCACCCTGCCAGTTTTACCAACTCATGGGAAGCAAGGTAATGGGCCTCCAGCACAGAGAAGGGAGAAGGCAGGAAAGTGGGTAATTGCAAGAGACCCCACAGGAATCAACGGAATTTGGCAACCTGCTGAATGGGGGACACAGGAAGAAATCGAAGGTGAGACAAAAGTTTTGTGTCTGGGTGACAGGATGCCAATGCCATTAAAATTACACACAAAAGACAGGCCAGGATTTAGAAGGATGATGATTTGAGTTTGAGGAAATAGGAAGAGGTCTTTTATTCCAGACCAGAAGTCCAGATTTGGGATTCATTTGTACAGGTACCAGAGAGCAGGGGAGATGGGAGGAAAGCTTGGATACACTTACTGGCTCCACTCTGTGTTCTAAGGAGGGCAGGAACCTTCTGCTTAGGGAGACAATTGTCACAGAGGAGACACTTTATTAATGTGTGGAATGAATCTTGTTCACTGTGGTATCCCCAGCCTATCCCCATCAGAATATCTGGTTTATAGCTGCACTCAGGTAGGAAAGTGGAAATGGAAAACTAGCTAGAGGACCAGAGAACAGTAAAGTTCCATTTAAGCCAAGGGAGGAGAAACACACAAGGTGAGTGTATTCTACGGTGCTAAAGGCCATGGAGGTGTGTGTGTTTGTGTGCTGGGGGGGCGGAGGCGAGGTTCTAAAACATGTCTCATCATCTCACTCTCCGCTTAAAAACTTAAAACACAATTTTTAATGGGAGGTGCAGTCCCTTCTATGGAAATAAAAAAAGCTACAGTAGATACAAGTAGACACCAAGTGATTTCTAAGATTATATTTTAGCAGCGGCCACCTTTGAGTAGAGGCCTCTAGGGTGCAGAAACATCTGAAAGCTTTGTAACAGATGCAATTTCTTATTATAAGAATTTACTTTCTTTTGCTCACGGGTTCTTTGGACTAGTCTTTTTCCCCCCATGTTTTTACATATAAAAAATATTCCTTTTTAAAAAAAAGATTTTATTTATTTGACAGAGGAGAGAGATCACAAGTAGGCAGAGAGGCAGGCAGAGAGAGAGGGGGAAGCAGGCTCCCTGCAGAGCTGAGAGCCCGATGCAGGGCTGGATCCAGGACCCTGAGATCATGATTCGAGCCAAAGGCAGAGGCTTTAACCCCCTGAGCCACCCAGGCGCCCTTAAAAATATTCCTAATAGATGTTTATATGCATTTCCTATGATCTCACCCTTCTCAATATGCCCCCAGCCTGTTTTTCCAGTTTCCTCTCCCAATACCTACTCACACCCCCTGATGCTGCATAACACAGTGCTTCTCCCTGCCAGGTCAACCTTCCCCCCAACCACCTTCCCAGATTGGCCAGGTGAAAACAGTGTCCCTCTTTGAGCCCAAAAGCTCTCTCAGGAACCTTGCGTCCCAGCCCCTGCGCCGTGGATGCGGTGGTCAGGGCACAGCCTTCCTCAGCAGCTTCTGGGGTCTGGCTTAGAGTCAGAGCATGGCCCGGCCTTCCGCCTCCATCCCGCAGGAAACAAGGAAGTGAGGAGCTCCACACCCCACTTCTCGGCACTGGAGGGAGTGACGGGGCGGAGCTCTGACTGTGGGGCGGGACCTCTGCTCCTCCCTCTCCACCTCACTCAGACCCCACGAGAAGCCTAGGTCGTCCAAGCATTCCCCAGGCCAGACCCTACAAAGGATCTAGGGGCAGTGAGGCACCCTCTTTCGACTCTTCTTTTCTGCCTCCCCTCCCACCCCCGCGTCCCCACCCTTATTACCGTTTGACAGCGTCTGTGTTTGTCTCCCTCCCCTAAACATTAAACTCAGCCAAAGCACGGCTTTCGTCGGTTTTGCTCGGGGCCGACGGGCCTAGAGCTGTGCCTGGCTCACACGCAGGGGGCGCCATATACCTGCGATTCAATGCTGGTGTGTTACTCCAAAGTTTGGGGGAAAAGCGGACGGACGAGGGCGGCCCGGGCGCGCGCTCCCCAGGCGGCCGCGGGAGCCCGGGGCTCGGCGAGGGGCTGGGGTCGGCGTTGTGGTGCGGGGCCGTCCCCTGGGGGGCCCGCCCGCGCCCCGCCCCGTCCAGCCCGGACTCCGGGGGCCGCCTCCCGCCCGGCCGGTACCTTGGGGCACTTCTCGTAGTAGTACTGCTGCGTGCGGATCCAGCGCCCCACCAGGTGGTCGCGCACCGTGTGTGCCAGCGCGAAGAAGTAGTCGCGGGGGGTGGCCACGTTGCGGTCCTTGACCAGCGTGAAGTGCAGGTGCCGGTTGAAGCCCTTCTTCAGCTCCGCCACGTTCTCCACGCCCACGATGCCGCGGATGCTGATCTGCCGCCGCTTCTCCTGGTCCGTCAGGGGTTTGGCCATGGCGGCGGCGGCGGCGACGACGGGCAGCGCGTCGAGCGGGACTAGCGGCCCAGGAGCCGGAGGCAGGGCAGGGGCGGAGCGGGCTCCGCGCCGCGCGCCGCCGCTTTTGACCGGGAGGAAAGTTTGGGGTCCGCCCCCGGGCGCGGCGCCGCCCCGGCGGCAGCTCTCCGGCCGGGGTGGGGGCGGGGGGAGGGCCTGGCCCGCCCCGGACTCTGCGGCCGCCGGGTGTGGGCTGGGGGTGTGGGCGGCGGGGCGCGCGCGGGACCCCTGGCGGCCGGAGTCTGCGCGCCCGCGGCGCCTGGCTGGGGCAGAGTGGGGTCCGGGACACCCCCCGCCCCCCGCGGCTGGGCGGAGCCCTCCGGGCCGTCCGAAGTGGCACCTACGGCCCGTCACGTAGCCGCTCGGCGGCCCGCTTCCGGATCTTCGAGTCCCAGAGGGCGGCATTGGTCCTGTCCACCCGCTCGAGCTGCTCGGATATCGGAGGATGTCTGTGTGGCGCACACACGTGTTGGCCAACCTTTGTTTGACAGACGTTTACTTGCTACGACATTATTGTTATTACTTCTCACCCGGAATGGGTTCCACCATTAGCCTCTGAAGGGAGCTGCAGGCTTTCACTTCAAGGGTCCCCTCCTCCTTGTCCGTCCTTGGCATGGCCCCATCTTGGGTCCCAGACCTCAGAAAGAGAGATCCCAGGGGCCTCTTTTACTTTCAGTTATTTTTCGAAGACGCAGGGATGCGGATTGCTTGACCCTCAGACCCATCCCCAGTTTGCCCTGTCAAAAGCCCCCTATTGCTTATCTGTAGGGACGGGTTGGTAAGAATCCGAAAGTCCTGAGTTGGATCTTTGGGCTGAATAGGAGTCAGGAGCTTTTCCGTCAGCCCTCTTGTTTGAGTTACCTTTTTAAAGAAAGGTGGGGTGGAGTAGGGAGAAAAGAGAAGGGCATGTGTGTGGAAAATGAAGGGATAACTCAGGGAACCGGTTTCCTTGTTTACATAAAACAAAGCAGCGTGTGTTAATCTGCCATACAGGCTGATCTTTGCACCGCTCGCCCCAGCTTTGGTGGTGGTGGTGGTGGTGGTGGTGATGGTGATGGTGGTGGTTTGTGTGTGTCTGTGTGTGTTTAAGCCAGGGCAAAGGCAAACGTGGTATTTTAGGATGTCAGAAGCTTTTTCTTCTTCAATAAAGGGTAGTATTAATCTATTAGACTCTATTAGAAACAATCCATTGCCCCAATTGCCAGCCTTGCCAACAAAGGCTTGTGTTACTCCTGGTTCCCAACTATTGCCCCCCGTGGGTGGGCCCGATGATGAAACAGAGCTTGGGAAGAGCCGAGCAAACTGTCCAGACCTCCCAGGACAAGTCTAAGTTGCCCATTGTCAGAAAAGAACCTTGGGAAAGTGTGTTAGTCCAGATCGTTGGAAAAGCAGATGCTGAGACACGATTAAACGTGCAAAGATTTTTATCAGGGCAAATGCCTGAGGGAAAGAAAACAGAGAAGGAGCCAAGTTAGCCTGGGAGAGCCTCAGACCATGAGGCAAATCTGAGCCCCAGCGAGGGAGAGAGGGAGGGGGAAATGGGAAAGGGGTGTCCAGGGCTGCCGTGCACTCCTAGGAAGAACCAGCAAGGCCACCACACTCTTCTGGAGCCAAAGTCAACTGTCAGAGGTGTCCCCATGCTGTCTGCGTCATGCAGGGGTGAGGGGAGTGGGGGTGGGGAGAGGGGAGTGCACCCTGGAGGTGTGGCCTCCAAACACACAGACAGCAAGGATATCTGGGGCCCTTGGTCACTTATGCTGCCTGCAGTTCCAGGTCTCTGAGCCCCATTCCGGTGGCCACTACAGAAAGATAAACATAGGTCACCATAGATAAACATAGGTTAACAAAGGTTAAACATAGGTTAGCATAGGTTAACGCAGATAAACTTAGGTTAACTGTCACTGTGTTTCAAGGTAGAGCTTATTGTGTTGGCAAATCATCTTCGGACTCATCCAAACAACGAGCATTTCCTGAGGGCTCTGGCAAGGCCTTGACCTGCGTTCCCTCATTTAATCCTCTCACCAGCTCTGTGGGCAAGCTGTAGTTTTCTTTCCATTTGACGGATAAGGAAACTGAGGCTTAGAGAAGGTACGTAGCTTGCTCAAGGTCCCTTAGGGAAGGAAGAGGTTTTCAGATCTCTGCATGTTGTTTTCCCTCTTCTGAAACAGGGTTTGGGATCTGTATTGTAAACCCGAATTCTGACTGCATCTCAGCTGACCTATTCACCCTATCCGCTTGGTGTGTTCCGTACTGTCCCCTGGCCTTTTGCCCTACTTCTAATCAGTTTTGAAATCCAGGGAAGTGTCAGAAGTCCAAAGTGGGCCCACATCAGGTCACTTGCGCTCCGGAGATCAGCAGTGTTAAAGGTGAGCTGAAGTTTACGTTCAGTGAGTGTATTTAAGTACATTCCGCTCAGTATATTTAATGTATGAGTCTGTCAACCAAGGGGGACTACCTAGGCTCTGCTGTTTTAAATATTCAGTAAGATGACTGAGAGCCCAGATTTATTATACTATTGAATGCCCTTAGAATCTGTAGACTGCATGGCTGACCGAATTGCCATCTCTGTAATTGGCCGTGACCGTGACCATTCACTTGTTACCTGAATATATTTGGCTTATCTTGAAGCAAGTGAGTGTTCCTGGCACTTTCAGGTCCTGTCATATTTGATTTGCTTATTAATATGGTAGTTTGGCTTGTTAGGTGTGGTCCAGTAGGAGTTCTGGGAAAGCCAGCAATGTTTAACAACCTGTCTCTTCCCGTCCATCAAATCACTGACGGTCTTAATATGCCTGCTGGGGAATATGCGGAGACTGGAGACTTCTGCAAAATAAGACTGAAGCTCCCTGTCCTATTCACTCTACAAGGTGGGTAAGCTCAAAAAATGTATGCCTAGAGAGGTACTAGCGTATGGTAGGAAGCATTCTTAAGATGTAAACTTTAGGCTGGGAATTATGTTTTGAAATGCTGGTGAATATTTTAGTGTTCGCCTGGCAGTTTACTTTTTCCCCATCTCCCTTGAGGAGCCCCTCTAGCACTTGGGCTTAGAGTCTCCGAGGAAAGACGTGAGCCTTCCTGGTTTGGGACTGCTGGCCTTTGGGAGCATCTGGGAGATGCATGAAGAGTAATGGCCAAGGGGCTGAGGAGACCGGGGCACAGTGAGAAGGTCATGTAACAAGTGTAGGGGGAAGCGATGTCACTGGTCTAGCAGTGAGGAGCCTGGAGCCTGCTTTTCTGGGGAGGCAGCGGAAACTCCTGTAGCCTGAGTCTGTGAAAGCAGCCTGGGATGTTGCTCTGCTTCCTTGGAAGATCCAGGGAGGTGGCAGGACCCCAGGGAGGGTGTGGCTGCTTGGAGGCTTCCAGCAGCCAGGCCTTAGCTGTGTTCACAAAGACTCCCCACCCCCAAAGAGCCATTGGCCTGAAGACCGAAGACAGGGTGAGGCTGACTCAGCGAATCCCCAGGGGAGAGATGTCAAGGCCTGAGGCTTCCATCCCCCTTTTCCATGGTGCTTTGGTCTCCAAATGAACGGACCATTTCCCCCCTTCCTGGAGGAATGAGGGCTCAAATTAGAAATTAAGCTGATATATGAAAAATGAAGTTGTATTTTTTGCGCAACTGAGTTTATATGCTGTTCGTGTTTGCTTTACCCTCTGCTGTTATTGCTAATGCCACCATAGGTGTTTCCGAAAAAGCTCTGAAAACGGATAGGGTGAATAGGTCAGCTGAGATGTGGTCAGAATTCGGGTTTACAAAACAGATCAGAAGATCTGTTTCAGAAGAGGGAAAACAACGACTTGTTGTGGGAATGAATGAGAAGATTAATTCTGAGAAAATTTCGCAAAGAGAGATGAACAAATCCTGACAAATGAAGGGAAGTGAGAAATGTACTAAGCACAGGGTTTCAGCAGATAATCATGATGGGACATGCCCTGGAGACAGCATCCCAGGAACCTAATCTCGGGCCCTTGGTCTGCAGACACCTAAGTGAGCACGTTTTGACTTCCCCTTTGTGTGCGATTGATTAATCGTAAGCATTAACCATATAAAGTATAAATCATAAAAAACAAACTGTGGTTCTCTGAAAAGCTGCGGTTCTCCTACACAAATATTACTGCTTTTTTTGAATTTTGTTTCTTTAGAGAGTAAATCTAAGGAATCACCAACACGGGTTCTCAAATGCCAGATACTCACTTTAACATTTCTGACCTGTTTAATTGGTAACATGTTTAGATACTGAGGGCTTCAGACATACAACATAGAGAAAAATAGCTTCTTTTTCACTTAATATTTGCGAGGATGGAGCCTGGGGGTTGGGATGAGGCATTAAAAGCTATTCTCAGACACAAATGCAGGCCCCTTCTTTTTGCATTTCTTGTTGTCCTTAGGTGGATTACAGTTCATAAAGCATAGTTTTGCATAGCATAATCTATCTCTGTTTCTCATTTTCAATATTTCTAATTTATCGACTTATTTGAAAAATATGTATGCAGTGCCTACTATGTATCCAGCAATGGGCTGGGCACTTGAGATACATCAGTGAACCAAATTGACTAGAGAGTAGCCAGAGACATTGTTTCCCTGGTACTCTGTTTTTTGGGGACTACCTCCCTCACACCTTTATGTTTAAGAATAAGTCTAGATACTTACTGTGGGAGTGGTCATTTGACAACCTGACCCTGTTTTACACGTCCCAGGTGAAAGAAGGACCTGGAAGTATTGGCCAACTTGGGAAATCAACAAAGTTATCATTGAACGAGCATCCACTATATACAAGGTACAGTGTTCACTGCTAATGGTATAAAAAATACAGGCCGTGGTTTCTGCCTTACCAAGAACTTTTAAACCATGTTAAGGTACCACACTCACATAAAAATGCAAGGCAGGGTGCGCCTGGGTGGCTCAGTTGGTTAAGCATCTGACTCTTGGTTTCTGCTCAGGTCATGATCTTAGGGTCCTGAGATGGAGCCCCAGGTGGGGCCCCATGCTGGGTGTGGAGGCTGCTTAAGATGCTCTCTCCCTCTTCCTCTGCCCCTCTCCTTGCTCTCTCCTTCTAAAAAAAAAGAAAAAGAAAAGAATACAAGGCCAACCATACTAAAATAAAAAAGTAATTAGCCCAGAACTTGAATGCTAAGTTCCCAGGAGGGAAAGAGTGACTTGTCTTTCTCTTGAAGTCAAATGACAACAGCTGCTTCTCCTGTTTCTCTTTCTTCCTGGAAATTCTAGGTCCTCCTCCACCCTCTTGAATGATAGTACCTTAGTCATGGAATCATAATACACTTCCAGTTGAAGATGAAAACATGAAGCTTCACTTCACTCATAATTTTCATCACAAATCATCGTTTATGTTTTTTGAGATTTAGAGTGAGAACTGCAGAGACAGCCTCATACCAGCAGGTGGAGGAATTTGCCATTTGAACTTGAGTCTCAGGTTACCCAGTGGTTTGGCAAGGTGGTGATTGCAATTTTAATCTCCTTCATTCCAGATACTGACGCACCAAAACACCCTGAAAAAGATACCCATAATCCAAAGATGATAACTCAAAATTGATTATTTTCATCACTCCAGCTAGAGCATAAAGGAGATGGCCCTTTCTCCCTTTCAGAATCTTAGGTGTAAATATTGAAATCTAAAGGAATAATTTATTTTGAGACAGAATATTGGAGAATTCTTAAAATTTAAAAAAAAGCATGGAATCTTAACATTCTTTTTTTTTTTTTAATTTTATTTATTTATTTGACAGAGAGAGAGATCACAAGCAGGCAGAGAGGCAGGCAGAGAGAGAGAGCAGGCTCCCTGCTGAGCAGAGAGCCTGATGTGGGCCTCGATCCCAGGACCCTGAGATCATGACCTGAGCCAAAGGCAGAGGCTTAAATCACTGAACCACTCAGGCACCCCCCCTTTTTTTTTTTAAAGATTATATTTATTTGACAGAGAGAGAGCACAAGCAGGCAGGGGAGTGGCAGGCAGAGGAAGAAGGAGAAGCAGATTCCCTGCTGAGTAGGGAGCCCAAGAAGTGGGGCTCACTCCCAGGACCCTGGGATCATGAACCGAGCTGAAGGCAGACATTTAACCAACTGAGCCACCCAGGAACCCCCAAGATCTCAACATTCCCACACTAGGTTTAGAACACACTCAAAGTTGGGTTGCTAGTGGGCTTCCCAGTCAGCCATTAGAGTTTATAAGATTAGTATAGCAGAGTGGAGGGGTCTCCACTGGAGTCTATCACAGGTTTTCAAGCCCATCTGAGCATGTCTGAACTTATGAAACGGGCCCAAGTGAAGCCATTGTGCCCAGGGGAGGTTGAAGTCATCTGGGAGGAAGTCAAGTCATGCCCGTTGTGGGGTTTAGGTGCATATGAACCTGTCTAGCAAGCTGTGGGTGGCTGGTGAGGTCTGAGGAGCTTGCTGGGTGATAACTCACCCTAAGGGCAGGAGGAATCTGCTGCTTTGATTGAGCTGATTGAGCTGGAAGGAAGCCTTCGTTGTCAGAGGGGAGAGGTAGCTCTGACTGGGACATTGTGGCTCGCTCCTTCCTTCCTTCCTTCCTCCCTCCCTCCCTCCCTCCCTCCCTCCCTCCCTCCCTTCCTTCCTTCCTTCCTTCCTTCCTTCCTTCCTTCCTTCCTTCCTTCCTTCCCTCCTTCCTTTCTTTCAGATTTCATTTTTTATTTGACAGAGAGAGAGAGATCACAAATAGGCAGAGGGAGAGGGGGAAGCAGGATCCCCGCTGAGCAGAGAGCCCGATTTGGGCTCGATCCCAGGACCCTGGGATCATGACCTGAGCCAAAGGCAGAGGCTTAACCGACTGAGCCACCCAGGCGCCCCCATTGTGGGCATTTCTTGATTGCATTCTCTAGTCTAGCTACTTAGAAGCATGTGCTTCACAAGGAATGGAGGGCTGTCAGTAAAAACTGAATGAATTTTCACACTAAGTTTTATAAAAAATGCTTGGATCTCAGAAATACTGTTTTCCTTTCCAACGTGAACTGGTGAGTCATCCTCTTGCACTTTGCTCCTGCACAGCTTGGAGGAGAGTCTGGAAGAGCCCCTAACTCTTGCAGCAGGGGAGTTGCCAGCAGAATAGGGAGCACGTGGAGACACCTTCTGGAGACTCCCGGAAATACAGGATTTGTCATGCAGGGGTTAGAGGTTTGGTTGCAACACTCAGTGACATCCTGTTGGAGTTAATGGGTTGTCCTCTGACTCAGAGGCTTGTAAGAACTGGAGATATAGGCCTCATAGATATACTATTAACCAGGTTCTTAGAATTCTAAAACATTTATCAAAAGAATCTTCATTACCATGTCTCTCATTTGATGTGTAAGCTCTTTTACAGAACTCTGTTTCTTGGATAATATTTTTATAGCAGTAAAACATACGCTGGTGAATAAATCTTAAGTGTGTATCACAGTGCATTTTATAAATGAGTAACTCATGCAAACTCACCTAGATTGATCTACAGAACATTATGAGCAGCCTAGAAGCCTCTCTTGGACTACTTCTACTCTCCCTTCCTAAGGGTAATCACCACCCTGATTTCCAATATTACAAATTACTCTTGCCTCTTTTGAACTTCACATAAATGGAATCATACAGAACATCTATATTCTGTCTGACTTGTTTTACTCAATATTATGGCTGTAAGTTTCATTTATGTTCTTGCTCAACCTCATGTTTTCATTGCTGTGTAGTATTCCATTATATGAATATAGCACAATTGCATTTATGTTTTACTGTTGGTGGACATTTGAATTGTGTCCAATTTTTTATTATTATGAACGATGCTGTCGTAAAGATGTTGGTACATGTTTTTCCTGAACACAAGCCCTCATTTCTGTTCGGAATGTAATGGCTGGATCTGATATATGTAAGTATTAATGGCATTTTTTTAATAATTTTTTTTTAAAGATTTTATTTATTTGACAGTGAGAAACACAGCGAGAGAGGGAACACAAGCCGAGGGAATGGTAGCGGGAGAAGCAGGCTTCCTGCTGAGCAAGGAGCCCGATGCGGGGCTCAATCCCAGGACTCTGGGATCATGACCTGGGCCGAAGGCAGACGCTTAATGACTGAGCCACCCAGGCGCCCCAATGGCATCTTTTTTTTTCTTCCTGACATTGAAAATGTAGTTTGGCTATAGATGTACAGTTCTCTTGAAGTAAAGGGGTTGAAGTAGTGATGGAACTAATTTGACCAGAAGACTAGGAAGAAAGCACTGGGAATCCTTAGACTAGCTAGGTACCAATACCATTGAATCATTATTTGTTATCATAAGTTATAATAAATGGTAACAATGTGAACTATGTTCACGACAAATTTAGAAACAATTAGGTTAGTTTTCCACTGCTACCCAGAATATTTTAGGATTTCTCCTCCTGGAAGCTAATTTTTATATTAACCTTAGGAAGATAAGCTTAGGAAAGTAATTAACATTTTTAAAAAATTATTTCTGTCCATCAGTGGAAATGATTAAAAGTTTGTGGTGTTTACCACTGGACGCTGAGAAACATCAGTGTGTTTTCTAATTTTTTAAAATTTTTAGTTAATCTGTTTTACATGTTGACCATTGTGTTTCGGGAATTTCAGCTATGGCGACTGAATGGAAGGGAATAGTACTAAGTTTGGGACCCAAAAGATAAATGTTTTATGCTGTTGGCCTCCCCCAGAATCTTTGTGGCCAAAAATATCCATGGGGTTAAAGTTACCTAGTAACTCTTGGTCTCACACTGCAAATTCTGCATCTAATCTACTAGACTGTCACTTGGATTTGTTGAAAACTAACATTATTTCTACTTGTTTCTTAATTGTAAAACTAGCATGTGTTTATTTTAAAAAATTAGTATGGCATGTAAAAATATAACAAATAAAAATATCATGTAATAGCATCATCTTTTGTTTATATTTTGGAATATTTTCTTTCAGTTTTTAAATTACCCATTTTTTACATAGCTTTTTTATTCAATACATGTTTTTGAGAACTTCCTATGTACTGATGTCCCAAATGAATAGAACCAGAGATCCTGTACTCTCTTACAGGGTCTCCAAGACTTGAGCTTACCAACAGAATCCAGAACAACTCCAAGATCAGAGACGGCAGGGGGCTGAGAAGAGCGACCTCCAGGAGATGGTGCAAGAAAGAGATAACCCTGAGACAGCTGTTCTTAGACTTGCTTGCAAGTTTGACCCTTGTCCAGCATCTGGAAACTTAGAATTCAGGATTTTTCTCCCCATTCCCTAACTGATAAAGATGCTTTACTGTACCCAGCTAGACTGTTTGTGAGAACGATCTGTTTATGCCGAGCACCTGTTCTTCTTCCGGGGGTCTGGAATTTTGAAACATTGTAGGTTCCTACATTAGGCACCTCCAATAAAAACCTTGGATATTAAGTCTCATGAGCTTCTCTTGTAGACAACACTTTGCATGTGTCGCCCCATTTGGTTGTTGGAAGAATTAAGTACATCTTGTGACTCCACTGATAGAAGTTTCTGGAAGCTGGTTCTGGGTTCAGCAGGACTTTGCCTGCATGCATCTTTCTTTCTTTCTTTTTTTTTGGGGGGGGGTGTGATTTTGCTTTGTATCCTTTTTTTGCAGTAAACTGTACCTGTGAGTATAACTATATCCTGTGAGTCCTTCTTGCACATCACTGAACATAAAGTTGGTCTTGGGGACCCCTGATGTGGTGACCTACTGGGAAATTCAGTTACCAGATGAGTCATTACCTCTAATTTCATGGTGACCCTTAGGATAAAGCTGAGAATACAACTCCCTGAGTGGGTCTCCTCAAATGCCACGCTCCAAGAGAAGAGATTTAGGCAAGATAAGTGATTTAATGTCCTGGGTAACTTATAGCCACAGGAAAGATGGGGAGACTGAAACTGTTCAATCCACGTCTTTCTCTGTCCTGATCAGTCCTATTGCTGGAGAACAGACTCACTGGTTTGGGGGGGGAAATCGCAACTACCGATATTGTTCAATATCCCCTCAACACAAATATAGCCAAACATTTAAGGCAGACCAAAAGCATGACAGGCATGGCTTCAATAGACAGAACTGACTCACAGAAGACAAAGAGTTAATACAGCAAACAGAGGGAACTCTGAAAAATAAGGACAAATATGTAATAAAATTGAGAAATTTTTATTTATAGAGTTCTTACTGAGAGCACGGTATGTGTTAGAAGAAATGTGTTGCTTGGGTGCTGGCTGGCTTATTCTCAGTCAATCCTGGGCATTTTGGTTTACTCTCTAGTCCCCAAATCACTTGGTCTCAAGCACTGAGACGCTTCTCACTTAAAACTGGCACTGGTTTATATGAGTTAAGAAGCATCTTTAACGGCTTGGCAGGGAGGGTGGTCATAGAAGAGAATTATGGCACAACACAGGAAATATCTTGAAATCGATGATCAGATATCATTGAGCCCAAAGACCATCAGACACATGTTGAGAGGGAGTTCCTTTCTGGCTGAATTTTTCCTCGGGTCCTGTTCGGCTTCCGTGTTCTTAGAAGCTACCCTTTTAGATCAGAGTAGCTTTTCCCATCTCCTCTTTGCCTTGAGACCTCCCAACTGCAATGTTTGGGCTGCCAAGAGGAAAAAGAAGTCTCCTAAAATAAAATAAACAAGCAAAACCCAAACTATCTGCACAAAGATGAAACACTCATGGGATGCCTGGGTGGCTCAGTTGGTTAAGCAGCTGCCTTCGACTCAGGTCGTGATCCCAGGATCCTGGAATAGAGTCCCGCATCCAGCTCCTTGCTCAGCAGGGAGTCTGCTTCTCCTTCTGCCTCTGTCTGCCTCTCTTCTTGCTTGTGCTCTCTCTCTCTCTGACAAATAAATAAAATCTTTAAAAAAAAACAACAACACTCATACTACTGCACAGAACAGCATAGGTCCACATTCTCCCAGTCATCCAGCCTTGCTGCCCTGGGCTGGGGCTTCCCTTTTATGTGATCAGAGTTTCCCTTAAAGCATTTTAATAAAAAAGGGTGGGGGGAAGCAGTTTTCCCCCAAAGCAGTTTGTCTACGGTGTCCTCAATGCTGCTATGGTTGCAGCTTGAGAAATTCTAGTTCTAACACCTTCCCTTTTGCTCTGCTTCACTAAGAAAGGTAATTTTTGTCATCAAGAATATTAGCAAAACCTCCTGAGCGCGGCTGGCCTCTGAAGATCTTCCCGCCTTCGCCTTCATGAGCCAGCATCACCTCCACTGCATGGTACCCCCTCTGCCTCCAACCATGGGTGTTCTGAAAGTTACAATCCTGAGTGGATACCAAAGAAGGGGGTACCCAGTTGGCAGCCCCAGGACAGAGCTCCCCGGGTATTATTTTGTGCAGGCCCTGGATTTCTGAGCTGGGTGCTGATGGTGGGGTGACTTATGCTCCTTCTCCGTCCTTCCCATGCAGCTCTGTCCCCGAGGGTGGAGTCTGTTTATTTCAATAAGTTCTCTTTGCGTCTTGGCCACAGCGATGTTCCACCGTCCAGCCCCCTCTGTGCGAACATGGGGCTAGATGCTTTTTAGGTCCCGTTAAATGGTTGGCAGGATTTCTAATGCTGTTGAAACTTCTATATTTTAAGGAGCTTCTATGAATATCTTCATGGGAGTTTGTAAGAAGCTGTATTGGAGATTATTACCCTGATACAGCAATAACTTGGACATCGAAGGCTGGGAGATTTGATTAATGATGAAAACGGAGGAGATACTGAGCAGAGTATGGCTTCTGAGGCAGGAATGGGGTAAGGTATGGGTGTTGGAAGCTTTCTTTACTTAGGATACTGTATCCTGGTGAGGAGGGATGAACACAAAGGAAAGTGAGTGGATACCAAAGAGATACCTTGTTTACTTTGGAATTTTGCCAGGGTTGGCTTTGGTCTTAATCCTCCAGGACACTAGATGGAAAATAAGGCCTAAAGAAGAAATCCTTTTTACACTAGCGTGGCGGTCCTTTGAGAGGGCCAAAGCCAAAGGCCAGGGTTCAGGGGAACAGGTCTCTATCAGAATTTCTCCAAGTCCTTCAAAAGAATTGAATTTTATTTTATGGTGATGAGAACATTTAATGTGAGATCTGTTCTCTTGGCAAATTTTTAAGTGTACGACACAGTATTGTTAACTAGAAGTACAATGTTGTATAGCCTATCTCTAGAACTCATTCATGTCGCATAACTGAAACTTTATGTCTGTTGATTAGCAATTTCCCAATCCTCCTTCCCCTAGCCTCTGGCATCCACCATTCTACTCCTTGACTATGTGTATTTTATTTTATTTTATTTTATTTTATTTATTTTATAAAATATTTTATTCACTTATTTGACAGAGAGAGAGAAAGAGCACACAAGCAAGGGGAGTGGCAGGCAGAGGAAGTGGGAGAAGCAGACTCCCCGCCAAGCAGGGAGCCTGATGTGGGGCTCCATCCCAGGACCCTGGAATCATGACCTGAGTTGAAGGCAGACACTTAACTGACTGAGCCACGCTGGTCAGCCAACTGGCTCAACTCCCGTTGTTCAGAGCAGCATTTTTCATAATAGCCAAGATATGGAAACAACCTACATGTCCATCTACAGATGAAAGGATAAAGAAAATATGATATACACATACAATGGGATATTCTTCAGCCTTAAAAAAGAAGTGAATTCTGTAATGTGAAACAACATGGATGAACCTTGGGGACATTATGCTGAGTGAAATCTGCCAACTGCAGAAGAGAGAACACTACATGATTCTACTTATGAGAGGTATCTAAGGGCTCCTGGGTGGCCCAGTCGTTAGGCGTCTGCCTTCGGCTCAGGTCATGATCCCAGGGTCCTGGGATTGAGCCTCTCATCGGGCTCCTTGCTTGGTGAGAAGCCTGCTTCTCCCTCTCCTACTGCCCCTGCTTGTGTTCCCTCTCTCACTGTGTCTCTCTGTCAAATAAATAAATATTTTTTAAAAAGAGGTACCTAAAATAGTCAAATACTTGGAGAGAAACCCTTTTAATCCATTCTAGGAAAAGAAGACTTGTGTCCCTCTGATCCCATACCAGTATCTGACTTTGGTCGATGACACTTTCATGCCATGTGTGTCACTCGCAAGACTAGAGGGACCTGAGAGTCTTGACCAATATCAAGAGTTAAAAAGGGTGCCTGGGTGGCTCAGTCGTTAAGCGTCTGCCTTCGGCTCAGGTCATGATCCCAGGGTCCTGGGATCGAGCCCCACATGGGGCTCCCTGCTTGGCAGGAAGCCTGCTTCTCCCGCTACCATTTCCTCTGCTTGTGTTCCCTCTCTTGCTGTGTTTCTCTGTCAAATAAATAAAATCTTTAAAAAAAAAAGAGTTAAAGGAATGTACCCAGGTAGTTGTGCTGGTTTGCTCACGCGTACAAGGAATAGCATAGAGCAAACAGTTGTTCCTATTGGAATAGTGCTACAAAAGACGGGTTCCTGTCCTCCAAGAATTTATTCACATAAAGTATTTGTCTAATGAAACTTAAAACTTGAAAATTCTTTAAATCTATTTTTGAGGATCCATAAAACACATGCAATTTTAAAACTGGAGTCGTCATCTGTGATTCCACACCCCGAGCCAAACAGCTTTGCATGCAAGGGAGGAAGTTGAGCCCCCCTCCTCCCCCGGCCCTGGGGGTATGTGTGGATTAGCGCTTCTTTCCTATTTGGAAAGTAGAGCAGAATGGCTAGGAGTGAAGGC
Organism: Procyon lotor; assembly: GCA_028646535.1. NCBI lineage: Eukaryota > Metazoa > Chordata > Mammalia > Carnivora > Procyonidae > Procyon > Procyon lotor. Next base: position 80,260,739 of record CM053609.1, read on the forward strand.
CCCAGAACCGCCATATGGGGTTTCCAATCCCAGCTCTGTCACTTACCAGCTGTGTGACCTTGGGCAAATTACACCAACTTTATTTGCTTTAGTTTCCTCATTTTTAAATCGGAGAACAACAATAATGCCAACCTCGTAGGGATGTTGTGTAGATTAAGTGAGTTAATAAATAGGAAGTGTTTGGAATAGTGCCCGGTACGTTGTGAGCACAGTAACAATTACTATTATTACTTGCCCTGAGAGAAACATCGATGTGAACAATCCTCAAGGAATGAAAATCTTGTGAAGTTATTCAAGGTCAAAATCCTTTGCAAACTTCTTCCCCTTGCCCATCCACACTGTAAACATTGTATTTAACTATTCTGCATGGCTGGGGTGCTCTGTTAGGCGCGTCACTTACTTTTTCACTTAATCCTTACAATCATCCTATCATGTAGGTACTATTATTGCCAGTTTATGACAACAAAGGCTTATTGAGGTTAATTACCTTGTCTAAGCTCATATCTAATGAAGTGGTTGATTGCGTGTGGGGAACCCGGTTTTTATGACTCAAGTGTCCATGTTGAGACAGATTTTCAGATCAGCAAGACCCAAAGAATGATTTAAAAAAAATTTTATTTTTTCAAATTGAGTGAATGTTTTTCTCAACTTGAAAAGTAAACAGCATATAAGTAAATACCGGACAAGGGCAATCTTGTTATAGAATAACAGCAGGCTCCAAATGAGCCTTCAAAACAACAATTAGACCAAAATACAAACTAAACAACAACGATCACATAATCCAATTTCAAAACTATATAGACTCAAACATTTCTTTTTTTTTTACATTTTATTTAAATTCTAGTTACTTCACATACAGTGTAATACTGGTTTCAGGAGTAGAATTGAGTGATTCATCACTTACATATAACACCCAGTGCTCATCACAAATATCCTCCCTAATGCCCATCACCCATTTAGCCCATCCCCCCCATCTCCTCTTCAGCAACCTTCAGTTTGTTCTCTGTAGTTAACAGTCTCTTGGGGCACATGGGTGGATCAGTTGGTTGAGCGTCCGAATCTTGATTTTGGCTCAGGTCATGATCTCAGTGTCATGAGATTGAGCCCCTGCATGGAGCTCCATGCACAACAGAGTCTGCTGAGATTCTCTCTCTCCTTCTCCCTCCGCCCCTTGCTCCCTGCACATGTGCTCTCTTTCTAAAATAATAAATCTTTAAAAAAAGAGTCTTTTATGGTTTGCTTCCCTCTCTTTTTTTCCCTTCCCGTATGTTCATCTTTTTTGTTTCTTAAATGTCTTTTTAAGACATCTAATGTCATTTAAGTCATTTAACATTTAAGTTTTAAGTCAGACTTAATGTGATTTAAGTTTCTTAATGTTTCTTAAATGTCTTTCTCTGACTGACTTATTTTGCTTAGCATAGTACACTTTAGCTCCATCCATGTCATTGTGAATGGCAAGATTTCATTCTTTTTGATGGCTGAGTAATATTCCATTGTATATATACCACATCTTCTTTATCCATTCATCAGTCAATGGAAATTTGGGTTCTTTCCCTATTTTGGTTATTGTTGATAATGCTGCTATAACCATACCCTTTTGAAGCTGTGTTTGTATCCTTTTGGTAAATACCCAATAGTGCAATTGCTGGATTATAGGGTAGTTCTATTTTTAACTTTTTGAGGAAACTCTGTACAGTTTTCTAGAGTGGCTACACCATTTTGCATTCTCACTAACAGTGTAAGAGGGTTCTTCTTTCCCTGCTTTCTCACCCATATCTGTTGTTTCTTGTGTTGTTAATTTTAGCCATTCTGACAGGTGTGTGGTGGTAACTCATTGTGGTTTTGATTTGTACTTCCCTGATGATGAGTGATGTAGAGCATCTTTTCATGTGTCTATTTGCCATTCGTATGTTTTCTTTGGAAGAATATGTATTCATGTGTTCTGCTCATTTCTTAATTAGATTATTTGTTTTTTGGGTGTTGAGTTTAATAAATTCTTTGTATATTTTGGATACTAACGCTTTATCAGATATGTCAATTGTAAATATCTTCTCCCATTCCAAATATTGCCTTTTAGTTTCATTGATGGTTCCTTCACTGTGCAGAAGCTTTTTATCTTGATGAAGTCCCAATAGTTTGTTTTTGCTTTTCTTTTTCTTGCCCCTGGAGACATCTAGTAGGAAGTCACTATGGCTGATGTCCAAGAGGTTACTGCCTGTGTTCTTTTTCTTGCCCCTGGAGACATCTAGTAGGAAGTCATTATGGCTGATGTCCAAGAGGTTACTGCCTGTGTTCCCCTTGTTGATGGTTTCCTGTCTCACATTTAGTTCTTTCATCCATTTTTGTGTATGTTGGAATAAAGTGGTCCAGTTTTATTCTTCTGTATGTTGTTGTCCAATTTTCCCAACACCATTTGTTAAAAAGAGACCATCTTTTTTCCGTTGGATATTCTTTCCTGCTTTGTTGAAGATCAGTTAACCATATAGTTATGGGTCCATTTCTGTGTTTTCTATCTGTTCCACTGAGTGATGTGTCTGTTTCTGGCCAGTACCACGATTACAGCTTTGTAGTATAACTTGAAGTCCAGAATTGTGTTGGCTTCAGTTTTACTTTTCTTTTTTGAGAGTGCTTTGGTTATTCAGGGTCTTCTGTAGTTTTATACAAATTTTAGGATTGTTTGTTCTAGCTCTGTGAAAAATGCTGTTGGTATTTTGATAGGGATTGCATTAAATGTGTAGATTGCTTTGGGTAGCATAGACATTTTAACAATATTCTTCCAACCCATGAGCATGGGACATTTTTCCATTTCTTTGTGTCTTCTTCAATTTCTTTCATAAGCATTCTATAGTTTTCAGAGTACAGATATTTTACCTCTCTGGTCAAGTTTATTCCTAGATATCTTTTGGGTTTTGGTGCAATTATAAATGGGATGGATTCCTTGATTTCTTTTTTGGTTGCTTCATTGTTGGTGTATGGAAATAAAACATATTTCTGCACATTGATCTTATGACTTCGTTGAATTCATGTATTAGTTCTAGCAATTTTTTGTAGTCTTCTGGGTTTTCTATATAGAGCATCATGTCATCTGCAAATAGTGAAGCTTTGACTTCTTCCTTGCTGATTTGGATGCCTTTTATTCCTTTTTGTTGTCTGATTGCTGAGGCTAAGGACTTCTAGTACAATGTTAAACAGTAATGTGAGAGTGGACATCCTTGTCTTGTTCCTATTCATAGAGGAAAAGCTCTCAGTTTTTCCCCACTGAGGATATTAACTGTGGGTCTTTCATATATGGCTTTTATGGTGTTGCAAGTTCAAACATCTTAAGTTGAAAAAGACATTAAGCAACAAATTAAGACATCCCAAACACCAAAGGAAAAAACTGAAGGCAAGTGGCAACCTGATGGCTTAAATGCATCCAGAAAGCAATGTTATTGTCAATAATCTCCAGGAAAGACAATTTCAAGAGTTTGTGGTTCAGATTCCAAATGTTTTTGGGTAGAGTAACCCAAGACTGAATCTTGAGTGCAGTATAATCTTTTCTTTTTTTAAGATTTTCTTTATTTATTTGACAGACAGAGACAGAAAGAGAGAGAGAGAGAGAATGAGCGAGCACAGAGCAGGGGGAGCAGCATGCCATGGGAGAGGGAGAAGCAGGCTCACTGAGCAGGGAGCCTGGTGTGGGACTCAATCCCAGGACTCTGGGATCATGATCTGAGCGGAAGGCAGATGCTCAACGACTGAGCCACCCAGGCACCCTGGAGTTAGTGTTTAGAAATGATAATGAAGTGCTTGCATCTTCATTTTTCAAAACTTCACAAAAATGCAAACAATGTACCGCTTTCTGGGCCCACATGGGCAGGTCAGTACTATTATGTCTGGTCTTCCTAGATGCACCAGCATCTCAGGGCCCTGCTTTCGGCAAACCTAACAGAGTGGCAGCTCTCTCAATGTGCTCCTGGTAGGGGCTTGTGGAAGGGGAGGTATAGGCATATTTGGAGTCCGAGGGTTGTCCAAGTCACTGTCACTGCCCCCTTCCTGTACATAACCGAGCAGCCTGTGTTCTGAACTTGGGCGTCTGATGTCAAAATTGGAGACTGTCGACACACAGTCCTAACATCTTGAATATTCTGTTTTGTGAGCACTTGCCAGTACCATTTGTTACATTCTCTGTATTTATATAGTTAAGCCCTGGATCTAGATTATTATGGCGGGCACTTAGGGATAGGTCCTACGGCCCTAAATTTTCATCTTCCTCCCTACTTAGCCTGCAGGTTTCCCAAACAGGAGGCAAAGATGGTACATTTTCTTCTTAGTTTAATAACGCAGCTCTTTGAGCTGAGTTGTTGATATTCTGGGTATTTGGGGTGCTGCTGGATGACCTCTCCTGACCCCCGAGGCCTTCGGGATAGATCACCCACTTATATTTTCATACACCAGCTGGTTAACAGAGGGCGCATCTCTTCGCTCATCACCGTCACATCCAGGGTCCCATTCTCGCTATTGGCACCACCTCCACTGACTTGGTCTCTTTCCCAAGTTGCTTCAGTTTCTCTTTTTCCATTGCTTTTAAATGGAAAGCAATTTTTAATTTTAATTAAAAAAAATTAAAAGCAATTTTTTAATTGCTTTTAAACAGGGGTTGGTCCTAAGACATATTTGCCTCCTTCGGTTTCAAGAAGAATCTGAGGGTCTCTGTCCTTGATACAACTTGGTTCTTCTTTGGGTGTGGCGTTTTCAGCAGTAGAAATCCTCGCCTCCAATGGGACGTGCACACTTGGGTGGTTTTCCCGCTCTTCTTGCGCTCCTGTAGTGTCAACAGAGGTATGTATTTGTTCCTCAGATCTTTAAAAATGTTTTCTATCAGCTATGTTGGTCTTTAAACTGTGAGAAGAAAATTCCCAGTTCAGTTTTGAGTAGCTTAGAGGCAGTGATGTCTTGTGTTCATTTCTTGGAAAAGATGTATTAGGTAAAGTTGGCTCTGGCCCCAGTTTCAACTGAGTTGTGGAAGCTCTGTTGTTTTTGAGCTCCATCAGTTGTGAGCACCTAGTATTCTGAGACATAATGTCAATACTGAAGAGAATATCCCCCTTCACTGTATATTCTCTGCAGAGATCCAAATGGAGCCTCTTTGCTTCTTGCCATTTCCAAAATATTTGCTTTTGTAAAAAAAAAAAAAAGAACACACCCCAATAATGAAAGGCACAGACTTAAACAGCCCTCATTCACTCAAATCACCACATTGATATAACTGCCACTTTTCTTTGCTCACTTGGCTGCCAGCGTCCATCCTCACTTTTCTGGAAATGGCCCTCAGGTTGGATGCCATGGTTTGGGTTCTAAGTCATGATGTCCTGCCCTCTATCAGCTAAGAGTCGGACACAGAACCCACGCAAAAATCACACTGTCTTTTTGGGATCAAATCTTGAGCAGAGAGAAAAAGATGGGAAAGAGCAGGAGCATTTGCGCAGACTTTGTGGGGCCCAGAGAAGGACAATTGCTTATCTATTCCTGCTTCTTGGTACCCAGAGATGCTCTGGTCCCCATCTTTCTGAGCTACCATTCTAATGCCTTCTGTCTGTGCCTTTATGTCAGCCAGAGTCAAGTTCCATTTTTTTGGAAACCCGATCCCTCCCTGATGCCCCCTCTGTGGGAGCTTCCCCGGTTTGGGCCCGCCCACCTCCTGGCCTCATCTGGCACTGCTCTCTCTCACTATAGGTCAGCTGCATGGCATCACTCTCTACTTCCCTGGACACACGGAGCTTGTTCCCACCGCAAGGCCCATGGCTCTGCTGCCCAAATGCCATCGTCTCAGAGAGGCAGTTGCCGACACACCAAAACTTTCTATCTCATTAGCCTGTTCCATTTCTGGTTAGTATTTAAAATTATCTTGAGTTTCCTTTATCTACTTATCTATTATTTGCATTTCCCCATTAGAATATCAGGTCTAAGTAGGTGGAGACCTTGTCTATTTTGTTCACTGGTTATCTCTAGTGTTTCCACGTGTTTAGCGCTTAATGGGTGATCAGTGAACATGTATCGAGGGAGTGAATGAGTGTGTTGTACACGGTTTGTGGAGCGATCACAGTGTCCTATAGCCAAGAGGTTAATGAAGAGTGTGGACTCTGAAGTTAGGCTGGATTCAAATCTTTGCTCTAACACTTGCCTGCTGTGTGACCTTAGGCAAGTGATTTAAGCTCTCTATGCTTTAATTTTCTCATTTCTAAAATGCTAATAAGAAAAATGTATAGTGGCCCCTGGGTGGCTCAGTGGGTTAAGGCCTCTGCCTTCGGCTCAGGTCATGATCTCAGGGTCCTGGGATCGAGCCCCGCGTCGGGCTCTCTGCTCGGTGGGGAGCCTGCTTCCCCCTCTCTCTCTGCCTCCCTCTCTGCCTACTTGTGATCTCTTTTACTCTGTCAAATAAATAAATAAAATCTTTTTTTAAAATAAAGAAAAATGTATAAGTAAGATGAAGATTAAGTAAGCCTTTTGTACATTGCACGGAAAATAATGAGGTTCAATATATGACTACCAATATTTGAGTATTTCTCAATTGTAAGGAGCCATTGTCAGAGATTGTAAAATGCGCTATGGGCTTCTTATCAGCTCTTTTGGAGAAAATCAAAACCAAATACAACATTAAATGCACACAACTCTAAAAAACCCAAGTTACAATATCGTACATTTTCTCTACAAATACATGCTGTTTGCTTTTTCGGAATGATAGTCACACCTGACGTCAGAAATGGCTATCGAGTAAGGCCATTGGCAGTTACGTGTAATGTGATGGTCACTGCTGGTGATGATCTGCACCTTGGTAACATCTCTGTGATGCTGCAGAGTCATTTACACGTGTCAGAGAATATTGTGGGTTATGTGGGGTTTTGTTTGTTTGCATTTACCTTTGGGCTACGTTGTGTTGTTGCTCCTACCTGAATTATAAGTAACTATAAGTAAAGAGCTAGAAGCTTTTGACAGATTTGGACATCTGAGTGATAGTTTTTTGACACATCCATTGGTCCCAGCGGTCGAAAATCTTGTAATCTGTTCTCAAAATTTTGACAATTTTTACTGTGTTCCAGTCACAGCATACAGTGTATGGTTATTAGTTTTGTACATTGTCTTTTCTATGTTACATTCTAGTGGAATCTATTAAAAGACCTCTTAACTGATTACTGGGATGTGAATGTAAGTTTTCCAGCTGCCTGAAACTGATACAACACTGTAGGTGAGCTGTACTGGAATTAAAATTTAAAAATATAAAAATAAATAAATAAATTCACCACCTACCAGCGCCCATGACTTCCCAGAAGTAACAGACTGATGAACTGATCCACCCCCACGTCTCGATAATTTCTCAAACGCAATGGCGGTGCAAATTCTTGAGTCTGTGCCATCCTCACGTTCTCTTCCTCTGCCTTCTCAAGCCCGGTTGGCCATGAGAGTCATGGGGGCAACTTAAAAAAAATCCCACGTTCTCAGCTCGAATCCCAAACCAATTAACTGAGTAGCCTGGTATCACTATTTCTAAAGCTCTTCAGATGATTTCCCTGTGCAGTTGGAGGCTGCGGGGCACCTGCCGTACCAGCGGCTGGTGAGGTTCTTTTGACGCATGTGAAATGTGTCTTCACTGCAGAGATGTTAAGGTTTAGAAAAAAAAAAAAACAACCAACAAACTTTGCATTGGGGAAAGAAGAAAATAGGGTATTATTTTGTTATTATTGGCCTAGGCCCAGGAAGCTTCAGACCACGAAAAATATCATCTTGGTCAGGACCGTTTTGTGGAATAACGGATGTTCCTTTGTTGTCCTTAAGAACACCTTTGATAGTTCCTACTAGGAAGATGTCCCAATGATTATATTTCCTTAGTTACTGCCAAAGACCTGACAAGAGGCTTAAGGATGAAGCCCGACACCTGAGACCCCTAAAGAGAAAGCACATGTTGAATGATTCTGACACTCCTTGTCAAGGAGCCTGCATCGTATCTTGTCCTCTCTCTCTCTCTCTCTCTCTCTCTCATCCCCTAGGAGTCCCTGATTTGGCAGTTCAAATACTCTAGGACTGGCCTTCCATGCTTCATCTGATGCAGTGGGATCCTCTCTTTACCCCTCCCCAGGGCATGGAGAACAGATTTCAGATTCTCTTAACATCGAGGAAGGGTCCCTTCCACTTGGGCGATAGACAAGCAGCTTATACACACTATGTGTATTGGAGGAGGTAACTGCACTACATTTCAATACTTGATCTTAGTTGAAATTTTGAAGGCATGGAATTTAATGGTGGCATCAGTTCTGGGTGATCCTCATAAGTCTCCAAGATTGACTGACTTCTTTCTGATAGATATGTATGGTTTTTTCCCTGCAGGTCTATCAGTTCTGAGCAAGCCCATCACTATATCTACGTACTAAAGTTTGCATATTTGCAAAGCCTACTGTATTGCCAACAATGAAACCAACCTCACGAAAAGCAACAATTAATCTTCACCTGCTCATCATTTTCAGCCTGCCAACCGATAAGACTGGAGATTTACTTCTTCACATCTGACAGCCACGCTGCTCACCAAGCAATTAGGAAAATTTGAGTGGAGCATTCTTTTCACAGATCCTATGTGGGAATCAGCATTAAAGAAGGAAGCATCAGGATCCTCATTTACTTGAGAAAGCTTGTTCATCATAAACTCACTAGCTACTAGGTTGAAAATACAGTCCAGAAACAGAGTGCAGAGTGGTTCATATGCAATACCTTAATCTTTCCTTAAAAATAGTTTGTTAAATGATGGCATTACAAAAAAATCAATACAGACAATAAATCTGTAGTACTAGAAGTAAGTTTAGACAGGATAAAGAGGGACCTACTTAATTAAAGAAGGAAACAGATAAGCATGATATATAGGCAGAGATAACAAAGGAGGGATTTAAATGTAAAATATAAGTTGGAGAGGAGTTTTAGAAAATTGATAAACCTATTGCATAAAGTAATTAACAGTGATTCAGGCCTCTTTGAGAAAGATCAGATGAATATTTGTAATCTCTTCTGGTTCTTTAAAGTTTTAAATATTTTAAGTTACCACCTTAATATCTGGAACATAGATATGATTAAGAATATAGTTTTGCAGGGCACCTGGGTGGCTCAGTGGGTTAAGCCTCTGCCTTCGACTCAGGTCATGATCTCAGGGTCCTGGGATTGAGCCCTGCATCGGGCTCTCTGCTTACCGAGGGGCCTGCATTCCCCCTCTCTCTCTGCCTGCCTCTGCCTACATGTGATCTCTCCCTCTCTGTTAAATAAATAAATAAACTCTTTAAAAAAACAGAATATGGTTTTGCTTTCCAAATAGCTAACCAATTTTCAAATATTTTCAACATTTTTGAAAAATTTTCATTTCCCCCTTTGTGATTCTCTGTTCGATATCTATTGAAATCTCTATTTCTGAGTTGTAGTTGATTTAGTAATAGTATGCCATTTTGATTATCGTGATTTTGAAATAGATTTTAATGTGTCCTATGAATCAAATTAATGCTTTTGCTCAGAACATCCTTGCCTACTATCTTCCATTAATTTAACAAAAGAATTTAACATTTTGTCAAGATCCGCAGATAGGCATTGTCTCCCAAGAAGATGATTATATGACTCATCATTGACACTCATTTGGGATCTTGGTAGTAAAAAAGGGAGGGGATGGGATGGTGACATCATGAACAGACTGCACACAAACGAATAATCCCTAACACTTCATAGCACTCATCATGGGCCAGGTCCTGTTCAGATAGTTTCACACATATTATTTGATCTAACCCTCAAAACCATTCTATTGTTACCTCTGCTTTAGAGGGTGGAAAATGTGGGTGAGTTTTCATCCATGCACCTGGGCACACAGCTGGCAAAACCTGGAGCCAGGACCAGAATTTAGACAGTTACCGCCTGAAGCTGCCCTCAGTCACTAAACTTTAGTCCTCTCAGGGTTGTCTGATAAGGTGAAGTGTAGAGGTTACTTAATAATGAATACTCCCATTTAACATGTCTTTCATCTCTATTGCACAATGCACTTTTATATGCATGATCTCACGTCATGCCCCTTTCTTTGTGTGGAACATATAGAAATGCATGGTTGAACATACTGTCCTTACTAGGAATTTTAGCCAGGGTGGAAAACCACTGTTTTATACCTTCATGAAGTTTCTCTCATCATGGTAGTTTCTTTAGCTTTATGCTTTCCTTTATTACACACATTACAAATGGTGGCTATACCTCAAAACATGATTTGTAAGTTGTTAACAGGTAACTGAAATTTAATATCCAGCCATCCTCATTAGTGGAAGTGTAATTTGTTATATTTATTATTAGGAAATTTTAGAAAAAAAATATTGGGGGGAAAAAAAGGGCAAGAAACCAATCAAAATATTAATTCTTTCAGATTTCATGGTGAATGAATGTTTATTTTTCCCTGGAAGGAGAAGGAAGAAAGATGTGAGCAAGATTCATAATCACTGGGAGTGTGTAGAGCTATTTTTAATTGCTTCCTTAATGGGAGAAAGGTTTTCTATTCTCTCCACCACTCTGAACTTCAGGAAAGGGGAAAGTTAAAGGCCATGTAAGAGAGGCTCAGAACAAAATGGAGAGTGAATCTTCGCCGGAAGAGGAAGCAAATCAAAGCCCTTCCACCAACCAAAGGAATATGGGAAGGGAAGGAAAAAGTAGGGTCAGGAGATCTGCTCATAAGTCCCTGACACCATTCCTCTGCTTTGGGGACAGGGAGACTGTCAGAAGAGTCCTGGTCATGTCCAACATGGTTCCTCACCCTTTCAAAGTGTATGGTTCAGTGATTTTTAGTATAATCACAAGGTTATACAACCATCACTACTGATTCTGTGATATCTAATTCTGTACCTGAAGTTTTTCTTAGCATAGTTGTGGCAGAGTAGTAAAGATAATACATCCAAAAACTAGACTGATTTTTCTGTGCATTGAATTAGATGCCTCCACTGTTCAGTCTTTTAATGCCTCAAATTCTTCATGCATCCAAAATGCTGGTTCTTTGGAAAAAGACAAGATTGAAGAAGTCTCAGTTATCTGTGATATATTATGTCAGACTCACGTTCCCCTAAATGCCAATTTCAGTGGAAATAGCTAGCACATACATTTGAATATATATGCAGGTGTCTTTAGCATGTTCCTATAAATCATAAGGTAGTGTGATCTGAGAACTTCTTTAATTACCATTATTCCTTTGATTCATGATCAAAAATCCTGATTCAACAGAAAGTCCTCCTTTCTTATCAGTGAGTTGAAGAGGTAAGTAAAAGATTAATGCACACATTAGAGTTAGAAAAAAAGGATCTAACTTCCAGGAAATAGGATGATATCTTGCAAATCACTCCATCATTCCTGTGAAGCAATGCCAGGAATCAGAAGTTCCATTAACCTCAGTGCCACAAGAAGAGTAGAAAGTGGCTAATGTGTTGCCTTAGGTACAGAACAGAAGGGAAGAAAACCACCAGGGCGAACAGACCATAGAGGACGAAGGAAGTATCAGGGTACTGGGTGAGGAAACAGGGGTATGGGGAAATCTGGTGGACACGGAGCATGGGTAGCTGCTAGCTCCCTGGTGTGCTGCTCCAAGGTCATAACCTGGATTAGGTTCTTGCAAGGGATGTTTTCCTTAAAAAAAAAAAAAAAAGCCAAAAAACAAAACACACACAACCCACAGTTCACTTCAAAAGGGGAATGACAAGGGTACCTGGGTAGCTCAGTCAGTTGAGCATTGGACTCTTGGTTTTGACTCAGATCATGATCTTGGGGTCATGAGATTAAGCCCCAAGTCAGGCTCCCTGCTCAGCAGGGCATCTGCTTGAAGATTCTCTCTCCCTCCCTCTCTGCCCCTCTCCCTGCTTGCATGTGCTGTCTTTCTAAATAAATAAATAAACAAACAAACAAATCTTGAAAAAAAAAAAAAAGGGTAATGGACTCTCTCCCTAGGAGCCCAAGATGGCAGGGGAGTAGAAGATCTTAGTTTTGTCTGGTCCCAGGAATTCAGTTAGAAAGCTATTAAATTACTCTGAATACCTGCAAACTCAACCAGATATCTAAGAAAAGAATAGCTGCAACTCTACAAATAGAAAAACTACGACCTTCTGCAAGGCAGGAGGTGGGGAGAAGTGAATCTGAGGTGATATATGAGAAGCTAAACCACAGAGGGAGGGAGCCTCCATCAGCCGGATACCAGAAAGTGATATTTCAGCAGAGTGCAAAATTGGAACTTTTAGAAGCCTGCTCCAGTGGGAGGTGTCCCTGCTTGAAAGGCACTCAGGTGGTAAAGTCGAGAGGAACCCTAGGTGGGACAGTTTGGTCTCAGGATCTCTGGGGTCACAGGAAGACCAGGGGTACCTGAGTATGGCAGAGCTCCCAGGCATTGGCATAGGGAAGCCGGCTGTAATCAGTGATCCCAGGAGTGGGCTCTCAGCTTGGGTTAGCCATAAACCATGAACCACAGCTCAGTTGGGCAACTGCTCTCAGAGCAGGGACCCAGCAAGGGCAGAACTGCAGTGAGACTCCCCCCCCTACCTTGGGAGGAGTGGCCTGGGAGCATGCTGCAAGAGTTGGCAGGGTTTGGAGACTGGAAAGGTGGTTGAGTGCCTGAAACAGAAACTCGCAGTCACAAGCCAGGTGAGCACAGTTTGGACAGAGACTAGGGAGATAGGAGTGACTGAATGCTTTTCCCTACGAATGCATGGAGGAGAGGGGTCCTGAGCTTTTGGCTCCACGGCCAGAGACTGGGAGGTCACCATTTTCATTTTCATCCTCTAAACTGTGGGCAAGCCTTCAGGGAACAAAAGCCACAGAGAGCAAACCCAAGCAGATTACTTAGTCTGGCCCCCTGGCAAGGGTGGCGCCTGGGGCAAAGACACTTGAGAATCAGCACAACAGGCTCCTCCCTCAGAAGATCAGCAAGAGCATCTAGCCAAGACCAAGTTTACCCATTATAGAGAACTGTAAATCCCCAGCACTAGGGGAAAACAGTATGTAGAATTTATGGTTTTATCCCCACAATTCTTCAGTCTTCCAATTTTAATTTTTTTCCTCTTTTCTTTTTCAACAATTTTATCAACTCTTTTTTAAAAGTCTTTTTAAATTTTCATTTTTACAGGTACATTCTGTTATTTCATTGTATTTAATTTTATTTTTGTACATGTATCAGTTTTTCTTTCTTTATAATTTTGGGATCTAGTTTTCTAACAAACAGACCAAAATACGCACATGCTCCAGGGTGTTGCTCTGTTCTGCTCAACTGTCTAATTATATTTGCGCTCTCTTCAATCTCTGTTTTTTGGTTTCAGGTCTCTTCTAATTTGTTTAGTGTTTATTTCTCTGGAGTCATTGCTGCCATTTTTCTATTTTGTCCTCTCGTTCATTTATCCTTCTATGAACAGTATGACAGGACGGAAAAACTCATCTCAAAAAAAGAGAATAAGAGGCAGTGCTGACTGCCAGGGACCTAATCAGTATGGCTATAAGGAATATATCAGAACTAGCGTTCATAATAATGATTATAAAGATATTAGCTGGGTTTGAGAAAAGCATAAGACACTAAAGAATAACTTTCTGGAGAAATAAGAGAACTAAAATCTAATCAAGTTGAAATCAGAAAGGCTATTAATGAGATGCAATAAAAAATGGAGGCTCTTACTGTTAGGATAAATGAAGAAGAAGAGAAAATTAGTGATATAGAAGACAAAATGATGGAGAAAAAAGAAGCTGAAAAAAAATATAGAAGTAAACAACTACTGGATCAGGAGAGGCGAATTAGAGAGATAATAAAGCAAAGCAATATTAGAATAATTAGGATCCCAGGAGAAGAGTAAAGGGGTGGGGAAAAGGTATATTGGAGCAAATTATAGTGGAAAACTTCCCTAACCTGGGGAAGGAAACAGGCATTCAAGTCTAGCAGGCACAGAGACCATCCCCCTCAAAATTAATAAAAATAGGTCAACACCTTGACATATAATAGTGGAACTTGCAAATCTCAAGAGTCAAAGAGAAAATCCTGAAAGCAGATCAGGACAAGAGATCTGTAACCTACAAGGGTAGAAATATTATACTGGCACCAGGCCAATCCACAGAGACCTGTATACTCAGGATGTGAAACAAGAAAAATATGAAGCCAAGAATACTTTATCCAACAAGGACGTCATTCAGAATAGAAGGAGAGATAAAAAGCTTCCCAGACAAAGAGAAACTAAAAGAATTTGTCATCACTAAACCAGTCCTCCAAGAAATATTAAATGGGATCCTTTGAGCAGAGAGAGAACCCAAAAGTAACATAGACCAGAAGGGAACAGAGACAATATATAGAAACAGTGACTTTACAAGTAATACAATGGCACTAAATTAATATCTTCCAATAGTTACCCTAAATGTAAATGGGTTAAATGCCCCAATCAAAAGATACAGGGCATCAAATTGGATAAAAAAGAAGGACCCATTGATATGCTGTCTGCAAGAGACTCATTTTAGACCCACAGATACCTCCAGATTGTAAGTGAAGGGGTGGGAAACCATTTATTAGGCTAAAGGACATCAAAAGAAAGCTGGAGTGGCAATTTGTCTTTATATCAGACAAATTAGATTTTAAACCAAAGACTAATAAATGATGAAGAAGGACACTGTATCATAATTAAAGGGTCTATCCAACAAGAAGATCTAATGATTGTAAATATTTATACTCTAACTTGGGAGCAGCCAATTATATAAACCAATTAATAACAAAATTAAAGAAACACATTGGTAATAATACAATAATAGTGAGGACTTCAATATCCCACTCACTACAATGGACAGATCATGTAAGCAGAAGATCAATAAGGAAATAAGGGCTTTGAATGACACACTGGCAGATGGACTTAACAGATATATTCAGAGCATTCCATCCTAAAGCAACAGAATACACATTTTTCTTGAGTGCACATGGAACATTCTCCATAATAGATCACATCTATTGATGGGTTATAAATCAGGTCTCAATTGGTAGCAAAAGATTGGGATCATTCCCTGAATGTTTTTAGGCCACAACGCTTTAAAACTAGAACTCAATCACAGGAGGAAATTTGGAAAAAACTCAAATACATGGAGGCTAAAGAGCATCCCACTAAAGGAAGAATAGGTCAACCAGGAAATTAAAGAAGAATTTTTAAAAATCATGGAAACAAATGAAAATGAAAACACAACTGTTCAAAACCTTCGGGATGCAGCAAAGGCAGTCCTAAGAGGGAAGTATATAGCAATACAGCCTTTCTCAAGAAACAAGAAAGGTCTCAAATATACAACCTAACCTTACACCTAAAGAAGCTGGAGAAAGAACAGCAAATAAAGCAAATAACCCAGCAGGAGAAGAGAATTAATAAAAATCAGAGCAGAAATCAATGAAATAGAAACCAAAAGAACAGTAGAACAGATCAATGAAACTAGGAACTGGTTCTTTGAAATAATTAATAAAACTGATAAACCCCTGGCCATCAAAAAGAAAAGAGAACCCAAATATATAAAATCATGAATGAAAGAGGAGTGCTCACAACCAACACTGAAGAAATACAAACAATTATAAGACCATATTATGAGCAACTATATGTCAACAAATTAGGCAATCTGGAAGAAACGGATGCTTTCCTGGAGACATATAAACTACCAAAACTGAACCAGGAAGAAATAGAAAACCTGAACAGACCCATAACCAGCAAGGAAATTGGAGCAGTCATCAAAAATCTCCCAACAACGAAGAGCCCAGGGCCAGATGGCTTTCCAGGGGAATTCTACCAAATGTTTGAAGAAGAACTAATACCTATTCTTCTGAAGCTGTTTCAAAAAATAGAAATGGAGGGAAAACTTCCGAGCTCTTTCTATGAGACTAGCATTACCTTGATTCCAAAACCAGATAAAAATCCCACCAAAAAGGAAAATTATAGACCAATATCCCTGATGAACATGGATGCCAAAATTCTCATAAATATAATAGCCAATAGGATCCAACAGTACGTTAGAAGGAATATTCACCACAACCAAGTGGGATTTATTCCTGGGCTGCAAGATTGGTTCAACATCTGCAAATCAATCAATGTGATAAGCTACAATAATAAAAGGATAGAACCATATGATCCTCTCAATAGATGCAGAAAAAGCATCTGACAAAGTACAACATTCTTTCTTGATTAAAACTCTTTACAGTGTAAGGATAGAGGGAACATACCTCAATATCATAAAAGCCATATATGAAAAGCCCACAGTGAATATCATTCTCAATTGGGAAAAATTGAGAACTTTTCTCCTAAGGACAGGAACATGGTAGGGATGTCCAATCTCATCACCACTGCTGTTCAACATAGTACTAGAAGTCCTAGCCTCAGCAATCAGATGACAAAATGAAATTAAAGGCATCCAAATTGACAAAGAAGAAGTCAATCTTTCACTCTTTGCACAGGACATGATGCTTTATGTGGAAAACCCAAAAAACACTCGAAAATTGCCAGAAGTCATACAGGAATAGAAAAGTGGCAAGACATAAAATCAATGCACAGAAACCAGTTGCCTTACTATACACTAACAGAAGAAAAAGAAATTGAGGAGTCAATCCCATTTATAATTGTGCCAAAAATTATAACATGTCTAGGAATAAACCTAACCCAAGAGGCAAAGGATCTGTTCTCAGAAAACTATAGGATGCTCATGAAAGAAATTCATGAAAGAAAATAAAGAAGACACAAAGAAATGGAAAAATGTTCTATGCTCCATGGATTGGAAGAACAAATATTGTTAAAATGTCTATGCTACCTAGAGCAATCTATACATTCAATGCATCCCTATCAAAATACCATCAACTTTTTTTACAGAGCTGGAACAAAGAATTCTAAAATTTGTATTGAACTAGAAAAGACCCTGGATACCCAAAGGAATGTTGAAAAAGAAAACGAAAGCTGGTGGCATCACAATTCCAGACTTCAAGCTCTATTACAAAGCTGTAATCATCAAGACAGTATGGTATGGGCACAAAAACAGACACACAGGTCAATGGAACCAAATAGAGAACTCAGAAATGGACCCTTAAGATCAGAGATTGAAAGTGAGCTAATCTTTTGAGATTGAGGGTCAGCTAATTTTTGACAAAGCAGGAAAGGATATACAATGGAAAAAAGCCAGTCTTTTCAACAAATGGTGTTGAGGAAACTGGACAGCAACATATAGAAGAACAAAACTGGACCATTTTCTTAAACCATACCCAAAAATAGACTCAAAATGGATGAAAGACCTAAATATGAGATAGGGTCCATCAAAATCCTAGAGGAGAGCACAGGCAACAACCTCTGTGACCTCAGCCACAGTAACTTCTTGGTTGTTGGACGTGTCTCCAAAGGTAAAAGAAACAAAGGCAAAACTGAACTATTAGGGCTTCATAAAGATAAAAAGCTTCTGCACAGCAAAGGAAACAGTCAATGAAACCAAAAAACAACCAAAGAATGGGAGAAGTTATTTGCAAATATCTTAACAGATAAAGGGCTAGTATCCAAAATCTATAAAGAACTTATCAAACTCAACACCCAAAGCACAAACAATCTAATCAAGAAATGGGCAGTAGACATGAACAGATAGATATTTCTTCAATGAAGACATCCAAATGGCCACCAGACACGAAAACAAAAAAATGCTCAATATCACTCAGCATCAGGGAAATACAAATCAATACCACTTCATCAGTCAGAATAGCTAAAATTAACAAGTCAGGAAATGACAGATGTTGGTGAAGATGTGGAAAAAGGGGAACCTTCTTACACTGTTGGTGGGAATGCAAGCTGGTGCAGTTACTCTAGAAAACAGTATGGTGGTTCCTCAAAAAGTTGAAAATAGAGCTACTCTATGACCCAGCAATTACACTACCAGGTATTTTTGTGAATCATACAAACATAGTGATTTAAAGGGGCACCTGCACCCCAATGTTTATAGCAGCAATGTCCACAATAGCCAAACTATGGAAAGAGCCCAGATATCCATTGACAGATGAATGGATAAAGAAGATGTGGCATATATATATATATATATATATATAGTATTATATTGTACATGTATACAATTGTATATATATATATATATATATATATATATATATATATATATACACAATTGACTATTACTCAACCATCAAAAATGAAATCTTGCCATTTGCAATGACTTGGATGGAACTAGAGGTTATTATGCTAAGCGAAATAAGTGAATCAGAGAGAGGGATTTATCATATGATCTCACTCAGATGTGGAATTTAAGAAACAAAACAGAGGATCACACAAGAAAAAATAAAACAAGATGAAATTGGAGAGGGAGACAAGCCATAAAAGACTCTTAATCACAGGAAACAAACTGAGGGTTCCTGGTGGATAGGGGATAGGGAAATGGGGTAATTGAGTGATGGGCATCAAGGAAATACATGATGTAATGGGCACTGGGTGTTATATAAGACTGATGAATCACTGACCTCTACCTCTGAAACCAATAATACATTCCATGGTAATTAATTGAATTTAAATAAAAAAATAAAGAAAACAGAGGATCATAGAGGAAGATAGGGAAAAATAAAAGAAGATCAAATCAGAGAGGGAGACAAACCATAAGAGACTCTTTTTTTTTTTTAAATGATAATGAAATGTATCCAGGATTTTGTTCTTTTTTTTTTTTTTTTTTTTTAGATTTTATTTATTTGACAGAGAGAAACACAGCAAGAGAGGGAACACAAGCAGAGGGAATGGTAGCGGGAGAAGCAGGCTTCCCGCCGAGCAGAGAGCCTGATGCGGGGCTCGATCCCAGGACGCTGGGATCATGACCTGGGCCAAAGGCAGACGCTCAAAGACTGAGCCACCCAGGTGCCCCACCATAAAAGATTCTTAAACATAGGAAACAAACAGAGGGTTGCTGGATGGGAGGGGTCGGGGAGGATGGGGTAACTGGGTGATGGACATTAAGGAGGGCACAGGATATAGTGAGCAGTGGGTGATGTATAAGACTGATGAATCACTGAACTCTACATCTGAAACTAATAATATATCATATGTAATTAATTGAATTTAAATAAAAAGAAAATGAATAAAAATTTATAGTCAAAAACAAGTAAATAAATAAATGTCAGATGAAAAAAATTAGAAAAGGGATAATGCTAATATAAAGGTGATCAGTACTTTGTGATTACTTACTTTTTTTTAGAAATTTTATTTATTTATCAGAGAGAGAGAAAATCGATAAGCAAGGGGGAGGGGCAGAGGGAAAAGCAGCTTCCCTGCTGAGCAGGGAGCAGGGTCCTTGGACTTTGAGATCATAACCTAAGCCAAAGGCAGATGCTTAATCGACTGAGCCACCCATTCATCCCCAGTGTGATTATTTAGAAACAATTATATTGTTCAGCCATTCATAGAAATGTCGAAGGAACCAGGTTTGAAAAAGGCAGTGACATTATACTTTGTAGTACAAGTTTATGGCTTTTTCAGGAGCAGGTTTGTGAAAGTAAGTTCCTGAAATTTGGAAAAAGACCCAAACAGAAACACCACCAGGAGACAGTGTCCGTGCTCCCAAAGAAATTAGGTAAGGACCAAGAACTTTCAAGAACTCTGGGGGACTTTCCAATCACACTTGCCTGAGGACCTATCGCTGGGACAAAGGTGAATCATCATCCCAAACAGGCAAAACCTAAGACATTTGAAAGAGACACACAATGTTCTCTCATAAAAATCTTTTATTGGCACACCAGAAGTATCCATTTTTCTAGTACAATAGCTGTATGCATCTACAATAGTAATTCTGTGTAAATTATGTGTTACAAGTCACTAGAAATCTACTCAGCAGGATGAATTTAATAAAGAACAAGAGGAACTATGAGTCTACAGCGGCCCAGCCATCGAGTCTCATTGGAGAGTAAATCAAATATCAAACTAGTGTTGTCCTGCAACAGAGTTTTTCTGTAGCCAAGAAACCAAGATGGACATAAACAGATAGCACCCATCCAATAAATTAGGTACATGTAACCAGAGAAACACTGTAACTGATAGAGATGAGCTAAAGAAAGCACAAAAGGAAATAATTAGCTATTTACATGTCTTACTTTATACCAAAACTTTAGTTTGTTAGCTTTCCCATCCTACCACTTCTCTTTTATCTGTTATTATCGTTTTTTTCATGCGGAATTTCTTGGCTCACTGGCAAATATTTAGATAACTAGTCAGAACCTCTTTCCACATCCTACATTTTCTAAAACTCCATGGCAAACCAAAGAATCTGAAGGATAACTACGTAAGTCTATCTCTATAGAGAAGCAATAAGAATTATCATTCTGCTATCAGTCAGAGCAATGACATACAATTCCATTCTCTTCCACACATTATTGGAACCACGCCAGAAAGTTAGGTTGTGAATGGCAGCAGAGTGGATGGATTTGTCATTTGTCACAGGCACAGATAAACATGGAGACAAGTGAGTTTATCCTGAGAATGGGGAGGCCGTGGACTGCAAATTAAGATCCCCCATTACTGAAAATGGGTTTTCTCTCTGGTCACTATTTTTTTTTAATCACATTCATTTTTAAGGCTTAGTGTCATTGCAGCATTAACAAAGAAGAATGCTGACATCATTTCTGCCAAAGGAGGGCTCTGCAATGAATGGCAGCATGTACCATAATTAAAATAACATAGCTGAAAAGGCATTGAGTTGGTATGTTTCTGGTGCCATGGCCAGAATGGGTGGATTTTTAGCATCATTCCTGGGAAACTGAGAGATCTTGCCAATGAGCCTCTTGGCCCCTTGTTTTTTTCCTTTCTAGTACTTGTAATAATTTGTAATTGTATTTTTGGTTCGCTCTCCTATGAGAATTTAAGCTCCAGAAGGACAGTAACCACACCTGTGTTCACCACTGTGTCTCCAGTGTCTAGAACAGTGCCTGGTCCATAGTAGGTTCTCAGTTAAAAACTCATATTAAATAAATGAACCAAATCATAAACCCCCTGGTCTGCCTCTGTCTAGAGATTTTCTAGTCTGATTCAATGACCAGGGCTTCTGGCCTCTCCCAGTGTCCCAGATATCCTAAGGATCCTGCCTGCTGTGAATCTTTGTGTAGCCTTATGGCTATTATTTTTGTGCTTCAGTGGATAGTCAAACTTGTCAATGCTGCATTCAGTTCGCGCACCTCTCCAAGATTAGCTCTGCAGAGCTAGCACTGCATGAGAGGTAACAGCAAGAACCTTCTAGGAGGCAAAATGCAAGCTCCAAATTCAACTCATTCTTCCCCACCCCTCTCTACAACCTCTTTATCAGAAAGCTTAAGAAAAAGATCATCAGGAGAATATTCTCTTGGTAGTAACAGTTCAGTAAGTCACCAATAACATGATCAGAAAAGAAACAAAGTATAATTCACCTACATTAAGAAAAAATCATGTAAAATAAAAGCAAAACCTGGGAGTGGAAACTAAGTGACATGGTGGGCGGTCTAGGTCCTTCGTTGGTTCGAGTTGCGGGACGCGGAAGTGAATGCAGGCATCAGAGCAGGAGACAAGTTGGAAAGGAAGGGGCGGAGCGGAGCTGTGGGGTGTGAACACGTGGGGACCAGCTTTTCTCTCCTCCTCCCCCTCTGCTTCTAGCTCTCCGGCATCCCACCAGGTGCTGGCTGAGCTCCTGCTGTCGCTCTCCCAGGCGGAGGTGAGGACGGAGGGTAGGACGGGCAGCTGGCGCCTCCACGGCCCATCCTTAGGCTATTGATGCTCTGCTGGAGTAGAAGTCAGGGACTGGGAGCCCGGTGTGAAGCGTGACCTGGGGGACGAGACTGTGAGTCCTGGAGGCACCGCGGGAACCCTCCCTGCATCTGCCCCTCCCTGGGGCACAGCGGCTGTGTTCCTAGTTCAACAGGGGACCTGTTTCCTTTCTTTAACGTCTATTCTAGTAGACATTAAAGAAGAATTCCAGTAGAATTCTGCCTGCGCTAAGAGCCTGGCCACCGTGGGGGGTTCCCAAATCTTGGAGACACTTGATAATATGGTCCTCATCCACCTGCCTCTTTTAAGGATCCTGGCAAGGCTGTGTTCCTTCTGACTGAAGACACAGGCATTGATCTGCAGGTAGCAAAGCCTGTTGGTGAGGGCGCAGTGAAAAGGCCAAGTCCACGGACAGAGAACCGGTGAGCACAGAACCCTTCTCTTATCACATGTCCACAAGTAACTCCGATTAGGATGAGCCTTTCGTTTGGGGATTGAATAGGTGATTGCCAGGTCTAAGGAACACGGGCAGGGGTACTGTTTCCCTGGTTGCTGTGCAGCCCCACACCTCGGTGGACAGCGGCATGGATGAGGCCGGAAGTGGCTCAGGCTCTACTGTCCTTCCCCTTCTCATCCCTGTCTTCCCAGCCCTCTGGGGAGGGCTCTTTCTCTAAAGATACTCAGAACATCCCGGAAAACACTGAAGACCACCGAGGACAACATTCTTTGGAAGGGGAAACAGCTGAAAATGTGGAAATCTTTGAAGGAGGTTTTTCTAAGACTCACGTCTAGGGCAATTTATGGTTTCCTTTCTTCCAATGTAGAGGCTGAACTCTGAGAGATTAGATTTCAGCCTCCCAGAAAACCCCATCTAGTCGCAGGAAGAGAGAAGGGCAGAGGTCACTGGGTTGCAATCACTTTTACTGCACATACTGATAAACAACAATGGTTTTCTTTTTTCTTTTCTTTCTTTTTTTTTTTTATAGCTCCCGAGACTATGGTTCTGAACAGAGCAAAAATCACCAGCAGAATTTTGATTCCCACGGCCTATCCATCTTACAGCAGCTGATGAGGACTCCAGCTGAGAAGGGCAGGGAAAGCCCAGCCTAGCAGTGCCTGGCAGGGCACCCCACGGCTCTGATCTTTACCCCAACCGTGGCCCCTTAGTTCTGCCTTGCTCCCATTAGGCCCCTCATGCCTCCGAAACTTTGTCCTGGTTGTTCCCTCTGCCTGGGAAGCCCCACACAGCTCACTCCCTCCAGGGCCCAGCTCCCGTGGGACTGTAATAAAGCCTACCCCACACCGAGCACCCTGGCTGAGATGGCAGCTGCTCTCTACAACCCAGCCCCCCAACCCCCCTTACCCTGCCCTTGACCTCGTCTCCGTTGCACTTACTGACTTCTAGGTCGTATATCATTAACACGGTCATTGTGCTTATTATTTGCCCTATCTCCTGTAACTCAAATGTGAGCTCTAGGAGGGCACGATTTTTATGTTTTGTTCTCACTGATAAACAATAATACTTCTAATAATTATAATTACAGTGCCTGACATATTAAAGGCACTCAGTAGTTATTTGTTGAATGGATGTACGAGAAGAACCTGTTCGCCATTTGCAGTAAATCATAAGTAAGTAACCCGCAGGTGGGGCCTGTTTTCTAATCCCCGTGGCACCTAATGGAGCCGAGGAACAGTGCAGAGAAGACGCTCAGGATTTCTGATAATGGTGCTAATACTTCCGTCTCATACCTTCACCTCTCGGGCGCTCATGGAGCTTTGCATAAGTCATTCCATCTGTTTTCAAGCCAGCTGGTTCAAGAGTTTCATTCCTACTAGGGATGAAACTAGGCCTCAGGGCCGACTGTCAACTGAGTTCCAATCTCCCACTCGCTGTGATTTAGACTGTGTCCAAGCTTAACGAAGGGGCTGATGCTGATCTGGAATCATCTCAGTTGTCAACGTTGATCCCTTTCCCCTCTCCTTTCCTCCGGGTCTCGGTCTGAGCCTTACACGGTTGGCTTCCCTCTCTCAGGGGCTAACGTACCACCCGCGGGCAGCCTTCGAAGCAGAGCGGGCAGAAGCTGCTGGGAGGCGCGGGGGCACGGCGCTTACCTGCACGTTCCTGTTCAGGCTGACCGCCGGGAAGAACAGGCCTTCCACGTTCTCGAAGGCTATGGGACCCTGCTGTTCATCGTTGATAAAAAAGGTCAAGGTTTTCCTGTTCAGGTCGAGGAGGACCCCGATTGTGGCCCCCTTGGTGATCCCTCCCTCGGTTCTGGGGGAAAAGAAAACAACTGGGTTTCACTTGTCATCATTCTAGAAGCTCCCCTCTTTGTACTAACTGTACAAACCCTATTATACTAACAAGTATTTTTCCTCCTGTTTAAAAAATATTGTTCCTTACACCCCAGGAGCGTTTAAAAAAAAAATTTTTTTCCCTCGTCACTCACCTCATGTATCATTTTAATACCACATATATACTGGGTATCTGTTTATGTGTCGTGTATATCTGTGCTTTGTAAATTAAAAGAGTAAGATTTTTTGCTAGCTACCCCCCGCACACCAACTTTCACTCCCTTGGGGGAGATAGCGCCCCCTGTAGAGAATATAGTTTCAACCAGGCTGCTCTGCTGTCGCTGAGAGTGAACTCATTCCCAGAGGGCCTCTACCTCTGAGTCACCGCAGCGGAAAACCAATCGATCAAGTATAAGAGAAAAAAGCTGGCTTTCGGCTATCAGAGCTCCGTCTGCAGCAATGTCGTGCACTTGGCACAAAAGGTGTGAATTAAACATCAACTCCAAAATGCCTTGATTTCAAAGTCAAAATATAGAAGCACTTAAGCTGAATCGAAAGCATGTGCATGAAAAATGGGATGTGGGGCCGTATGCTACTGATTTAACAGAAAAAACTCATTCCCAGGGCACCTGGGAGGCTTAGTGGTTAAAGTCTCTGCCTTCGGCTCGGGTCATGATCTCAGGGTCCTGGGATCGAGCCCTACATCGGGCTCTCTGCTCAGCGGGGAGCCTGCTCCCTCCTCTCTCTGTCTGCCTCTCTGCCTACTTGTGATCTCTCTCCTCGCTGTCAAATAAATAAAATCTTAAAAAAAAAAAAAAAGAAAAAAGAAAAAACTCATTCCCAAAAGATGTTAGTTTGGGGCATGTTGGGTTTAAATTGAGAAGGCTCTCTAAAACCTGACAACATCAGAGAGGGTTCTCCCCTGCAAAGTGAAGCAATTATATTGTGGGAAATGGAGGAGTGATTTTAAAGAACCTGCATGGACATGTCATTTTAAAGCAAATTATGTCTTATGCTTCAAAGGATGTTTTCACAAAAGCCATTAATGCGGATGATCAGATTTGCCTCACACCCGGCTCTTTGAGGTCTAGCAATACTGAACTTCATCCTCATCTCAGCAGAGCACAGAAACCAGCTAAGTGTTGCTCTTTCCCTCTGGCATGCAGAATACAGACTGTACATAATCGTCCAATGACAGGTTTATAAATCGCATCTTGTTCACTCACAACTCCAACAATGACAGCACAGTTTGCCCTCAAGCAGACACGTTCAGCTTTAAGAACGTACGTCTTTGCCTAGTGTGCCCCTCGTGTTATTATTTACTCCTTCACTCCAAAATAAAGAAGCTAGAAGGGAAAAGTAAGTGGGTACAGGGGGAATGGTGTGAGGAATCTAGTGGCTGAGGGCTCCCCCAAATGTGAATCACCGAAGATGCCCACTTATCTACACCCAGTAGGATTTGATATCGGGCTGAAATGGTATGTGTGTTCACGTTAAGTGATAATCAGCCAACAACACACACCTGGACGGGTGTGTATAGAAAATGTCCAAGGGAATGGGAAGTGGAGGTCCTAGGAATCCTACTGACTGGAGAAGGAGCAGTGATGACCTTCCAGAAAAAACTGAGACGGTGGAATCCACCAGCCTACCACTGCCAGACTCGCTTTCCTCTTGACAGAACAGAGCTGTTTTGTTTTGTTTTGTTTTTTCTCAAAATGCCAAAGGGAGTGTACCTTGGAGGAATCTTTGAGAATAAGGTGGATGAGAATCCATGCCAGACACCTCTCTACTTACACAAACCAAATGATAAAGGAAGTCTCAGGAAAAAAAATAGAGTTCAGGTCAAATGATAATTGCCTATATTTTGGTGTTAGAGGCAAACCTAAAGAGATGACTACGTTCTCGTTCCCTGGAAAACTGGGCGTTCCCAATTAATACGATAATAAGAGAGCCCTACAAATTCTAAAGCTATCCAAACTGTTATCAGTAAGATTTAAGTTTAATGCGTGGCTTCTATTCTGGGCATTGGTGATAATCCTAACAAGAAGAACAATGGCTTCTCTTTTCAGCTGCCTCCGACCTGAGGCATTTTTACATATCTCATTTAATCTGGAGAACACCCCCATCTGGAAAAATATTATTAGCCTAATTTGGCAGATTTGGAGACGAGGGTTCAGAAAAACGAAACGGCTCTCTTGGTAAGTTGTAGGTCTGGATCTTACAATCCTGGGATATTTTCCTGGAGTGGATATGCATGGGGAGCCTTAGTTACTAGCCATGGTGAAGGACCTAGGAAGGGGCTCACGTCTCTGGCATTATGCAAAAATAAAATCACTCGATCCATCAATTAACCCCTGAGAAGGCCTCAGGAAAGAGCTCCTGTGTCACTTACTGAGACTACCTGCCTGGCTGCCTGAATGTTGTCAGTTTAATAGGACTTTGAACTCGGCTCTCATTTTTTACCAGAAGCCAACGTGAAGAAGGCTCAGTCTGGGGGCTGCCGGGTACCTGTTGGTGTGCGAGTTGTTGTGCATGAACCAGCTCCGGTTATTGTCCACATACATTGCCCAAGCTTTGTCGTCCTTCCCTAACATCACATCCTTCATCACGTCGATGCGAGCCACGCCGAAGGCAGGGTCGGGGTGATTGTCGTAGCGATCCACGGTTAGCTCCCAGTAGTGGACGCCCTTGGAGAAGCCGGTCTTCCCCAGCACCACCCGGTCATCATAGCTGCTGCAGGTCACAGTCAGGTTGTCATTGGAGAAGATGATGTCAGCGTGTGCCGAGCCAGGGTCGAAGGCAAACCAGGCCACTGGGAATAAGAGAAGGGAGCGGGGTTACCGAGGCTGACCCGAAGAGCTCTGTGCAGCGCCACACACCCCTGCACGGGGGAGGAGTGTCGTGTCCCGTTTTCATGCTGCCATGCAGGAAGGAGGTGTCCAGGACCACGGGGGGCTGTGAGTGAGCAGACAGGGGCCACATCCTGGGAGGTGGTACTCTCTGCACCCAGAAGCAGACGGAGGACACAAGACCGATTCAGCAGGGGTTACCTGACTCAGACTGCACTCCCAACCAGGTGATCCGGGAGTGAAGTGGCATCGATTTTGGAAGGTGCAAGTCCCTTCACCCGGTGACTGGGACAACAGTACACCGGAGACATAAAGGGAGAGGGTGCGCTAAGATGCCTGTGTTACCCTGAGGCGGGGAGGCTAGGATCTACAGTCCTAGATGGAGGAGGGATAAAACACACTGAGTGAAACCAGGAAATGTCCCTTCGACGGAAGTGCTGACATCTAGTCGTTTTGAAAATGTCCTCAGCGCTAGTGGAAGCTCAAAGGCTGCAAAGCTATCGGCAACATGAACTAATTTTCATGAGTGTGACTTTGGACATGAGACGGGTCGCTTCCTTCGTACCTTAAAAATAACAGTTTGCATGTTACTCCTAATGCTAACATGTAAACTATTTTGCTGGAGCAGTAGGTATTTTGGCGTTAGGTGAAGAGAGAATGACATCTTTGCACACATTGTTCTGACCCAAGTTCTAAATGCTGCCTACCGATAACACACTCAGGAGAGATGTCATTGCTGATTTATTGAACCTGCGAGCTACCTCACATGCACTTTGCTCTTTGCTATTTGTAACAGAATAAGGTTATTCCATACCTGCCAACAGCTTTTTAATGTCAACTGTTGTCATTCCAAGTGAAAGGCATGGGAGAGAGAAACAGGAAGCAAAATTGACATTGATAAGAAAACACATCTCTTTTGATAGACTAATACCAAAAAAGGGCTCGATTTCAAACACTACAACATTACAACTGTCAGTCTGACTTGTACCTTAACCCATGTTAGCGCTCATAAAGAGTGCTCTGCATCGACGTGTAAGAAAATGGGGGGGGGATGCAATCCTCTTTTAGGTATAAAATTTAAAAATACGCTTTTCTAAGTATTGGGGAAAGCGTTATAACGGGGGATTTTCATGACAATTAGACAAGTTTATTGACATACAATAAGCTGCCGCCGTTTATTTGGTGGAGGAAACTGAGCATGCCAACCACACAAGTCAAAGATGACAATCACGATACAGGTGTACTTGCCTAACTGAGAGTAAGGTGCAGACTGCGGCTCAAAGCTGGATCCTATAAAGAGATACTACACATCAAAGCTATGAAGCAGCAACCAGGAGGATAAACAGTATTTGTACACACTTAAAAAGCACCAGCTGAAATGGGTCACCAGAGGCCTGATTCATGAAAAACCAAAGCCCTTTTTATATTAGTTAACTTTGCTGGGTAAAAATGGCTTTTCTCTCACTCTTTCCCAAATGAAAAGTACATCTTTTTTCTTCCCCCTCATTTAATAAATCCTCTTTCAATAGATTCTAAGCTATGCATCTTAAATTTCTATCGGCTCCCAAGCTCAACCTTTTCCACTAAAGTTTCTGTATTAAAGAGAAGGCTTACTCTTTCAAAAGGGGAAAAATTGAGGGCTGGAGGGAAGCTAAATAAATAGATAGATAGATAGATAGATAGATAGATAGATAGATACACAAATAAATAAGAAAAATGCATCCAATTGAGAAGGAGAAATCACTGGTTCTCTGTAAAAACCCTGTTCTCTAGCACTATTCCATGTACCTCTAACTCTGGTGGTAACCAGAAGGCGTTTGTTGCGACTTGGGCCCACGTTAAATGATACACATATGTGGGACTGAACCCTAGAACGTAACCTGTGTGTTAATAAAAACATCTGATAATTTTTAGTAATGACATGAACTAAATGTAGTGAAGCAAATGACATCTTCCTAGATCATTTTACTGTATCAATTCTTCTCACCTAAGGTGGGTGGCGCTAGAATCACCTGTGGAACTTTCCCATCCCTACTTCTTCAAGATTTGGATCCCATGAGAATCTGGGTTGGGTGGAGGAAGCAGTGTGGTCTTAAAATGTTTGAAGGTGTACGACCTCTAGTTTCAAGTGGTGTTGGCACTGATCTGGAAAGTGTATTTTTGATGAGCACTTGGGTATCCCCTAGAGAGAATCATTTAATTTTTTTTTAACTCAGAAAGGCTTATACACTAATTTCTAAAACAATCGAAGGATAACACACCAAATGAAAAGAATTTTAGAATGAATACAGTAACTTACTATAAAAAAAGGACTAATGATTGAGTCAAAAAACAAAACTGAAAAGTATGTCCTTACTTTGGATTACTTTATTTTACTCTAGGATGAATTCACATACAAAAGAATCATTTTCTTCCAACTCATGGCTGATTTTTATATCTAGCTTCTACCAATGATCACTTTAAAATTCCTATTCACAGGTTAGAGAGTAGCGAGGGCTGGAAAACAAGGAGTTTTAAGCTGAATCTCATCTCCTTCTTTGGAAATGAATTCATAGAATCTGAACAGGGCTTTTAAAAATTTTAAATGAATCATGCCTCCTGCAAGTCTTTTTCAAAACACGTGTTCCAAAATCTTGTTACACTATTGAAAACATACCACTGTACATTCAAGAGTCAATGATACAACTAGAACAATGCTGCTAAACACAGCCATCTCCCATCCCCAGACCCACATTTCATTTTATTCTTGAGACAATATACATTACAAAGACTGTAACAGTATTTCAGTACATTGGACACAAAGTGAAAAGAGTTCCATAACAAAGCATGTTTGAAAGCCAGTAGTGCACAGAAAAACAATAAGAAACGTAAAAGCACAAAGAAAAATGTCATTTTAAAGAGAGCTTGAAGTCCCTGCATCCTTTTTGCACTGTCATGCTGTGGCCTTCTTCATTCCGGGATGTGGGATGAGCAAAAAGAATAAAATAAAAAACAAAAGAAACCTTTGGAAATGTGAAATGTGCATCACGTGTATCCACGATTACAATATAGTCCTGAAGAGATCAAATAGGTCTGTATCGTAGATGTTTTAGGATTAGGTTGGCTAGACAGAGTTGATTGCACAATAACGCATGTCTAGCTTCCCTAAAATCAACCTAAAGACCTGTCCCAACCTGCTTGGCTGTGGGAAACTTGGGGAAAGCC
This sequence comes from Procyon lotor, assembly GCA_028646535.1. NCBI lineage: Eukaryota > Metazoa > Chordata > Mammalia > Carnivora > Procyonidae > Procyon > Procyon lotor. The sequence continues at coordinate 80,290,845 of CM053609.1, forward strand.
AGCCTTGGCCATGACTTGGATCTTTGGCCCTTAGGCCAGTTAAAGGTTTCTAATTTGGCTAGTGATGTTCCCTCCCCATTGCTAGGGAAAATCCGCCATGAGCGGAGCGGGACTGTCCTACAAGCAAGCCCAGGCTTTTGCAGAAAACACTTTGACGTTCTGCTCTCTGCTTTGCTTGCTTTGTGGGATGCATTCTGCTGCTTGTGTTTTTACTTTATTTTTCAATAAAGATCTCTTGAGTCTATGTTTAATCAGACCACTACGGGCTGGATGCACTGATCCAGTTTCCCAGACACAGCTGGTTTCCTGGATACAGCAGGGTGGCAAACCCCCCAGACTAAGGCCACAGCCTCCACTCAGCCAGCGCCTATGCCGTGCTATGTCACTGCATGTGATGACAGAGCAGGTCATCCATGGCGGTACCAGCTGGTGCAAAAAGAACCACTTCACTCGTCACTTTCCAATGCCATTATACATTGACCACAGCTCGATGGTTGGGCCTTACACCACACGAACAAGAACGCCACACAGCTCCAGCATCCAAACGCTCCTCAAACCGGAAGCAGGCCACAGACATAGAGACCAGCTCATCGCCCTCTCCATGCACATGAATGGCAAGAACAAAACAGGTATTTCGGAGATGCCATCAAGGTACAGAGAGATCAAGGGGAAAGGTCAGACGAGCTCGGCTCACCCGGTACATTGAGAGACTGCAAAGAGGAATGCAAGCTCAGCTGGTGGGGTGAGGATCGGAAATCAAAGTAGGATCTCCCGGGAAAGCTGGGTTGTAGATTAAGGGTGGAGGAGAAAGGACTCATTCTACGGAGCGGCAATCTTTCCGAAGGCACTGGAAAAGGGAGTGTCTGTTCTTCTGAATCGGTGTCTAGATGTAAGATCAATGCAAACTAGAGATCAGAAATCTGCTACCTGCCCGAGCACGGTTCCCCAAGACCTGCCTTACCAATGCATTTGCACAAAGCCTCATCCATCCCGCAGGTGCCATGAGGCATTAACAAAACCAAAGTGGCTTGGGGCCGGGAGGGCCTTCTCAGCAGGCCAGGACTCAAGACCAGAGGACACCTCAAACATCACAAACAGTTGCTCTCATTTCCCCCGATTTTTAGTGGTAGAGAAGGTATTTTAGGTTTCCTTTTCATTAGATTTTTTTAAAGTTGAATTTAAAAACTTTAGAGGTAGATTTTACCCAGTGATGACCGAGAGTGATCCCTTAACCCCTTCAGCTACCTTGGAAGTTATTACCTGTATGACTTATGACTTCTTGAAGAGTTTCTATTTAGGAGATGATTGTCTTTTTTTTTTTTAACCAATTCTTCACTTTTCCATACTTTCCCCTTTTCCCTCTTATATATATATTTCCATTTCTGAATGGACAAGATGATATTTCTATCCTAACACACTCAATACTTGCTCTTTGAATAGGAGAGGAAGATAGGGCTGAACAAGTAATCAGGGAAAGAGCCTTACCTTTGTTTCTGAATTAGGATCAGACCCAGGGATGCTACTTGGACAGCTTTGGTTTTCTAATAATAACCGTCTGTGGGGCCATGGTGAGGTGCATGGGTGACACAAATGTCTTTATTTTCAGATACTTGGGTCTGGTGTGAAGATCACTAAATTACTAAAATCACTCCTTCCTCTTTTGTCAAACAATAGCTGGTTCTAGGCAGTAGGATGGTCTGGTCAGAGATAGATGTTTTACCAATCAAGACCTTCTTAGAACACAGTGTGACCATAATACTTTAAGAAAGAGAGATGGCATGATGGTAATATTCTATGTCCAAAACCAAAGAATGATCTTTTCGTTGAAAAAAAATAATTGTTTTGGTGGCCAGGGGATGCTGCTGGGGAATATTTTTCTCGTTTGAGTCTGTCAGCATGCTTCTCCGTGTTAAACATAGCCTGGTCCTATCAAAATGTTATTGTGGGCAGAGTCAAGCCAAAATAACTGGAGTGAGTGTGTATGTAATGTGATCCTATTTGAAAAGCTCAGAACAAGACCACTGGGTAGTTTTAATTGAACACTGCTGAGAGCCCCATTTTAGTTTCTGCATTTACAATATTAAAGTTAGCTTTTCAGGCTTTACTCTTATACTTAGGGAATGTTTTTTTAAGAAAATTATAAAAAGATCTCAGAGAAAAGGAACTGCTACTCATGGAGTTAAGGTGTGATAGTCCTAATAATAATATATTCAAAGTTTCTCCTACCTAAACTTCACGTAATTTGATGACATGACATAGATGGTCATTTCTTTGTTCAAAAATGATAAATCAGAAATGATTCCTATTATAATTCTCTCAAGGGGGAATTAGTCTTTTAGTTTAATGGGAAATTTGAAATCCAGCAGAGCACCACAAACTGACGTGGGCTTTGTTTAGGGAGAGGAGGCCATATTTATGTCATTAAAAGATTTTTTTATTAACAAGAATTTGCTTGGGAATGTATTTTTACCAGGTGGTAGCAATCAATTCATCATACTGAAAATAATGGTTGCTTTAAAAATGAAGGGAAAGGAAATATATAGTAAATGAATTCTAGAGTATATTGAACCTCCAAGTCGTCATCTGAAAACCAATGAAGAGATGTATACTGAATCCAGACCCTGGGGAGAATATCTGAGCCATCATGAAACATACTCACCTTTCCTATTCTGAGTACCGAGTTGGTGATGACACCATTCTGTGGGACGGGGCTGAGAGTAGTTGTGGTTATTCATGGGATTAATAACTTGACACTAAATAGTTATTGTTTTCTAGTCTTTTATGTAGGTCCATTATTTATTGATGACCCAATTTTCTTTGACTCCTCTCACTTTTGAACTATGCCTTCTTTTCAGGCAAGCTTATTTAATATCCACATTATCCAACCATTCCATCTCTATCTTTTTCCCCCCACCTATGGCCTCCCATACCCTTCAGCTGGGCTCTTACCCCATTTTCTTTAAGGAGCTCCTAAAAAAATATCTTACCTCATCATGAAAACTTACTGAATGAATTGTAAGAGGGAGACTGTTTTCCACCCAATCCCAGCCAAAGTAAACAAGCAGTTACCCTTTATGCCCTCCCTGTGGGCACACTATGCAAATGTTTTGTCAGTTGTCTGTAAGTCACCTGTGTCACTTGATATTATTTTAGATTACAGGAGTCTCTGCAGAGCAAGACCCTTGGTAACATCTGAGGAGCAATCATCAAACTTGCCCTTGAAATATCCTGTGTTGAAGAACTCGTTGCCTCTGGGCAGTCCCCTCCAATTTATAGTTATTGCTTATATTCGTCTAGATATATCTCTCTGAGAGCTCCACTCATCAACTGTTGCATTACTATCTGGGGCCAAGATCACTAGTTCTTCAAGTATTGGATGGCAGTCACCAATCCCTTTAAATCTTCCCTTTTCCGGGCTAAAAAGAATCTATTTCCAGCCCTTTTTCTATGCTATGAATTTAAAATCTTAATTCTTCTTGTCTTGCCCCACAAGACATATTCAAAAACATGAACCAGACACTAAGACAATATTGAGTATAGTATTGCCACTCTCTGGTTTAGTTAAATCACACAGCTCACAATGAACATATACACAGCCATCCAAGGGTATATTCTATGTTATACCCATGGGATGCAGGAAGAACACATCCCACTTCATCACCTCCCCTTGAAAGCACAACTCTTGAGATGTGGAGAAGACTTCTCAGCCTTTAATGTTCTTAGCCAAGACAAATAGGAAGGAGGCTTATCTCTCACCCCTCCCCCCAAACCAAACATGATACAAAAGCTATGTTTCAGGTCATAGCTAATATCTAGGATCACTATTATTAATTTTTAATGTATAGATCACTAGAGAAAGACAAGTAGTACCTTAAAAGATTCTAAATGTCTTGTCATGTTTCACGATATACAGTGATCCTGTCTGCTAACAGTTTTGTTGAGTAAAAGCAGCTGATCATGGAAGACCAATGGAAAGAGCAGTAGAATGCCAGTTGAACACTGGTGTGGTGACTCTAGGCACAGCTGTAACTCTGGGGTGGGGACAGTGCTCAAAATGGGAATGTGTCAAGACACACTTTCCATTAACTCTGTCAATGGTCACCACTTTCCTCTTGTCCTTGACTAAACTGCTTTCCTTTCCCACCTGGGACTGGATTCTGGAGTCAAGGCCTATGCTTAAAAGAAGCCATCAAGAATTATCAACGTGAAGACCATCTGGGCATCACACTTATTATTTACTGACTTTTGGGTTCAAGGTGAAAAAAGAATGTCTAGGTAGTATACTCCTGTTTGATTAATGGTACATACTCCTTGTACTTGTTCGTCAGTTAATATTTATTAAACACTTACCATGTGCCAGACATTGTATTAAAACTGAGCACCTGGGAAACATGAACTTGGAAGGAGAGCTGACCACAAGAAAGAGAATAATTTAGACCAAATCTTCTAGGGGCAGAATTTCTTGAATGATCCCAACATGTACTGAATATGAAAGATTTCTGTAGTGTGGTAGAATATTCTGGAAATATTCCTCACTAGTCTGTGAGGTGTTATTTTTGGAATTCAAAAGGAGAAGCAAACCAACAGGGCTTCCTTCTGACAGTGTATGCTAATGCAGCTTTCTTTGCGACTGGTCGAATTCTTGGTTATCTTTTTTGTCTGGTTGGGTACAGTTTCATAACTCAGGCAGCCCTTGGGTGCTGGTCCAACAAGACAGTTGTATTTCAAAGCCCAGTAAGACAAGATATGTCAGTAAGAACTGCACAAGCAGCAGTAAAGAGGAGTTTCAGTTAAATTATAGACCAGCTGTAAAATAATTTGCTTTTTTGGGGAAGATTTTTAAAAAGACAAATGAATGAAGGAGGCTGAGGCTCCTTAAATGATCTAATAAGCATCCAAAGGCATAATTATGTCCAAATGGTACATAAGTTACAATGAAACGTGGTATTTTAAGCTCTCTTAAGGGTGGCATTAACTGCAGTTGAGAAGTAAGAAACAAATCTGTTTTGAAAAAAATTCCTTTTAAGAGAAGAAATAAACACCCCTGGGACAGCTGCATACTCTGTCACCAAATCCTCCACTCCAATTTAGAATACCATGGCATTATTTCTAAGTAATTGCCATCAGAAGAACTAAAAATTCCTGCATTTCAAATAGATACAACAGATTCTAAAGGACTCATCTGCTCCCCAGTGTGTCAACTGCAAAGCATATTGCCCAGAACCAAAGATAGGGTCTGGATCCAATTCAGTTCTCTGGAAAAATTCAGGAAATTCCCTGGGATTTCATGCAGGTTGTCAAAATTAAAAGGAACAGAGTATTTCTCTTTCTGGGCTCTGAAAACTAGCATGCCTCTCATTTTGGATTTTGTAAAATCTACCCAAATTTGTTCACGTATGATTTACCTACCTTGAGGATTTTGTGTTGGAAATGCACATTCTTCTAACTAAATAATGTTTTGGGAGCTCTGAGGCTCTGAATCAGGAAAAATAAAGCAGAGGCATAGGACAGATGATCTCTGGTGGACAATATGCTCTTCCCTATATGATCCCTTATTAACCGTTTTCTGTTAGTGTTAATTCTCAGGATCATAGGCAGATCTTTAAGACCTATTAACATCCCTGCAGGAGACAGGAGGTGTCTATGCCCGTTCATAGCATTTTCCGATAGACTTAACATTTCAGCAATAGTTTTGAAGAGAGAAACCATACAAGAAAGCCAGAGGTACAAATTGAAAAGAACTGGGAGGTTATATGCTCTAAGTCCATAGTTTAAGAGACAAAAACAAAACAAACCCCCCTCCCAACCAAGAAACCCCTCCCCACACTCCCCCCAAACACAACAACAAAACAAAAACTTCTGAAATCCAGAGAGGTTAAGGGATACATCCCAAGTCACACTGCCCACTGTGGTCAGACAGGATAGGGACCCAGGCAGGATCAATTCCAGGAAGATAAAATTTTGGGAGTGACAAGGCCATTGCTTTTCTTTTTGTGCCTTGGAAGTGTATAAAAGGTAAACTTCATGCCACGGGCCACGGGCACATTCCAGTGGTCGCAGGGGTGACCAAGGTTTGTGCAGATGGACCCAATATCATTCTTTAAATTCTACACCGTATTGAGTGAGAGTGAATATTTCCTCTCTAAATGGGGCAGTTCTGTGGACTGGGGTGGCTAGGGATTGCAAGGCAATGGATCATCCTCCCCACCCCAAGGTTACAACTTCTCGGGGTGGGGGCGGTTTTAGTACATCAGGGTTTAAGAGTACAGTACTTACGTTGCTCCAAAATCACTATAAAATATCTGCAAAGAGATTTTGGGCAGATGCATCTAGAGCTCTTTTGGGGCCATAGTCTGCTTATACCATGGCATATTCTTTGGGTTATTTCTTTCAATGTGTGGGGAAGGAGCTATCCCATGGGAAGGGCTAGTGTGACACTATAGTCTAACAGGAATAGGAGAAAATAGGCATTTTAATTTTAATTCTATGCCCCCTTTTAGAAAGCATTTTCTAAGATGTAATTTCAAGAATCGTAACCCTTTTGTTGTCATTAGAGTAGACAATTCTGAAAAGTGTTGGGGAGATGATTCCTGTGGACATTCAACTAAGAAGATGCTTGAGGGCATCTTGTCTAATGCCTGAGGGGTGCCTGGGTGGCTCAGTCGTTAAGCGTCTGCCTTCGGCTCAGGTCATGATCCCAGAGTCCTGGGATCGAGCCCCGCATCGGGCTCCCTGCTAGGCGGGAAGCCTGCTTCTCCCGCTACCACTCCCTCTGCTTGTGTTCCCTCTCTCATTGTGTTTCTCTTTGTCTAACGCTTGATTCTCCATTAATCACTCTTTACCTTCTCTCCCTCACTGTTGAGATCTGGAGGGCGGAGAGCTTTTGCCAATAAATGGCTCTGTGGTTTCAACCAGAGCAGAGCTCCAAGGCCCAGGCCTCATTTGGAAGGGTCTTTTTTTTTTTTCTTTTCTTAAAGATTTTATTTTATTTATTTGACGGAGGGAGAGATCCCAAGTAGGGAGAGAGGTAGGCAGGGGGGTGGGGGGAAGCAGGCTCCCCGCTGAGCAGAGAGCCTGATGCGGGGCTTGATCCTAGGACCCTGAGATCATGACCTGAGCCAAAGGCAGAGGCTTTAACCCACTGAGCCACCCAGGCGCCCATTGGTAGGGTCTTTTAAGGACCTTGCAGATCTGGCTCTGACATTCCTTTTCTTTCCCAAGCAGCCACCTGTCTCTGCCAGCCAAAAGCAGTTTTGGATCCAACAGGGGAGAAGGGCCTCTCCATGTGAACGCTTACCCTGGGGAGGGCGGGTGGGTGGGTGAGAAATTGGAGATGCAGAGACAGAAAAAAAGGACAGGACCTGAGTAGGAGCTTGGATTTGATGCTGGAAAGGACAGCCTCTTCACACCTCCTTCTTAAAGGAAGAATGTTATTTTTTTCACCCAAATTCTAACATGACTCTTTGAAAGTGTTAGAGTCCGTTTCTCGCTGGGATTTCTGGATGCACACATGAGGCAGCTACATAATGCTGCTTCATTTGGACAAAACGTTTTCACACACTTAGCAAACAGACCTAGGATAGATTTCCCTATTTCCTTCCTTTTAGTTGAATGCAAATAGCGCTGTTCTGATGTCAGCACCAAAGTGCACTGTGCTGGGCAGTGCAGGCCAGAAGGCTGGGGTCTGACATGTCACTTAACCTCTCAAAGGCTCAGTCTTTTCATATGGAGGATGAGGTAATAATTATAATACTTCCTCCTGGAGTGTGGTAGGTGGAATAACGGCTTGCCCAAAAATGTCCATGTCATATAATCCTTGCAATCTCTTACCTTACATGGCAAAAGGAACTTTGCCGAGGTAATTAGGGTAAGGATTTTGAGATGGAGAGATTATCCAGATGGCCCCAAGGTAATCACAAGGGTCCTTATAAAAGGGAAACAGGAGGTGAAGAGTCAGAAAGAGATTGGAAGCTGCTACACTTCTAGCTTTGCAGATGGAGGAAGGGGCCGTGAGCCAAGGAACACAGGTGGCTTCTAGAAGCTGGAGAAGGAAAGAGAACAGATTCTCCTCTAGAACCTCCTGATGGAATACAGCCCCGCCGACAGCTCACTGTTTGCCTAGTGAAATCCATTTAGGATTCTGACCTCCAGAACTGTAAGGTAATAAATGTGCATTGTTTTAAGCTACTGAGTTTGTCGTAATTTGTTACGGCAATAGGAAATTAATAGATGGGAAATCTGGAATATTGTGACATCTGAACAGGAGTTTGCATTAGCAGTGGGCACAGAAGTGTATTCTAGAGTCTTTATAGCTGTTTTAGGTTGAGTAGAAAAAAATTCCTAGTTTTTCCTTAGGACCTTATAGTGAAACATAGAATGGATGGTTTTTTATACAGTTCTTCTACTGGATTTCAGTATCCTTAAAAATATTTGCTGGCTATCATTTTTCATGGAATCTTTTAGTGGGCAATGAAGAAAGTTCTTAGAAGCTCGACACAAAATGAGATAGAGTTTATTGTAACAGTTTTCTCACTGTATTTTGTACTGTGATTCTATAAAGCCTTCTGAGATATACCTAATACCCATTACCAAGGGTTCCAGGGATTATACTGACTTTTAAATGTTAGACGGAAATATTTTTACAATTCATCATATACTTTCTAACTTTCTGAATAAGAACACAAGCCACAGAATGCTGTCTTTTGACTTTTTTTTGGCAGGGGGGAAGGGGTCCGTTCTCAGTTTTCCCAGTTACCTTCCCTGCTCACCAATCCCTCTTTTCTCTTCTAATGTGATGTTCCTAGTCTTCTGTGGTCTTCCCAAGTGGGTCATGAGCTCAGTGGACTTGTGCATAAAGTAAGAATAAGCAAGCATGGAGGGAGATCAGGGGCCCTGCTCTAAGGATAGCACAGGAGTGTCTACACCTGAACTTTGAGGTCTTCCTTCCTTCCTTCCTTCCTTCCTTCCTTCCTTCCTTCCTTCCTTCCTTCCTTCCTTCCTTCCTTCCTTCCTTCCTTCCTTTTCTTTCTTTTTCCAATCAGAGGTTATTGTCACTTCTTGATTGTAAGATGACTATCTAGATTGCAGGGTAGATATCTTAGTTCCAGAGAGGTGAGGTACCATAGTTTTTAGGCCCTCTGAGTCAGGTACCATGGAGTTCAGGAAGGAGGAGGAATGGAGCCCATAAGCTCTGGGGGCAGGGACGATGCCTCGGCATCTTTGTGATCCTGGGCCCAGGACAGCGCCTGACACGACTGAGGTGCTCAATAAACGTGTTTGAATGAATGAGGTTTTGTTATCATAGTCAGCTCAAGGCAGATTTTGAAGTTTTTGCCATGCATACAATTATTCCTGGTGTTTGAACTTCTGTCTGTCTGTCTCTCTATACTCTGGGAAGTCTTCCCTCCTTTTTGGATCATATTCACTTTCCCTACAATATGTTGTAACTTATTTCATGTAACTATTAGATGTAAAACAATCAGCATATTATTTCTATGAAAAAATAAATTTAAAAAGCCCTGTTTTAGATACATTTTTACTTTTGGGGGGTTGCTTTTTAGGCAAAATTAAACTCTAAATAGTAGAATTAAGGTGATTTTTAAAAATGGAATGGTTCAAACATTTCTGGTGTAAAATCTATCTTGAGAAAACTGAGAAACACAGATCCAGGGCCTCAAAAGTGTTCATGCTCCTTGGTCTGGTAATTCCAACTCTAAGAATTTGTCCAAGGAAGATAACAAAGACTTGTGTGGGAGAGTATTGATAGACTCAAGGGCGCCTCTCTTCATGTTCTCACTCTCCTGAAGGACTCTCTCCTCTGCTAACACTGTGTGAAGCCATTCCCTGGCAATTCTCCGCCCTGAGAGGGGGTCAGAGAGACACCTTCTCTTTTCAACCAGCTAATAGTCTTACTATTATTATTTGAGCCCCAGAATTATTTGAGCCCCAGAAATGTTACCTTTGGTCTATTTCACTTTCTCTCCAGATTAAAGAAAAATAAAAAGGTAAGTCTGTTCAGATAGGCAGAGGGAAAATAGGGAAAAATAAACCGGAAAATTTCCTATTCTGTTCTCAGCCTCCTCTTACAAAAAAAAAAAAAAAAAATTCTCTTCCAAGAGTAGAGTCTCCCAGACAGAATAAGCCCCAGAACTACGTGGGAAGAAGGCCTTGTTACATAACAGATATTCTTTTGCAGATGGTTTCAAAGACTGTGACACAGCCATGACGGCTAGTAAGTGGATTACTTAAAAAATATACACAACTGGGGTTGTGGGTCTCATTTTAAAATTTCATCAAGATTCTTAATTGCTGACAGTTCTATTTCTTCTTAAGGCAGGGTAATTGGGTTGAGATCTGCAGCTGGCTTTATGTGCTTGGCTGTCTTAGCTCCCCAGAACTCTGCTTTCGGGGAACTAATCACACTTGAACTCACCTAATGATGCATTTTCCTTCCCTTTTCCCTTTTAATAACACATTCATAATTCCCATTGAATTATTTTTCATTGTTTTCCTGACTAATTCCTGGATACAAATTATGCCTTCCTGCCTAGTCCCCTTTCCTTCCTTCCCAGTGGTAGTAATAACTTGCAAGTATGTAACTAGTTGTGTGTCTTTTAAGGCCTCTCTTCCTGGACTGTGAGCTCATACAAGCAGGGGGGACACCTGCTCACCCCTCCACACCCAAACATGGCCCAATAAATAGATAAACAGAATTACTTCTGGAGAAAATAATCAGCATTTATCAAAATGTGGACCTCTGATCTCTCCTGCATAATGTTACCTGTAAGTCAGCAGATGGTTTTATGACCATTCAAAGGATGTGACAAGTGGTTTAAACCTCGGACTAAATGCAGGTACATACAAATGAGACTTGCTATCACATATGAATTGGACCCTTCTGTAATACAGACTTTTGTTTTGAACTTGGGGGAAAGGGTTAGCTGTTGCTAAGAAGATCGGAAAACATTCTATTACAGTCGAAAGCTGAAACAAACCACTACGCCATCCCAAGAGCAGTAAAGAAAACAAACTTCCAAAGCAAACCTTTCCAGGAACTGTAGGAAGGAAGATTAATAGAGTATAAGTTCACTTAACGTCTTGAACCCTGTCAATGGCATTTTTCTCACTGATTTCTAAAAAACATATATAGTTCTTTAATTCTATAGGCTTTCTCTATTTTTACAAGGTTGATCAAATTTTTTTTTAATTAGCTATTTGTTATATATTAATTGCTTTCTAAACCTTGTCTCACCATGTGAATGAGTTAGAATGAGGGAGAAACAAATAGAACAAACCAAAGTTATGGAGAAAGTATGTGTGTGAACTTTATTTCATCATGAGAAAATCACTTCTGTGCAGTAACAGAGAATAACTGGTATATCTACACGATGATAAGGTTTTCTTTGTATTTAGATACATACCTTATATTTGTACACAATATATAAAATTCATGGAGGAAATTAATTTCTACAGTACAGTTTCTTTGTTGGAAGAGGACTTGTTCCGTTAGTTTCGTTTAGAAAATGACCCCCAGTTCTGTGACTGTGGTACGAGGGATCGCAGTTCCAATCCTGTAATTTATTAGACACCATAATCTTATGAACAGTAAGAGAAACTGAGAAACTACATCCTCCTGCAGGATGAAAAGAGAAACATGAATGCTCAAGCTGCTATGCTAGTAACTGATTTTAGCGGAAGAATATGATTTCCATGATGTATTATGAATAGAAATAGTAGGTCTCATGATACATATTAGCAACATTGCTGTGAACTGTCTCCCTGCTCTGATGACATGCACTTCACTCTTCAATCAAACCGCCTTGTACGCACGTGGGAAACGAGGCCATCATCACGAAGGGCCTTCTGCATTGCATGTAGGTAACTCTTGGAGGACTTTAGCATTTAGCAGGGAACTCGGGGAAAGAGGCAACTGCTCTCAAGCAGAGAGGTCATCCCAGAGAGAAGTTGCTAAAATGGTCATTCGGGGGGCTGTAGCTACCCCATCCCTAGAACCCGATGGGAATGGGTCGTGCAGGCATATTTCCTTCAGCGAATCCTTCTCCTTGAACAGCATCCCTCACAGATTTACCACTGCTCCCCAGACATGGTCTTTATGGCTAGGGGCCTGTCAACCTTGCTGTGGGATTTGAAGTTGTGCTTGTTTTTAACCATGTGAACCATTTTAAGGGTGATTGGCGCATGCCAAGGTTTGTGGGAAGTGGGAAAAAAACACCACCACAGTTCTTTGAGCTAACATCTTGAATTTGAACAAAATCAACACAATTAGTTCTGCAGAGGGAGGCTATGGGGAATGCCAGCGGGGGTGACTTCTATGATTAAAATGACACCCAGAAGGTCTGAATGTGCTTTGGCACCGACCAGAAATACCTCTTCATAGGTTTAATTTCATGTGCTGTGATTGCTTTTAAAATGAAAATGTTAAAAGCCTCAGAGGTTATACCTGGTCATCAAACACAAGCCCCTCTTTCCGAGAAGAATGGCTTGACTCTGATGACCAACATATTTACAGTATGGCCAAGAAGCAAAAGTTCTCTGGGGCTTGACCTTGTACAGTGGCCCTGGGTGGCCTAACCCAGCCTAGAGGGACAGGCAAAGGTGAAAATGGCGAGGTAATGCGGAGCTGCTGGTCATTTCCTGTTTGGTGCCCACAGGAAGCCTCAGTCCTGATGCCGCCGGCCTCGGCTTTGGGCGTGAGATGGAAGGTGGTCCGCGATGGGTAAGCCAGGAGTGGCTGACAGGCCCTCTCTGAACAGCTCTAGCACCCCACACCCATTGGAAACATGTTCAGTCACACATATCCACAGCTGGAAAGAACCTCGGCCCCACCCTCAGAAACAGGCAAGCACTACAAAGCAATTTAGAATCATCTGGATAAAATTAGCAAGTGATGTGTGTCGTGGAGAATGGGAGCCTGCCCTAGGGCCTAGATACATTTGTTTCACACACCGGGGGGAAATTCAGGCCTTCATTTTTTCAGCTTCTTCAACTGCAGCTTATTTAGAGTGTTATCAAAGGAAGCCGACGCCCCAGGCCATTTGAACTGCCGCTGTGGACTCTTTGGTTTGATCACATCCACATACCATGGGCTCTCTAACGGCAGGAGAGGAACAGTGGCTTTGTGCCAGAATGCAGAGCAAGTCATGGAAACACTTCAGAATGTGGGCAGTGATGGGGTTACCTCCGGGCTTGCCAGCCACTTTAGATGCCTCGCAGTTCTCGCTCTGAGGGATACTGCTGAAGGGCCTTACCCTCAGACGTTTGGAGGACCAGGGTCTTGCTGTACTGGCTGACTCCTGTTTTGTTGAAGGCCTTGATGCGAGCGTTGTATGTGCTATTGAAGTGAAGACCATCCACGGTGCACATCGTCTCCTTCCCAACATACACTTCCTGAGGGTCAACAAAGAACAGGCCGCAAGTTAATGCCAACCCTTGTGAGGGGTGAGGGAGGCAGTGTGCTCAGTGGTCAGGAACAAGCATTTCGGTGGCAGCCTGATCTGGATTCAAGTCCTGTGAGATACTAAGCCATTTAATTGACATTTATTTATTTATTTATTTATTTAAGATTTTATTACTTATTATTTGAGAGAGAGAGCACACGCACATGAGCAGAGGGAGGGGAGGAGCAGAGGGAGAGGAAGAGAGAGAATCTCAAGCAAACTCCCCGCTGAGCATGGGGCCTGACACAGGGCTTGATCTCATGACCCTGAGATCATGACCTGAGCCAAAACCAAAAGTTGAACACTCAACCAACTGAGCCACCCAGGTGCCCCTAATTGACCTTTTTAAGTCTCAGTTTTGACAGCTGTAAAATGGGGACAATAATACCCAGTTTATGAAGGTGCTAGGATGATCCTATAAGGAGGTCAAGTGTGCAAATGGATGAACATAATGCCTTATATTTAGCATGGGCTTAATGAGTGGCAATTATTAGCAGTGAGGGCTTAAAAAATTAAAATTGTGTGCTTATAGTTAGCGTTATGCTTATTATTATTAACTTGACATTTACATACATATTATACCTACCGAGTTCTCTATCCATCAGTATGATTTGTTAAAACTGGTTTGAAAATATGAGGGTGGTCTGTATGCTGTGTCTATAACTCCACTGGTAACTTTAGGAACTGTCACAAAGATTACACTCAAAGGCATAGGAGTATAGGTTTTATTGTGGTGCAGAGGGAAGGGGGAGGAAACAGGGGCGGGAGGAAGAATGACATTTCAAAGGCTTAAAATAAATCGTAGCATAATGCATCTTTAGCATAGGTTAGGCATGTGCCTCCCTCTTTAGCTATAGGCTTCTGCAACACTATGCTGATGTAATGAGTAAAAATAATTTGTATTCAAAGCACAGCCTTAAAATGATAACTCTCTGGTGGGATACTAACCAGATTGGGGTCTGGGATCCTGGCATGCTAAGAATTTTGTATGAAGGATTATCTAACAGACTCTTAACCACAACACGTGAGGTATGTGTTGATATTATCACCCCCATTTTACAAGTGAGGTCCTGAAGGCTCAAAGAAGTGAGAAGTGGGCACAATCCCACAGCTAAATGGTGGAGTCCAGTTCTGAGAGCAAGCAGTTGGACTCCAGAGCTTGTGGCCTACACGGGCTTTCTCTTCAGAAGGGGAGGACAGTTTCTATTCAGAGACTCCTTTGTCCATCTTTGATGGTACAAGGAAAATGCAGGCTTCTGTTGAAGGGCCCACAGACCTTGCCACAATGGTCCGGCCTTAGGAGAGGTGGGCAAGCTTGGCCTGAGACCCCACAATGGGTCCTCTGAGGTGGTCCCTGGCTTTGGTTAACAAGCTCTACTCACCCGGAACTGACCACCATTGCCATCATCCAGCTCCAGAATGTAGCCTTCGGCAGGCACCGTGGACAGAGGTGGCTGTTTCCAGGACAGCGTGGCACTGTTGTTGTGGGTACAGCACTCCTCCAGCTGCAGGATGGGGGTCGCTGGGACTGGAGAGGAAGCTAAACAGAAATTAGTGTAACCCTGGCTTCTGTTGAGTTAAAAACATTTCAGGATCTTGGAATGGGAAACATCCCCCCCTATCAACATGGGGCTCCACTAAGTCCTAGCCCACGGGGGACCTGAACTGGATCCCTTCTAGAGTCCCTAGGACTGGGACTGGGTCCTGAGCTGCTGTGCTGCCTTTTCCCAAACTCATGGTGGCACTTCTTACCTCAATGGTGAGGAAACAATTGCTTTGTTCTCACCCCCTTGAGCACTGAAGACATCATCCCTAAGGGAACTATTTTAATGGGTTATGGGTTTCCAGCCCAGCCCACTAAAGCCCATGTAACCCATAACATGGCTGAAAAATGTATCATAAAATTTATTCTGAGCCTTGACCCCCAGTGTCTAAACTTGGAACTGCCTATTCTGAGCGGTTTGTTTGTTTTATCAGTGATTCTACTCAAGGTCTTGTGCGTCTAAGTAGCTACAACAGTGGATTTTTGAAGACTTAGTTCTAAGTGATATAAAAACAGTGATTTCTCCATTTCGAGACTTCTGAGGAACCTGACCCCATTCTTCCAGAGTAGCTATGCTAGCTCAGGTCCACTCTCTGCAGGTGCAGAATAGCCAACTGTGAGCCTGGAGAGTAGCATGACAACAGAAGGGGCCAGCAGGGTAGCACAGCAGCCGAAGGGGCCTGGCAGGGGAGGGTCAAGGTGTCCTTGTGACTTTGTGAGAATCTGCCACAGTACTACGAGTCACGACATGCCCCTGTCCCCATTTTGTGCTGGGAGTCTTTTCTATTACTTCAAACTGCAGAGTGGTTGAGCCTTCAGACACGGGGACACAGAACTGTTAGGTAACAATTCCAGTTCCTAACATATGAACTCAATGTATGTATTTGGGAGCAATGTTTTTACCAACTGCTTAAAAAAATTTTTTTTTTTTTTTAGCACCAAACCATTAATTTATTTTTGTAGCACTTCAACAATAGGAGAGAACAGTTTGGACTGCATCCAGGGACATTTAAACGAACAAATGTTAATTATGGAACACCTGGTATGCTATACCAAAATTAGACTCTGTGTCATGCATCAAATTATCTGCTCCCTGCCATCACCTCAACCCCAAATATGGTTTATTTGATAGCCGTTTAGGAAACAGGTCCTATGGTGGATAACCTAGGAAACAACAGCAGTGATCATAACACAGGGGGGTGGAGGTGAGGCAGGTCAATTATATTTAATTGATACAAGAAAATCATGCCTGAGTTACTAGATCAAACATAATAAAATCAAAATTATGACCAGTTGATTGGAGATGGTGAGTTTAGGAAGGGAAACCATGTTTCAGGTTTCAATGGCATAGAGTTCAGTTGGTCTTATAAGAAAAGAGTGGCTTCTATAGCCTCAGAGGTCCCCAAACATCTGGAATTGGAGGAAAGGAGATCGATTTATTGCCTTGTTCAAGAAATAGACTACAGGGCTGGATGAAAAGGGAAGGAGAGAGATGTAACTCCTAATTACCCTCTACCCATAAATAGGCATCACCTAAGAGTTGTAATTGGAGGGTTAACTTCAGGTCATTGTGTTAGGAAACAACCTGGTCATTAAACATTTTTCCCTTATAAAATAAGGGAATAAATTTTAACATATTAACTGTGGAGTAAGTTATGATAAGTTTAAGCAAACCGTTCTTCGAAGGGCTTCTAGAGATATGGAATGATTCTCTCTGGGGATATTTGCTCTGAGCTGTCCTTACGAATCAGAGCCTCTCATAAAACAACCTATTTCTTGGACTCTATCTCATTAGCTCCCCTATCAATCTTCATTTTCCCTTTGTTCATGTTTCAGACAAGTCTACATTTCATCAATTTTAAAATCAAAGAATAAGATCACAAGATGGTTTCAACTTGGATCATGCAAATGCTTGCAACGTCTCCGATAAGAAACTCAAATTTCCTTGTATAGACATAAGTATAATTAATAGATTAATTGAAATACACGATGTCATGTATAATTAAAACATGGGAACTTCATTTGTAAGTTCTCAGTGGATACACTTTAAAAGACCAAAAAGATAATAAAAAGTCTAACCACTCACTAATCTTCAGATTTTAATATTGTCCAGAACTTAAACAAATTAAGCAAACAAAAAAAGTGAAATGAGGGAGGGAAAGAGGGAGAGAAAGAGAGAGAGAAATGAAAATGAAGGAACACAGAGACATTTGCATGTCTAAATCTATTTCTCGATGTGCTCAGAATTATTTTTTCTGTGTCCTTATTTACCCCAAAATGATGTTGCATATAAAAGGCAAATGTGACAAATTACAGCCTCATTAGCAAGGACTAAGGCTGACATTTTAGAAAAACAGATTTTATAGTGGGTATTATATTACCCTATTTCACTTTGTTAGGTACAAAATAAATGGCCTATAAGAATCCGAAGTATTTTCAAATTAACTTATTATTTCTGTTTTGGGAACGGATAGCATCAGAGTTCCTGGGCTGAACTCTAAGAAATATTTATTTTACTGAAACTTCTGTCATTGGGCTGCTGTAGCTGTCTTAATCTTAACGCTTTCACCATCATTCTTGGACGTTTTTGTTTTTCCTAAAGAACCAGTTTCTCCTGACCTTCTTTCGGCCCATAAAAACAAGCTTCAGACTAAAAATTGTCTTCTTAGTTACAAGGGGCAACCGTTCTTACTGGCTTCCTTGAAGGGGACTAGTGGAGCTTCGGCTCAAAATTAAGTTCTGCAACCATGTCTTCATGAGTGTCACCCAAGTGATTTTCACAGCACCCCCGTAAGAACAAGTGTTGTTATTATCTCTAGTTGGTCGATGAGGAAACAGAAACACAATTTTCATGGCTACTAAGTGGCAGAGCTGCGGTCTGAGGCCCAGCAGGCTGGCCCCAAGGGCTGTGTGCTTAATTGCCCTACGCCGCCTCTCCAGTCCGGTGTGTAGTAATAGTGAAGTAGAGGGAAGTCCCCACACCTGGTTCCAAGAGAAATGTTTCCTTTTGCTTCTGTAATGTGAGTGATAAAGTTCTCCGAGACATGTTGGCATAGGTTAATGAAATAATTCTCCATACGCAGCATAATGTATCAATTTATCGAATCACTGTGTTGTCCACCTGAAATGAGTGTGACAGCGGGTGTCAAACATACTTAAAAATTGCGAAAAGAAAAGAAAGAAATATTTCACCATAAGAGCTACGGTAGCTGGGAATGCGATTCTCTGAGTCATCTTGTCTGAATGTTCCTTGGGGGACTGTCGCTCCTTTTATAGAGGCTGAACAACACAAGTGGCATCTCAGGAAAGTTTATACTTTAGAGGAACAACAAGCCGTTTCTGCAAAGCTCTCATTAGTACACTGGTACAGAGAAATGTGGACGCGGGTTTTGAGGACATGCATTGCAGGCCTCCGAACCATGAATGGATCACGTGCATGATGAGCGTGTGTGCTCATCCCCGGCCCTGCCAAACCCTTGGGTGCTCTTTCTCCATGATTTATAAGAGGGTCTGTTCATATCACACCGACCTTGCCCATGACCTTGGTGCATACTCAGGGCTCTTACACTTGACCTGAGTTCATAAAAATAAATGTGTTCTTAGGTTGAGTAGAGGCACTTAAGGGATTAACAGCCATTGGTGCTAAAAAGGCTTAGGGGAGCATTAGGTCACTTTTTCATCCTGGTTCAGAATGAACATGCTGGCATTTCTTTCCAGCACTGACCCATGAATCTTGGGACACTTTCTACACTTAAAACAATTCTGGGATAATGTTTTTCTGGGGATGTTTGAACAAAGAAGGTACCAGCATTCTCCACTTAGATTTCAGATGCAGAATCAGGAAGAGCAGATCAGTTAAATCCTTAGCTCATAAGAGAATAATTTTCTTGCTGAATAGTAGCTGGCCTAACTGGAAACATTTAAAAACCAGCAACAGATCTATCTTCTTTGATATCAAGGGAAAAAAAGGGCATCCGAGATGAAATTCCAAAACCAGAGAGATGATGGGATTTCCGGTCAAGAAATGAAGAGATATTTTTGTTGTTAGTTTGAGTCAGAACTTTAAATGCATATTTTAAGTAGCTTTGAAAATATTTTAACTTTCTACTGTAATCTGCTTAGCATAATTAGAAAACATATATTGAAGTACACATATTGTATTAATGGTCAGATTACTTTAGCACTGTTCTCAATGCTATTTAAATTTTGGCCCTTCTTACGTGGATTTGGGGGTACAGTTTCTTGAGATATTTTTACTGACAAGCTGTGAAAGTGCAGTGTATTAAACTGACCAAGCATATCCTACAGAAAAACACTAAGACTACACCCAGCACAGTTGTGCATGTTCACAGCTGTCAAAGAGGACGGTAGGAGTAGTCTTAACTACAGCCAGTCAAGTTCTAGTGCGTCATGACCTTTGGCTTTTCCTTTCCATCAAAAACATCTGACAGATAAAAATTATTTCGAGTCTAATGAGGACTTGGCTCTCACCGAATTAATTAAACTTCACGAGCACAAAGCAAAGCATATAAATTAACTCTGCAGAAGGATACTAATCAACAGTAAATTAAATTAATATGAAGTGTTAAAAAGAAAAGGAAAATGGAATAATCCAGTCTCATCCCAAATGGCCTGTTGCAGGAAACTTGTAAAATAACTGTTTGGGACCATTTGTGTTCCAGGTGAATTTTTGTGAGTGTGTTCTGCATTTTGGCCTTGAGGGTGCATGGCACTCTCAGCCACGCATGCAGACTTTGGTGGAGTGGACACACACCATTTTTCATGCATATGTCTGCGGGCAGCCTTAAGGGGCCAAGCAACTCTGCTTCAGGAATGGGGTCTGTGAGGCACAGCACATGAGGCTGCAGCTCCCATACCAGAGGAAGGGCCTGTTCATTCCAACACAATTGTTACCATCCTGCCAATTGGCCTGGACTCCACTCTGGGCAGATGGACAGGATTCAGAAGGACAGCAAATAAGGGAGGTGGGGTTCCATCAGCTGCTGAAAGCAGTTCAAAGCCCTGAGGCTTTTCCCCTCTACCTGCTCCATCACCAAATCTAATTGGGTTGGCTCCTTTTTTCCCCTTCCACCGAAAGAACTTCCATTGCCTTTCTGCGACATATTTTCTCCTCTGAGCTATGTGTAACATTAACTTCCAATGATTTGACCTTATGGAGAGGGATGGATCCAGAGAGAGGCTGATTGAGGGGAATTTACCTGGGGCTCCATATATTACTCAGATGGCTGTATTTCACGGACCACATGGGGGTGTTTAAGAAAACATTACACATAGCAAGAAAGACGTGCTGCAACTAAAAGTTAAATTTCTTAAGTTCAAGAGAGGAATTCACTTATTGCCTGAAGAAGCCAGTTCATAAGGCACTAACGTTAAAGCACAAACTGGAAGTTGTAGGTGTAGGGTCTGGAACGCAGCTCCCTGGCTTTGAACACTTGTCCTGACATTCACCAGCTGTGTGAATTCAGGCAAGTTATTCAGTCTTCCTGTGCCTCAGTTTCCTCAGACACCTACTAGGATTGTGAGAATAAACTGAATTAATCCACATGAAGCACTTGGGAGAGTATCTGGTTTGGTAAACAGTCAGGAAATGCTAAAACATTTTTGTTACGGCAACAAAGTGCTTTTATTAACAATCTGTATACTATTTACTCCAAAAATCAATTAAGACATCATCCCAAAGCAATACATAATAAACAAAAACTGAGAGAACTGAAAATAAAAGAACAAAAATCCTTGAAAAAGATGAGAGCGTTACCTGCACCAGGTACACAGACGAGTTTAGCTGTGGGATGTGAGTTATAAGTGCAGAGACCTAAGACTTGCTGGGTTAGATGTTTCTCTCTGATAAAAGGAAGCATGTAGATTTTTCTTAAAAAACAAAAATCTTAAAGCACTAAAGCACTCACAGCACCCCCGTAAGAACAAGTGTTGTTATTATCTCTAGTTGGTCGATGAGGAAACAGAAACACAATTTTCATGGCTACTAAGTGGCAGAGCTGCGGTCTAAGCTCTGCGGTTCTAAGTCCTTTATGATGTGGCTGCTTAAATTGGGAGAAGAGAAGAGCAAATAAATTTCTTCAGTTTTAAAAAAGATTAGAAAGTGACACAATTACAGAGATGAGGAACAGATAGGTGGTTGCCAGGGATTGGTGACCGCAGAGGGATGGGGTGTGGGTATGACTATATGACCATAATGGGGTAGCATGAAGGAGGTCTCTATGGGGGTAGCTTAATTGCAGGAGTGGTTAGATGACTCTACACACCTGACAAATGGCCCAGAGTGAGACATACACACTGTACCAATGTTAACTCCTGTTTTGTTTTGTTTTTTTAAATGGACTCCACGCAGGGTATAAAGCCCAGTGTGGGGCTTGAACTCGCAACTCTGAGATCAAGACCTGAGCTGAGATCAAGAGTTGGATCCTTAACTGACTGGGCCACCCAGGTGCCCCTAATTTCCTGGTTTTGATATAAGATGGTAGTTCTGCAAGATGGAGCCATTGATGGAAACTGGGATAAGGGTACACAGGACCTCTCCTTACTATTTTTGCAACTTCCTATGAATGTATAAATATTCAAAATGAAAGTTAAAAAAAGAATCTTTTTCCAATGGATATTACTTACACTGCCAGAAAAATATCATTGCATGGTTGGCTTTTTATTTTTCTTTGAAAGAGTTATTTTCCTTAAGATAATTTTAGGTACCTGCACGTCCCCCCAGCCACCCAAAAAATCGCAAAGAGATCTTGCATAACCCTTAGTCATATAAGTCAAAAAGTTCAAAAAGTTAAAACTTATTTCCAAACTTCATTTTCCTTCTGTAACCAGGCTAGCATTTTCCTGACCAGTATTGGCAAGTCAACTCTGATCCTCTCAAATTCCCACTGATTTATGCTCAACCATTTGCTCACTACCTATCTGTATGGAAGTAGTCATTTCAGTTCTCAGCTGCCTTAATATATACCAATATTTCTGCATTACTTTCTGTAACAAGATTTTACTTATGTACAGTGATGTGGTTTCTATCTCCTTATCTTATTTTATGTTAGTTATTCCCTGATGCTGGGCTTGCGACAGCTCTAAGACTCTTAAGGAGGCAAGCACTGAGTTTATCTGAATTTATCTGGCTTTCTGAGAGGTAGGTCACGGGGCTACAATGGTACAGTTCCCTTACGTGATAAGCCGGGAGCCACTCGACTTTTGTACCGTTAACCACAAATATGTGTGTATGTTTACTTCCCCACCTCTGAGGTAATTTATAAACCTGCCTGCTGCCTTGTGTTTGCTGCAGTCTGGCACAAAGCCTCAATCCTGCTTTAAGCACCAGTATCCACTCGGGGTGTTGCTCTATTTGGGGGGCTGCAGGCACGCACCTTTCATCTGCACGAAGTCGAGCTGGTGAATGGATTGCAGCAGAGGGCTGTTGTCCAGACTCAGGTCAAAGTCCGTGGTCATCCTCGGAGTGAGTGTGCCTTTCCCCCACTGGTCCTCAGTCAGGTGCACTCTCCTTATGAGGGCATCGGAAATCTAATCACATCAAAGACCACAGCCTAAGAAATATAACACCACACGGGATGCAGAACACTGCTCTTCCACTCTCCCAAACCACTTTGGGACTCACACCTTTCCTGTCTCCATGTAGGCAGCGAGAAGCCCATTATGACAAGGGTGACCCATGCAAATCTGGGTGCTTTCATGAGTGGGAGGGAGCCACTATAAATAATTAGCAGCTGTTAAATTGCCCTAATAGACAAACCTGGATATATGCTATTGCTATTTATGACTAATCAACTAAACGCCAACAACATTCAATAATATGTTGGTGATCATTGATCCCAGTTTAACTAACAACCCTAGGTTTCTAATAGGAGGTGTGAATATTCTGTAAACGCTTGGAATGAGTTTTATAAAATAGTTTAGAGAGGCCGCATATGGTAATCTGTAAAGTGGAACTTCTTACACTTTAGACCTGTCACCTTCTGTATCACTTTATTCTTTGATAAAGAACTCTTTCATTTCTTATATTTAATCTCCCTCTGTCACTCTCGGCCAGTTTGATAAAACGTGAATTGGAAGGAATCTATGCATTCCTTAATAAAAGTTCCCTTAATCACTGAGCTCGAAACTTAAGCAAACTTCAGCTGACATCATCACATCTCATTAAAACAATCAACACTGAAAAAATCATGAGAAATCCGAGGAATGAAAAAAAAAACCAACCCACTTTATTTGGAAAATCACTGATTTAACTGGCCAGTAGGAACTGTCAGGAAGGTAGAAGCCTTGCATGTTTAAACATTTCTAGCTGACAAAGCTGTCCAAGATATTAGTGGAAAGAGACCTGATTCTTAGGCAAACAGTAACTCTGCTTCGGAGGAAATTACAGGGAATTACATTTTCATGATTAAACATGAATAGAAACGAATTTTAAGAAGCCCATGTACATCTCAGTCTTGGAGCCCATGGAGGTAGAGACTTCCAGGAGGTCAGTGGAGTTTTGCTGGAGCCCGCTGTGCACGACTGTCTGAAGGTGTCTTCCCTTGTGGAGCGACCATGCTCAGCAAGGGCCGCTGAGAGTCTGGGGGCGACATGGCGGACTGAGTTTCACGGGCCATTGAGAATCTGAAGTAGAAACCAGTTGACACTTACCTGCAAAAAGCCACTGGGGTCATTTTCCTTAATGACCTCCAGGCAGTACTCCATGAGACCTGTGGTCTGGCGCAGTTTCACTGTGCAGTGAGAGATCTGATCTCGAACCACCTAGGATTGATGAGAGAACAGAATGGTCCAAAGTGGCACAGGCTGAAGAAGTAAACTGGACATCTTCACTAGAGGGGGACACCTTCCTCAGCTTCCCCTTGCTCCCCAGTCTTCCAAGAAGCTGATACACTGTGAGGTGTTCTAAGTGGGAGGTCGTGGAGAGTCTACAAAGGAGCTGAGTAACCTGAGGTGTGGCTGCAGCTTCCGTTCTGTGAAATGTCACCCACCCGCTCCCACCCTGTGCCTCTCTTCTAAAGAGCAAATGTCCTCATCTGAACCCACTTCCTTCTCATTCTGATTCTTCTTCCTGAGTGGGTGGTAGGATAGGGTTAGAGGTGAAACTTGCTGAAAGACAATGAGCTAATGGCAAGGAAACCAGACAAAGATGGATGCAGAGTTAAGTTTTGAGTATAACCCAATTAGAAGTACTCACTGCCCCATTTGGGACAGCAGTTGTCTTATTTCATTCATTCATTCATTCATTCATTCATTCATTCATTCATTCAATGAGAGGGAGAGAGACATAATGAACAGAGGAGTGGCAGAGGGAGAGGGAGAAGCAGACTCCTCATTGAGCAGGGAGCCTGATGTGGGGGTTCAATCTCAGGACCCTGAGATCATGATCCTGGGAGAGCAATTTTAAAGGCTCTGTTTACCATGCTGTGAGTCTGCTTTAATCTAGAAAGGCATTTCTCTGAACATGCAGTTTCTGCCTCTGGGAAGTTGTCTTTGCCCAATGTCAAACACATGACAGTCCTTGAAAAGTTTCTTTCTTCAAAGATTCATTTTCCATGTCCTCTGCTCAGTGACCCAAATCCTGAAGTGGTTTCTGAGGCTAGAGTTGAACAAGAGTTTTCTAGGAAACTCAATTACTTACATCCTTGGTATTTTTTTTTTTTTAAAGATTTTATTTATTTATTTGACAGGGAGAGAGAGATCACAGGTAGGCAGAGAGGAAGGCGGGGGGGGGCTCTCCGCTGAGCAGAGAGCCTGATGCGGGGCTCAATCCCAGGACCCTGAGATCATGACCTGAGCCGAAGGCAGAGGCATTAACCCACTGAGCCACCCAGGTGCCCCACATCCTTGGTATTTGCAAAAGCCTCAAAAATATCCAGACTTCTTGATTTTATAAATAATAACTAAAAGGAATTTTAATAATAATGATTGAAAAGCATTTTCATTGTTCCTTCTTTTCAGTTTTGATTATACATTTTCCATTAAAGATTATTACATCTACTTTTGAAAACAATTGGAAAATATACCCCCAAAAAGCAGTCATCTCATTACTCTAATGCAAATTTTTAAAGCATTTTGATATTTTCTTTTAGGTTTTATCCTTGAGCTGGATATATTTATAGTTGCAATCATAATATGTGACAATTTTATCTCCTTCCCACTTAACACTATACCATAGGCATTTCACATGTTGCCACCATCAATAAATGTTACCGGCTCCATAAATATCCCACTGAGTGGGTTATCATAATTAATTAAACATTCCTGTTCCTCTATTTTTGGACATTTAAATTCCTCCTAATTTTTTTTTTGACAGTTCATCCATTTATTATTGCTGGTGTCTTTCTAATTTTTTTTATTGCAGTAAAATATACATAACATAAACTTTACAATTTTAGCTATTTAAAAAAAAAACGATTTTATTTATTTATTTGAGAGAGAGAGACAGAGATAGTGAGAGTGAGAGAATGAGCAGGGAGGAGAGGGAGAAGCACGCTCCTGCTTGAGCAGGAAGTCTGATGTGGGACTCGATCCAGGATCCTGGGACCATGACCTGAGCTGAAGGCAGACACTTAACTGACTGAGCCACCCAGGTGTTCCAACCTTAGCTATTTTTAATTAGATAATTCTATGGCATTAAATACATTCATATTGTTGTGCAACTGTCATCACCATCCATCTCCAGAATTGTTTTTATCTTTCCAAACTAAAACTTTGTACCTATTAAACAATAACTCTCTATTCTCCCCTCCCCACTGGCCCCTGGCAACACCACCATTCTAATTTGTCTCAATGGATTAGACTACTCCAGGACTCTCATGTAAGTGGAATCATATAATATTTGTCCCTTTGTGACTGGCTTATTTCATTTAGCATAATGTCTTCAAGGTTTATCCACACTGCAGCTGATGTCAAAATTTCCTTCCTTTTTTTTTTTTTTAAGATTTATTTATTTTAGTGAGAGAGCACAGGGGGAGGGGCAAAGGGAGAGGGAGAGAGAAACTCAAGCAGACTCCATGCTCAGCACAGAGTCCAATGCAGGGCCTGTGTTCTCAACCTGAGCTGAAACCAAGAGTCGGACACTTAACTGACTGAGCCACCCAGGCATCCCTGAATTTCCTGAATAATATTCCATTGTAGGTATATACCACATTTTGTTTATCCATTCAACCACTGATGAACGCTTGGGTTGCTTCTACCTTTGGCTATTGTGAATAAAGCTCTTATGACCAGGGTATACAAATATCTGAAAGTCCCTGTTTCACTTCTTTTGGGTATAAACCCTGAAGTGGAATTGCTGGATCATATGGTAATTCTATTTTAGTTTTTTGAGAATCATCATACTGTTTTCTGTAGCAGCTGCACCATTTTATATTTCCATTAGCAATGCACAAGGGTTCCAATTTCTCCACATCCTCACCAACACTTATTACTATCTTTTTTAAAAAAATAATAACGGGCCATCCTAATGGGTATGAAGTGGTATCTCATTGTGGTTTTGATTTGCATTTCCCTAATGACTAGTGATGCTGAGTATCTTTTCATATGCTTATTAGCCATTTGTATATCTCCTGTGGAGAAATGTCTATTCAAGTCCTTTGCCTGTTTTTTAATTAGGTTGTTTGTTTTCTTGCTTTTGATGCACAAACTTTATAAATTTTCATGAAGTCCAATTTGTCTACCTTTTCCTTTGTTGCCTGGCCTATGGGGCAATATCCAAGAAATCACTGCCAAATCCAGTGTTGGGAAGCCTTTGCCCTGTATTTTCATCTAAGAGTTTTATAGTTTCATTTCTTACATTTAAGTGTTTGGTACATTTTGAGTTAATTTTTATATACGGTGTTAGGTGATGGTCCAACTTCCTTCTTTGGCATGTGGATAGCCAGTTTTTCTGGTGTCATTTATTGTAAAACTGCCCCTTCCCATTGGCCAGTCTTGCCACCCTTGTCAAAATTATACTGCTTTCATTACTGTAGATTTGTAGTACGTTGTATAATCAGGAAGTGTGAGAACTCTAGTTTTGTCCTTTTACACGATTGTTTTGGCTCTGGAGTTTCCTAGTTTTTTGACAGATGATTTGTTCCCACTTTTTCACTTTTAAGGAAATTAAAATAAAAAAATAAAGTGTAGGATTTGAAATCTGCACATCAGAATCGGTGAAAGAAACCAATTTTGATGTGAAGTTCGTTTTGTGATTTTGGCGGGGAGAAGGGAGACCAAATTTAAAATTCAGAGATAGATTTATTTCCTTCTGGCATCTAGTATTCTGTCAAACCATCATCCCTATCTGTTGGTCTGGGCTCATGGAATGCAAATTATTTTATTTTATTATTATTTTTTAATAAAAAACAAACAGGAAGATTAAGTTTCTGCTTTTTAGTGGGGAAAAAACACAAAACACCCAAAAGTATATAAAAAAAATCTAGGACAAGAGACCTATAGCTAATATGCTACTCCTCTCTGCCATCTTAGGTGTAACTAAATTGTTCCCAGAAAATGTTTTGATATTTTGGTAGCCAGTGCATCAATGCTTCTAGATAGCAGAAACCTCAGCAGTCACCAATCACTATCCAAATGGCATCTGTCCTAGGACTGTGCATACTTAACCAACTGGTGCTCAAGTCTGCATAACAAGCATGAAGTAGACCTGGGCATTGTAACCCAAAGTGAGTCTGCTGTTGAGGCCGAACAGACTTGAATTGTTGTATTTATTTTCCAGAGCATTCAGATCAATGATAGTTTTATGACCTAAATGTACTGAAATAAATATGATAATCAGGCCTCATAAAATTCTACATCTGCTTCTATAAATTTCCTTTTCGAGCAAGATTTATTTGATGCTGAAGGAGCTGTCTGAGTATTGGGGCTCTCCGACTACTCTTAAGAAGTTTCACTGTAGTGAAGAGTTGGTGAGTTTCAGTGGGGGTTTGCCACTGGCTCCTGTATTCCATGGTTCAAGTTTCTTGGAAGGACTCAATATCCCTGAGTTCCTGGCTCTCAACTCCCACTGTTGCAACAATAGATTTGTCCCATCTTTTTACATTTTAATCAACCATTTCAAATGCTCCCATTAGCCTGTGATAAAAATCACTACTAAAAATTAAACTACAGGGTTCCCAGAAGCAGCACTTTTGGGTGTGTTGTAATTGAATCTAGTTTCTGATTTGGCAAGATTTCCCATCCTATGGAAATCAGCCAAATAATTAGCTCTTTTAAGAGTATAAATATTTTTTCTCTAGTTAAATGTTTTCATCGGCTCTCTTACTTGTTACATTTTTCACCCTGTGCTATTTCTACTACTATTATTATTTATCTCACGTTACATTTTCTATGGAAAACAATTCCTAGGAAGCAAGGCCATGTCACTTTTCCTTTGAGGTCCACATTTCTCTGCAGTTGCTCTGATGCTCCAGAGAAACGCTGGCACCCTGTTTGCAGCTGGCTGGAGTTAAGAGTTCCTTTTCCTAGGAAGGAAATGTGCAAGTTGCAAGAATGACACAAATAGGGACTGGGAAAAAAAAAATCTTCCTGCTTTCATCTGCATTATGGCCTAAACCAGCTCTCTGGGGACAATGAATTAATCTTTAGTTCATAGTTTCAGAGAAGGCTTTCACAATTTTATTAGCAGTCCCCATCTGTTCAGGATGGCAAGTCCTATTGATCACTTGAACGTTTTTATTTTGTTAAGTGGCAAATTTATTAAGCTCATTCCTTGGGTCAAGATAGGTCATGGACACCTAATCGGAAAAGGTGAATTTGAGAATATACTGGCATGTCCCTCTGAGTGTTCAAATTTTTTCAGTAGCATAGAGTAATCCATGATAGCTTATATAAGTGTAAAATTTTGTTCTGCCCGTCCACAACCACATTTCCCATCCCATCTCTAGTAGATCAATCTCTTCCCTCCAGCTCAGCTCATGTAACACAACCAGCAGCAAGAACTGAAGTTAATTAAAGTGAATTTCATTATTTTATCCAATTTGACCTTGACACCCTTTCTCTGCCTCCATTCACCTCTCCTCCATTTTATGTGTGTGTGTCTCTTTAAAATTTTTTCTTTATTTATTCTTTTTAATAAACACTCACTCATATTATTTTCCCTCATCATGGGGTCTGCAGGGATACCACTACTGAATTTTTAGTCTAAGTAAACACTACATTCTCTCTCTCCTATTTCAAGAAATTCTTTCATAAACATAATATATACCTTCCCATCACAGCTTAAAACAGTTTCCCCTAAATATAAGGTAATCCTTTCTTTCTATGTAAGATACAAGTACTCTCAAGATGCAAGCCTGAAAAGTTTATTCTTCACAGGTTCTTTTGGTCAGTGGGAGGAGTTTCTACATGCAGCATCATTCCTAAAGCAAGGTGACCAACCAATGCTT
The DNA here is from genome assembly GCA_028646535.1 of Procyon lotor. Lineage (NCBI taxonomy): Eukaryota > Metazoa > Chordata > Mammalia > Carnivora > Procyonidae > Procyon > Procyon lotor. The sequence continues at coordinate 80,320,250 of CM053609.1, forward strand.
GGAACGGACTCATTTGTGAGTTATAAGTGAAGTGCTTTTGCCATGAGATTCATCTAGTAAAATAACAATTTTTCTTTTTTTCCCCCTAGAGTAGAATATTATCCCCTATATTATCATTATATTCACTGAAACTTAGAGGCATTTAAATTAAGGAAGAGCATCTTTAATTTCTCACATGCCACCATTCTCCCACATGATTATAGGAAATATTTCCCCCCTTCTCTTGATACCACTATCAGTACTGTTATTAATTTATCCACATAACAACTAATCATTTCAAAGACCAGTCTTGAGGCGTTGAATTCTTAATCAAGAAAAGGATAATTTATACCTATTAAATAAATAAAATATGTACCTATTTTGAGAAAGGCTTGAGTTTTTAACAGAAAAACGGAACTTTTCCATTCCAAAAGTGTGAATGCCACCAATAGCCTTATCAATAAACATTGAGTGGAATATGCAAAACCCACTCTTAGTATGTAGAATACTACATCCTTGTACAGAGAAGTTAATGAAGATGTGTATAAGTTGCTTGGAGAGATACACATATTAGTGTGGTCCCATCCATACATGTTTATGGTGGGCTGCAGTTAAAGTGATGTATACAACATGGTATTTTGTAGGCTGTGAGGTGCAGGGAGACACAGTAGATGACTCTCCCATATTCAAAGTGTGTTTAGTGCCCATATTTGAAGTGTGTGTTTAGTGCCCTCTGGAGGTTAGGAATGTCACTCACGTCGAGTTTAGGCAAAGGGCGTTAAAGAAGGTCTGTGACTGTCCTCCATTGACATTGCCAAAGTGGGTAAAGAGAGTTCAGAAGTGTGTCCCCTAACTTTGGTGAGCTCCAGCTGGGTGAGGTGGCATCCTGGTGATCTCATAAGGACCCTGGCACTTTGTTCTCTACAGTTCCTCAGTGACTTTTGCTCCTATATGGTAGGAAGCAGGGGATCACAGCATTTGCCAAATGAATTCCCCATTAATGATAGCCTTATAATCAATAATATTTGTGGTTAAAATTTTAGAGTTGGCCCCCCCAAAGGGCAGTCAAGGTTTCAATGTTCCAGTGTGCCTAATTTTTCTAAATGTCTTCACTGGAATGGACTTACAGAACTCATTGCCAGTAGTTTTATTGGGATTGAGCTGACTATTGGCTTAAATTTGTAACTATTTACAAATTAGAAAGAAGAACTTCTTCTTTCTAATAATGGCTGTAGTCAGTCAAATCCTATCTAATCATTTAAAAAAATTTTGTGAGCTTGGGTAGATCTGTCTTCCACTCTTCCTCCATCCTTCTTCCTTTCTTTCCTTCCCTTTCCTTTTCCTTTCCTTTCCCTTCCTTCCTCCTCCTTCCTTCCTTTCTTCCCTCCTTTCCCATCCCCCAGCCCATCTAAATCAAATCAAAGGATTACTAGCCTGTTTTGAGATAATGGCAAAATAGCTTAAGTAAGCAATTTGACAAGCCAATAATGTCCCTAGTATAAATTTGTACTCTGAATGAAATGACTGTATAATTCATTTTTTAAAAATAAACATAATGGGAATGTGACAGGCCATACATGGTAAATAATAATAAAGACAATGGTGACTATAATGATAATAATTCTAACAAAACCCAACAATACACTTGGATTCAAAGTCAAACATTTTATATATGGTTACAGTTGGATGTGGAGGTCATCTGTAAAAATGAAATGTAAAAAACAGCAAACTTAATAATTTTCTTTTAGCATTCTCACTGGGTAAATTTGTTGGTACATTTATTGGCCAACCACACATGGAAATTAAAGATTAAATTTTTTTCAGAATGTTTTTTTTAAATAACTATAACTTCTTTTTTTCTTCCAAAAAATCTTAGACTTGAAAGGTAACCAAGAAGATACTTGTCACCTTATACTATGCAACGTATGAATTTACTCTAAAATACTGGAGCAAATATACATTTAAGATGATTGTAGAATTATTTCAAATTCTGAGTATTACATGAATAAAAATCATTCTCAGAAATGACATTTGTTAGTTTCCTGAGAAAAACACGGATCTCATTAATGGCACATTTAAATGTTGTCACAAATTCCCTGTGGGGGTATTTTAAGGCCTTACACAGGTCAGGAAGAATGGTAACAAAACATACAGTTCAAACAAGACAACTGGGGAATCGAGTTTACTGTGCTTATGGTGGAGATATTGCTCAAGTTGTTCCAAACACGAATCAGTAGTATTCCTTGAAAGCTCAAAAGCATTTTTTCCCCTTCAGTAGCTTTCTGACATTTGATTAGTTCACTACATCCCAAAACTAGATATTTGTCTCCCAGTGTTATTTTTTTCAAACCACAGAATACACAATATTAAACACAATTTATATTTCAAATATTCCTAAAATATGGCCACAGGTGCATACATATTTCTCCAAGCCTTTTTTACTAATTTTAAAAAAAGCTCACCAAACATTTTTGAACTATTTTATAGGATGATCAATTAAAAGCGCAAGCCACTTTCCTAGGTTCAGAGAAAATTGCACCTGCGTATAGACTATTGCTGCAGGACGTACTCTGGTATCACAGTCAGTCCCTAGGAGCACTTCCTCAATGTGCTGGGTGCCAGCGCATTTCCAGGCATTGTCTCAGGGCTAACATTATCTGAGGACTTCAGGAAATGCTGGGCAATGCCCTGTGAGGTGAGGATCGCTCCTGGCCTGATTTTACCCGCAGGTGAAAGTAACTGAGCCAGAGACTTGCCCACGGTTAGAGACGTAGTGAGTGAGGAAATGTGTCCTCACACCCCGTTCTCTATGACACAGAAGCTGGGTTCTTCACCTCTCAGCTCGGGCTTGTCTCAGAACCAGAACCATCCAATCTGCTCTAGCAATCAGTGCTTTCAGACGGGGGCATGAGGAGATTATAAAGACTGTCTTTATACACGCTCCCTTTCCAGCATCCCCAGCCTTTTGGATTGCTCAAGAAGAGAAAGTTGCCAGAAAAATACACACACAACTCTCCCCTTTGTCAGCGAAAAGCAGGCCCCGAGAGAACTCTGCCAAAGGGGAGCGGAAGACCATAAGATTATCCTTGCCGGACTGTGAGTGATGGCTTGGCCAACAAAGACAGAAAGAAGTACTGTGCTTGGCGAGGGATGTCTATAAAAGGCCAGTCTTTTCTCACAAATCTGAGTAGCAACAGAAATGACAAGAAAGGGGAAGGGCAGGAGGAGAAAAGCAGAGGGAGGGAGACTTGGAGGCTGGCGTCCGCGGTCCCGGTGTCGGCGCTGCCGGCGGTTTTTAGCAGTGACACACAATCCCCTGAAAACGGCAGAGAAAGAAATCGCTCAAGACAGAAGACAGAACAGCTTTGCTGCCGTGGGGGACAACCAGCCACCTGCCTCTTGTTTCCGCGGCCCTGGATCGGGGGCAGGACACTCCACGCGGGGCAGGGCGGAATGAGAGCACGCAGCTGCCTCCGCTCAGGGGCCCCGGGCGCATCGGTGCGCGCGGCCGGGGCGGGTCACCAGGACCCCACAGACTGTGGCCGGACGCGGAGCCCTGGCAAAGAGCAGCAGCCGTTCCGGAGGGGTCTCTCTCTGCGCGCCCCCCGCACAGCCCACAGTGGATTTTCACACAGTCCCATCCTGCAGGGACAGCCTAAGCAGGGGCTCCCAGGGGCTCTCACGCCCCTCTGCCGCTGTTTGATATGCATAAATGGTGCTTTCTCAATCTGCAATTTCCTTTTCTGTCCAGATCGCTGCCCTTCTGGCTTCTCTCAGGTAGAAAACCTGCAGTGGCCACTCTAGGCCCTGTATGATTTATCACAAGTGGTTTGCTCTGTTCTGTTTAAAGATACCAAGGTAAGTGTCTGCAACATCTTAGAAAAGGAGATTTCCACTGAGAAAAGGTTAATGTTTGGTGACTACACACAAAAATGGTTGTGTTTATAGGGAAACTATTTATAGGGAAAATCCAGCTGTCCAGCTCATCTCCTACAGCCAGCCCCGGTTTTCCTTTAGAGAGTTTTATGGGATTCTAGTGATATTCGAGCTCCACTGTAATAAAAAAAAGTTCTAGGTTTCTGAAGGGTGTGAAATGAAGGGCTATAGTGACCATCTCTTAGTAATGTTAGAGCAGGTGACGGAAACAGGTTTGAGTTTGTTCTAACATGAGCCTAAGAGGGCCTTCCAGTTAGACCCACCACCCAGAAACAGTAATGGCATCTCTGGAAGGAGTGTTACCATTGCCAGCCTGGGGTTCCCGTCCAAACCAACAGGCTGAGGCTATCGGAACGTGAGAGCCCTGTGCACTTTTCTTTCCCAACTCCTGTTTCAGATTTAACTTCAAGCTATGCATTTTTCTTTATCAAGGCATCTGCTGTCCCTTTCCTCGATAAAAGTGCACTGCAGCTGCCTCGTCAGGACCGCTCAGAGAGCCATGGCCTTGACTGAGCCCCAGACGGGGTCAGGCCAACAAACTTCATCTCGGGGCATAGCCCTCAGGAGCTCTCTCAGGCTTGGACCTTGTTATCCCAGCTCTGCCTCCTGCCTGGTAGTTCCACAGTTCCTGGTAATCCCCTCTCATAGGGATACCTGAGGCAGGGGAGAAAGGTTTCTGTTCCGGCCACATTATTGCTCTGACTTTGGGGAAGGAGGAAGCAGGTGTGTGGCTCTGTGTTTTGTGGTGAGTGGGCCATGGAAGAGGGAGCCTCGTGGAGGAGGAAGCTAGACTGGGGTTTTCTTACTTTTGGAGAAAACTGTTAAACCTCCTTGGGGAGTGGTTGTTCTGTGTCCGGCTGCCTGGCCCCCTGCCTTTTGGCAGTGCCCCCACAGCTTGGGGTCCTGGTGTGTGACAGAGGCACAGAGTAAAGTTGGAAGGTGGGTGATTCTGCTGCTCAGGGCCCAGCATTGCCAGTCTTACCATGGGTCTTGCCCAGGACTCATGCCCTAGTTAGCAACTAGTTTATTGCCTTGTTTCTGGTCACCACAAGAGGGGTACTGGCCCAGCTTGAAGCTTCCCTGCTACCCAAGCTTGAGCCCCAAATCTTGTAAGCTGTGTTCTCTTATTTCTTCATTTTGATATTGTTCCTTGGTTCTCCTACTGGAATCCCATTTGTTTAGAAATGGGGCCTTGCCCTGTTCTTCGGCGACTACAGCCTGGTCCAAACCTGCTGGTGGTATCTGATGATTATGGGGCCTTTCATGAGCTCCCTTGAGGTCGTATCCCTCCTCTGCTGCCCACTATCGAAGCTCTCTGATGTTGACTGCTTAACCCCCTGCCAGAGAGCCTATAGTTAGACATCACCTCTCCCTTTGCCCTCATCAGGCCAGCACTGCATACCCCTTCTCCTTCCCCTGCTTGTAGCTTCCCCGGGGTTTATGGCAAAGCATGTGGACCTCTCTGACTGGCTGCTTCTGAGCTCCATCCGGCTGGGTCCTTCCCATCTCTGCAGCCTGCTCTCACGTCTTGTTGCCCTCTCTAAAGGGGCAATGGATGGGGTATCATGTCTCCAGGAGGACCAACCTTTTTGCCAATGGGGCCCCAGACTCGTAATCAATAGATTCCATGGTGTGATGACGAAAGTCTGAGCAGCTGTCCAGTTGCACCTTCCCATTCCCTATTCCTTATTATTTCTCTTAGTGCTTTTTACTGAATACTGCATACTCTACTTACTTATCTTGCTTACTGTTAATCCCTTCTGGTGGAATATAAGCCTCATGAGGGCAGTAATTTTTATTTACCTAATCGTGCTGGTACCCAGAGCAATTCTTGGGGAGTCACTCAACAAACAAGTGAGGTAAATGAGGGTGTGCATGGTGAATGAAGGGATGCTGGCTCCCTGTCCTCCAGGCCACTGGCCATCCAAGACTGTGGGCATCTGGCCTCCTTGTCTAGCCTGCCCAGCCTGGCCCTGGGAGCCCAGCTCCTTGGCTTTCTGCTCTCCCCACCAGCACAGCACTCACCTTCAGCTTGTGCTCATGCTCCTTGTTGACACGCGCAAGCAGCTGGGCTTTCCTTCTGTTGAGGGCATCGATAAGGGCATCGCATTGGGCCACCAGGCAAGCCTCAAACTCCACACTATTCTCCTGTGTGAGAGAGCACATGTCTTAGCACCAGTGTACCTGGGCTCCTTGGGCTGCCAGAAAAAACAGAACTCCCTTGTCTATTTGGGGGCTGGAAATCCCTGCTGAAGAAGATGGAAAGGAGCTCTCTCTACAATGCACATTTAGCATTTTTTAAGTAACCGGATAAATTTCACTCTATAGTGGTAGTGTTCCCTTGAATTTTTACATTGAAAAGGATAAATATTACTTAATAAATTTATTTTTATCAAAAGGAAATCATCTCCATCGTTCACATTATGTTGTGTAAAATAAAGTTTAGTTTGTAGAGTTGAACATAAGTCCTTCTGAGGGCTGGCATATGTCCACTTATGGATGGGGGAAGGTGGCATTTGGAGAGGCTGGCTGCCTGAATGTGTTGGGTATGGTGGAGGCATGAGAGTTAAAGAATTATTAAATTCAAGAGGAGAGAGAAGAAAGAGGACAGCAGTGGTCTTCAATATTAAACAATAATCCAATAACAACAGAAGTTTATAAGAATAACCATGGGCAAAAGTACTTGCCCCTTTCATTAAGGAAGGCAAATAGTTAATGTGCATAGGAGGTCAAGAACAATGAGTATATGTAACAGGCATTACCCAGCTGTAAAAGTCAAGCCATGAACCAACCACTTGTGGGAAAAGCTAACCATGTTCTAAATGAATTATAGCTTCTGCATGCTGTTTAAATTGAATGTTGGATCTAACTATTTACTTGACTTAAATCTATACATGCCATAGACATTTTTTTCAAGTACTTCTCTCCCAAGTCATAAGCATTCATGAACAGTCATCTTTTCAATAAGTTACATATGTCATTTTGAGTGTCAAACTATAATCTGCAAAACAATTATAAATTATAGCAAATGAAAGATGAATACTCACATATACATGAATAGCACTGAGAAAATAGCATCCAACTGGGTCACCTGTAAGCTTTTGGGGGCTGGCAAGGAAAGAACAGCTTAGCCTATCAAATTTTAATTTATTCCCAAAGTCATAAAGAACTGTGTCTCTTAATATGAGGACATACTAATAGGTATCTGATAAACTTCTCAAATGCAAGGTCTTCTTCATTTAAGGTGTGCATTAGTAATTGCTAGGTCAATGACTTCTACATGTGAAATTTCAGCTTTCATGACAATTGCTTTTGAGTACTCAGAGAAGTCTTATAGAAAACATCATTTAAGAGCTTTCCATGTCTCATGCAGGATAATATTGGGAGGATGAGTGCAGCCTTCTTACAGGTTCTGATGTAGAGCAGAAAGAAAGCTTTGCTCTCATGAAGAGGTGGGGTGGAGAGGCAAAAGCAAAGAAGGAACTGACTGATAACCTCTGTTGCTCTGGAAAACAGAAGGAAGCGTACGGGTGTTAGGTTGTTAGGGAGTCAAAAGTTTTAACATGAGCATGCATGCAAAAAAGAGTGAGGAAATCAGTGTGAGATGCTTTGAAAGGTTGGATTATATTTAAAAATATATTTCTACCTTGACATGGGTTAAATATTAACTCAGAAAGCAATTTACTAGAGGCCAGAGCGAAGGTTATTTCTGTGAGGCAACCTCAAAACATAAGAACAGTAAACAGAGCAGAAGGTCATTATTTAAGCATCTTGTGTTGTTTATGGCTTCTTCCCTTTAGCAATAGTGGAGAATTCACGAGCTCTCAAATGCGGCTGATCAGTGGGTCACTGTGTCCAAAGTGAGCAATCTGAAATTATAGCTACCAGGGGGAATCTTGGTTAGAAAATATTTAAGCATCTAAGTGGAGAAGAAGCATTACTATGGGCAGGAAGGAAGGACAGAAGGAAGGGGAAGGAAGGAATGGAGGAAGGGAGGGAGGAGGAGAGGAAGGGAAGGAAAAGAAAGAAGGGGAAACCATTGGCTAAGATATAATTATGGCAAGGTATTTTGGGAGATTGTAGAGTTTAAAAAACTCAACACTTATGACTCTGACTTCACAAAGAAGCCTCTTTCTAAATCCAGAGTAGTAGAGAATTAGGACCTCAGTGCCAAGGATGGGACCTGTTTGGAAAACCAGGTTGTGTAGCTGGCTTGTTGACAAAATATAACCACCTTGAGAAGGGGGCCCATTTGAGATTGATCTGTACCTGTGTTTGTATTAGAAAAGACAGAGCAGAAAAAAATAACTGGAATTTCCCCACAACACAGAAAAGTAGAAGAAACAAAGTTTCCCATGATACAGCTCCATCTGAACCCATGGGGTTTGCTTTCTGTCTCAGGTGCGGCTGATACCTGGATCTGCTGGACCATGTTGCGGAGCTGCACCAAAAACTCCTTGGCTTCTTTGGCCCTGTCTGACAGTCCATTCAGCGCCTGGGAGAGCTGGCTCTGCAAAGATAAAGAAGGACACCATGGAGCTGTAATCACAGAAAGTAGCAATAAAGTCGTACAGAGTCATTTCGATCCACGACCCAAGAATCCTCAACCTCCTCAGATTCTTTTTGTCAGAGCTTGGGACAATTGGCCACCATTTGTATGTGAGGATTCTGGTATTAACCACATCCAGACCTCTTCCACAGGCTCCTGAGGACTTTCTCCTCTGAAGCAGAGTCAACTCCTGGCCATTGCAGAGGCCCTCACCAGCTGTATCTGCCTGGAATTTCCTCATCTCATTAATTTGTTGATTAATTCAGCAACAATTTATTTAATTTGAAATTAAAGAAAACAGTGAGTCAGATGATTTGATAATTGTCAAAATGATTGAGGACGAAGTGTTCTTGGTCTGGGCCTGGGGCAGGAAGAATAGAGAGTCAAGAACAGGATGAGGGCAGGAAGGGTTAGAACACTGGTGTGATGCTCTGGGGCCACTTCAATGTTACAACAGATATAAAAGCCATGATCACAGTCCTCCTCATCAAGTCACCTTTCTGCTTCCAATTACAGCTCTGTTGGCCTAACTCCTCTCCACTCCCAAACCAAGGCAGACCCTCTTTCTGACTTCGCACACTGACCTGTCCACATGGGATGCAATTCTGCTGGGGGGCCATGGGTGCAGGTAAGCCCTTGCTGTTTCTCCAGCCTCCCTGCCTGCTGGAGTGGCCATGGGACATGTTGCTAATTGATGAGATTTGGGTGGAGCTTGGCTGGGTGAGGAGGGGTCTGAGAAAGCTCTTGCTTTTCTGCTCACATGAGACCAGTGTGGCTGGTGTAGCCTCTGCCCTTGTGTTCCCAACTTTATGGCAGATGTCCTGAGATTCTTCTTGAGAAGGCCAACATGGTAAGGGAGGAGGGGTGGAAGGAGAAACAGCTTGGGTTCCAGGGGCAGCTTTGAGCAGCCAAACAACACCTGAAGTCTCCTACTACTAGGCCTCTTGTCTATGGGGAACATTAACTCTTAGTTAAGTTCCGGTACTGGGGTTTCCATTACTCATAGCCACTACCATTGTACTTGATGCACAAGTTCTCCTACAAGCTTGGCCATAACTGCCTATCTCTCCAGTAAATTACAGAGACAAATGCCTTTCCCACAACACCTTCTCTGAAAACTAAAGCCCACTCCTCTCCTTGCCAACACAACACCTCAACCACCCACCCTCCTCTTTCAAGTAAATGGGCAGAATCTTAAGATTATATTTCTTGGTCTAATGAATGTTTTTCTGTCTCTTTTTTAAAAAATGACATACAGTTATTTAGTTAACATACAGTGTTATATTAGTTTCAGGTATACAAGAGAGTGATTCAACAATTCTATACACTACTCAGTGCTCATTAAGTTAGGGGTACTTTTAATCCCCTTCATCTTACTATATGATCCGGTAATTCCACTACTGGCTATTCACCCAAAGAATAACAGGCACTAATTTGAAAAGATATACAAACACCTATGTTTATTGTAGCATTATTTACAATAGCCAAGATATGGAAGCAGCCTGTGTCCATTAATAGATGAACGGATAAAGAAGATGTGATATATATATATATATAATGGAATATTACTCAGTGATAGAAAAGAATGAAGTCTTGCCATTTACAACCACATGGATAGAACTAGAGAGTAAAAGGTTAAGTGAATATTCTTCTATTTGCCTTATTAAATACAAAGTTGGGCACTGGATCTCTTTAAAAACATGCATGTCAAATGCTTGATAGAAGCAATGTGGGGTGGTAGAAAGAACAGAGGCCTTGGAAGGGCTCAAATTCTACCTCTGTCCTTTACTAAATGTGACCTTGAGAAAGTTACCTGTGCCTGAACTACTCCAATGTAAAAAATGGGATGCATAATAATGTTTTGTAGTTGGGTCATCATGAGGGTTTGGTACATTCACCAATGCAAAAGCTCCTGGTAGCTATATAAGTAATGGTTAAGGGAACTACTCTGAATTCATAAATGCTACCAGTTACTGGCTGTTCCAATTTTTATACACAGTTTTACCTCCTCCATAAAACAAGAAGAATATTATTATTCTTGGGTGTTATGGGCATTGCATGAGATAAAATTTAAAGCCCAGAACCCCTCTGGTGTATGGTACATGCTTAATAAATGTTGGTTGTTATTAATTTTTTAAAAAAGATTTTCTTTATTTCTTTGAGAGGATGATACAGAGAGTGAGCATGAGCGGGGTGGGTGGGGGCAGGGGGTTGTGGTGTGTAGAGGAGCACAGGGAGAGGGAGAAGCAGACTCTCTGGTGGACAGTCCCATGCTAGGTTTGATTCTGGAACTCCAGGATCATGACCTGAGCCACCCAGGTGCCCTGGTTGTTATCAACTCTTATTCACCTTCTTCCTTCCTGCTCACAAACACCTGCAGACTGACTGGGGAGATTTGCAGAGCAGATTCCTGGAAGAGGATCTGTTGGAGAATATCCTTCATCACTTGTATTTTGATCTATCTATGTACTCAGACTCAGGGAGGCTAGACCAACATAGCTAAGTAAGAAAAATCACGAAGTGAGCCTACGATGATGGAAGGGCTACTCAATTATTTATTATCAGGTCCCAGCTGCACCTATTATTTGGAATAAAAGTTTTCTCCTCAAGAATTTCTTCCAAGATCCCAGGGGATGAAAGAGGGTAGGAGGATCTCATTTAGAGAAGCAGACAATACAATGAAAGACATATTCTAAAGGAGACATTTTTCACTGTTACTTTAGAATTCATATTTTTTCTTTTTCCGAAAGAGCAAAAGTTTGCTGGCTACTACAGTTTTCTTCCCCCTTTTATTATAATCTCTGCCTTAGTAACCACATTTCGATATTGGAATACAAAAGCCAAGTTCAATCAGCCATACAGAACTGAAGCTACTTGATTTCTTATGTCCCCACCTGGTACTTAATTGTACAATGTAAGTTAGACTGACACTCATAAAGACCAGGTACTGCTAGATACTTAGAAAAAAATTTATTCCGTAGTATACAAAGAGTGCTGGCCTTATCCACTCCCAGGTTTTTATAAGGCAAAACAGTAAGCGAACTGAAAAAAAACAATTCATTTGCAGATTACTTCCCTTTGTGTCTATTTTCAATCCCAGGAATGCCTTCTACCTGGCTAATGGTTCTGGTATTTGATAAACAACTGCATTATAAGATAAAGATCTAAAAACCTTTCTCTTAAGCTTTGCCAACTTGTGGAAACCGAGCAGGAGACAATGAAAAATCTTGGAAACCATTTATCACTAGAAAATGCTCTTATTATAAGGATTTATGTGTGTGTTGCTTTTATAGGATAGTCTTTTGATCACATTTATAAACTACATCTGATGTAGAAGAACATTATTATTGATTGATTTTGTTTCCCAGAAACATTTAAATTCCTGCTCTGGGCTAACAGAAATGTTATGCATTCAGGACCACGGATCAGCTCTGTGAATTTATCGCAGAACACCAAAGATGCAAATACTTAGCGTGTGTTTTCCTTACAGCCCCTTTGGCTGTACCAGCAGCCATTAGAAGCAGGTTATAATGCCTAAGCAATGACATTCTAAATTCCTGGATAGTTGTCTTTCAATTTTCTGAAAAGGTATCGTGACCAGACAGTGAATGAGAGTGGGGAAATAATATGGCCGAGGAGCTCTCTTGGAGTGTGCCCTGAATCACCAAGATAGTCCAGAAAGGTGGCCAGTTGCTCAGAGCTGGAAGGAGGGAAACAAAGCACGCTCCCACCTCCTCCTTCCTTCCTGTGCTGCTTTTCCCCTCCTACTTCCACCCAGATTCCCCCTCACCTTCCAAAGGAGTGAAGGTTATAAAGGATCAGGAGCTCAACCCATTATGACTTAGGCTCGGCAGACGGGTATGGGTATGAGATTCAGTCCCTCCAGACCAGCTACTCCCTTGGCCGGGCATCTGTCCAGCTGCTGAGGATGCCCACACAAAGGACGGCATCTCCCTTCCTTGCTCTGCCGAGAACATCATCCATGGGTCATTTCCTCCCTCAGTTTACCATGAATATTGGATGGAGGCAATTGGGAGAGATGAAGGAGAGCTTCCTGGCTGTCTGTGATCTGAAGTTACCAGTATTAGATAGGTCGAAAAGGGTCAACCCTAAAGAATAAGTACAAAATAGATGAAGCAACAGTGCTTTGATGGCCCCTGTGACTGTCACAGTGCACTCCGCTTGGGGACCATGGCCCAGGCGCCCTCCTAACTAGGTACCAGGGTCAACACAAAATGCAGCAGCAAAGTGACAATGGATGTGATGTGATCCTGGAGTAAGACCCATAGAAGAACAATTTTTTTCTGGAAGGAATGCTGGTTTTTAAGTCTTACTGATGGAGTTTTAGAATATAGGTGAGGTTCAGTGGGGTAGAGTCTGGAGCTGATGACTAAGAAAGAATTCTTGAGACATCTTTGGTACAAAACGGTGATTTTTTATTAAAGCTCGGGGACAGGACCCTTGGGCAGAAAAAGCTGCTGTGCTGGGGTTGTGAGGGGTAGCAGGTTACATACTAAGGGGTTGGGGGAGGTAAGGAAAAAGGGAGGTTTCAAAAGAACTTTCATATGCTAAAGAGGACCTACCAGATACCTGAGGCTTTGAGGCCTTGACATTGTCAAGATTTTTCCCTCTAGCAAGATATTAACATTAAGGTAATTGGGAGATTCCTTTTTTTTTTAAGATTTTATTTATTTATTTGACAGAGAGAGAGATCACAAGCAGGCAGAGAGGCAGGCGGGGGGGGGCGGGGGAGCAGGTTCCCTGCTGAGCAGAGAGCCCAATGTGGGGCTCGATCCCAGGACCCCGAGATCATGACCTGAGCCGAAGGCAGAGGCCCCAACCCACTGAACCACCCAGATGCCCCAGGAGATTCCTAAAGAATGTCACACACGTGCCACCCAGGAGTGGGGGTGGGGGAAGGTTGCAGGGTGTCAGCTTTTGCTCTGTCCTCAGCTTGCCTTCTGTTTCCTCATCATTACTACATCACTGCCATTCTATAATTAAAAAGTAAAGGCAAGTTGGGGAGGGTATGTGCTATTAAGTGCTGTGAAATGTGTAAGCCCGAAGATTCACAGACATGTACCCTGGGGCAAATAATACATTATATGTTAATAAAAATTAAAAAAAACAAAAAAAAAAAAAAACAAAAAAAACAAAAAAAAAAAAGTAAAGGCAAGAAATTCTAATAATTACAAAATATTGTTCATTTCTTATTAGCATGGGACTGCTGGGTGCTTTTAATGGGCCTCCTATTTAATCTCAATCACCACCCTGCCATTTTGCAGAGGCTCAGAGAAGATACACCTGAGTTTAGGTTTTATGACTCACATATAAAAGATCGGGAACACAAACCATAGTCTGAATCCAAAGTTGTGCTCTTTGCTTCCGCTGTCTAAAGAAAAGTCTTCTCTCATTCATGCCAGAAGAAATAAAAACCACCCATGGTGAGAGCATGTAAAACCATGGAAGGTGAGTTGGTAAGGGGATTATGATTGATTATGAAGAAACCTAATTATGCTTAACAGGCAGATAATATGTAAACCATAGCATAGCTAGTTAACCTAGCTTTTACCTGCATAAAGTTTTTTGGTGAATTTGAAAAAGACCTATCAATGAGATCCATGGGTCTCATGGGAGAGGGCCAAAAGCTTTGGACTAAGGTCCAGCGTTGGCTTTATCACCCACTGACCTGTGACCTTGGGAGGGCCTGGGCTGAGAGTGGAATTGGGTAAAGGAATGAGAAGACACCAAATGACTAGAACTTGGGGAATCTTTGAGCTGAACTCCCAGGGGGACTGATTCTCTTTCTGGCTAAACTTCTGTTTCGGGCCTGTAACTTTCCTCAACAAAGAGACGGGACTGTCTCTTTCCTCCAAAACAGATAGAAACCTCTTCTCTGGTTTCTCTGATGGTGAAAGACCTTGGATCTAGCCCAGCCTCAGCTCACGAGTTAGATGGGCAGGAAGCCCCACAGGCTGGCCTGCCTGGAGATGAGGGCCAGCAACAGGCAGGGGCAATAAACAGGTTGTGATCTGTAAACAGTAATCTAGGGGTGTGTGTGTGTGTTTGTGTGTATGTATATGAGCGAGTGAGAAAGTGAATGTGTGGGGTGCCTGGGTGGGGCTCAGTGGGTTAAGGCCTCTGCCTTCTGCTCGGTCATGATCTCAGGGTCCTGGGATCCAGCCCCATGTCAGGCTCTCTGCTCGGTGGGGAGCCTGCTTCCCCCTCTCTGTCTGCCTGCCTCTGCCTACTTGTGATCTCTCTCTCGGTCAAAAAGTGAATAATATCTTAAAAAAAAAAAAGAAAGTGAATGTGAATGTGTGCGTAAACATGAGCACAGACTATGTGAGTGTATAAGAATGTGTGCGAGAGTACATGTGTGTATGAGACATCAGTAGAGCATCGGAAAGCTCTTGGCTAAGGTTGGTATCAGAGAGGCCTCATGGGCAACTGATTCGGGCCCACTCAACTGCTGCTTGTTGCTAATTGGTTCTGACCAAGATCTTCTCTGTGGCCAGACTGTAGCCAGGTTCCTCTGAACCCTCTTGTCAACTTTGAAGTTGAGAAGACTTGACCATAAAGACTTGGCCAAACACTAAAATGGTATCTAATGGCTTGTGGCCACATCCCTAGGATGACCCTAGCCCCCTTAAAGTGTCAGTCTGAGGAAGCTCGAGGCTACCAAAAAAACTGACAGGTTGTTTCAGCCAATATGCAAAGATAGGGCCTTTGTCTCCTAGTCTCTGTAGGAGGATAGGAGCCTAAACTTAATAAGCACCAGTTAGCAAACCCAGGTGCATTTCACATGGGCCAACCTCTTCTCACTTTTTATAATTTCTCACTTCCCTGACTCTCCAGAGCCTCAGCTCATCCCCTCCCCATTCCTCCATTCTCCCTTTAAAACGCCCAGTCACAAAGCCCAGCTAAGGACAAAGCACAAGCTGACCCCCTTGCAACCCTCCCCCCCACTCCCAGCTCCTAGGTGGGACAAGTGTGACCTCCTTCCAGGAATCTCCTGACTATCTTAATGTTAATGCCTTGCTAGAGGGGAAAAAAAAACCTTAAGTTGACAATGGCAAGTCCTTCGAAACCTCCCTTTTTCCTACTTCTCCCAACCCCATACTATATAATCAGCTGCCCCTCACAACCCTGGTGCAGCAGCTCTTTCTGCCCATGGATCTTGTCCACGTGCTTTAGAAAACCACCATTTTGCACCAAAAAACAAAAAACCAAAAAACATGCCCAGTCACGTCTGTACAAACTGAAGTTTAGTTCAGTTCACACTGGACTCCTTTCCCTATTACAATAGTATATTACAGATTGAAATCTGTCCTTACCAATTTAACTGGTGTCTGCTTTGTTTGTCTCTGAGAGTGGCTAACCCTGGCTCTGGCCTCGGGGAAGCTGTGGGAATCTTGGGCAATGAGCTGACCCTTCAGCCGGCCCAGGTTAACTCTAAGGACAGGGAAGGAAGCACATCCAAGTTCCCCTGCCTGAACAGGCACACCTCTCATATATTAAACCAATCTTAACCATTTTTACTGTGAATGTGAGCTATAAGCTGTGTGGAAGTAGAAAGGAAGAAGACATTTTGCACCTAACACACTGTTCCATATAATCCCTTTCCCCATTCCACAAGGCTAGATCTGCACACACGGGTACACAAACATCCACACCAAAAGCTAATGTGAATGCCATTGACCTCTTTTTAATAACAATTCAATTCCAAACATTCTGTTTCAGTCATTCTTGAAACCATAAACATGGACCAGCAATGCTATTTTTCACCAGGTAGTAGCAACTGACTGAGATAGGACAATGGGCACTAATCTGTCATCAGAGTTAAGAGGACAGACTTTCCAGTCAGATGGACTTGGGTTTAAATCCAGCCTTTCACTCGCTTTGGGACCGTGGGCATATTACCTAATGCAAGGGATACTGTAGTGCTCTTTTCAAATTCCCTTTTAAAGGCTGTTGCATCCTTCTTCCTGCTGTTGGGAATATCACTGTTGATAGATTACACTAGGAGTCTTGTCTTATGGGGACAGAGTGTCCCATGAGTGATTGGCTAGGGCTTCCTTACCATGACTTGAGAACAACCCTGAAGGGCTATCCCAGCTCCAGAACTCCCTGCAGACTGGGCTGAGGCCCATGCAGGTCAGGTTCACCCTCTGCTCATCCCTGGCCTTCTCACTTCTTTATAAGCAGACCTACTAAGAGCACTCAGCAGCTAGCCATCCCTTCACAACTCTCTGAGTCTGTGTCCAGGAGCCCCAATCTAAAACACTAAACTTCCTGGGTTCCAGTTTCCTCATACGCAACATGGAGATAACAAGAGTACCTGCATCAGAGGACTGTACTGAGGATTATTTGAAATCATATATATAAAGTTCCTCTATGCAACACCTGGCATATTATAAGCATTTAGTAAATAGTATTATTTTTATAATAAGAATTATGTTAAAAAACATACATAAATCATTAAAACATTTTGTTATACCACAGGTCCCAATCTGGGGTTTGACCGCTGATGATTGATTATTCAGACAGTGCACTGGATTATAGAATTGTTCACAACTATTTGCTCCCTCCCCATTTTTGCCATATGACTTGCGATGCCTCCTGCAGGTGGAACATGCATCCCTACCCCATTGTCATTCTTGGCTATGTGATTTGCTTTAGCCTAAAGCAATACTGTGATTTTCTGCCACGTCACTGACTTTTCTTCTTTATCACAAAAATCCAGTGGTGTGCTGATAAATTGGTTCTCAAAAAACCCCAATTCTAATTTGCAGTGTTTGCCAATTTCCAAGGTGTAAATACATAGTTGGTTTTAGGCTACCAACATACATCACTGAATGTGGAGTTAGAAAAGATGTGTACTATCAACTCTTCACAGTTGAGTGGGTATGAACGGAGCAGCATACCTGCACACCACTGGGCATATCCTACACAGTGGCTGCGGGCTTTCAGAAAGAAGACATGTGGAACAGAACTTCAGACTACCTCCTATGTTAGAACATGAGCAAGAAATAAATCTTTGCCACCAAGATTTTAGGGGCTGTTTGTTACTGTAACAAACCTGATGAATACAGATAGCAATGATAACCTTTTCCTTCATGATTTAATTTAATCAATATTCATAGAGTCTTATCATGGACCAGGCACAGTGATTCATGCCAGGAAAACAATGATAAAGAAAGTAAACATAATCCCTTCCCTCAAGGAACCATCACTGTTCTGAAACCACTACCATTCTGAGCTTAATAATGTCCATTTAAAATTTCTCTCTTATGGGCTCTCTAATGAAGCGGAAGACTAGACTATTCCAACAACTAGCAACAGAAATGTAGCTTCTCCACATCCCAGGGCAAATGAGAAGTTATCTGCTTTCCTCACCAGACATAGCCAGTTCTGGCTAGAGTTTGAATTCCAGATCTACTCTGCATGGCCTTTATCTACCAAACTTAAAATAGTTCTCTGCCGTAGTAGACAGGAAACTCACAGCTGGAGATGCAAATCAATATGGAGGTTTTTTTCAGGGAGACCAGTCACTTTTTGCCTCAAGGCACAGCAAAAAAAAAAAAAGAAAGAAAAAGAGAGAGAGAGAGAAAGAAAAGAAAAGAGAAGAGAAGAGAAGAGAAGAGAAGAAAAGAAAAGAAAAGAAAAGAAAAGAAAAGAAAAGAAAAGAAAAGAAAAGAAAAGGAAAAAACCCAACAACAAACTATTGCCTCACCCAATGTTCATAGTTTCTTGGGGGAAAATCAACTTGCCATGTCTCTATGGCTTTTGCAGAGTGCTGGAAGCTGTGAAAGAATTCATGCAGCAATTGTTGCTATGGAAGGCATGAAACTTTAATAAAGCAGCAAGCATATAGGCTCCAAGGTCAACACCACTCTGCCCAAGGCTCTGTCAGAGAGCATGCCTTTCTATGGATATTCAAAACCACGATATGTGTGTTGTTAGGCAGTTACTAAGTATTTACAGCTGAGGATCAAACATAAGCTTTCTTTGGGCTAAGCCTTTGTGTAAATATTGGATTTTACATCTCAGAGATGGACTACAGGATACATCTTGGTGTGTGTGCTGCCTTTTCTCTATGGAGAACTCTAGGGCCCTAGTGAGCAGACTCTGAATCCTTTCCCAGAAAGCTGTCTTCTCTGGGGATCACTCTGGCTGCCTTCAGGTCCACATTGGTCTGCCATGTCCTTCCTGGTAGTACAGCATTCCACAATGTCTGATACTACCAGGGCACAGTTTTAAGATAAGCAGAGCGAATTTGAAATCAATACATTTCAGTTCTCTATATTTAAATGTCCCAGACAGAAACTTTCATTTTTCAAACGAGGGCTTTTCTCTAAGTAATTAAAAACATGCTCTTAGAAATATATATGATAAAGTGAAAGACATCACTGAACTATTTTTCTATAGAAATGCTTTTCCTGTGCTCCTTCAGAGACTCAAGTGCTGAGTGCTAAAGCTGGAATGACTAGTATTTGTTCTTTGGGTTTCTAGTGATGAGAACAAAGTAACTAGTGGGAGCAAGATGTTTTAAGAAATAACTTTACCCCCATATTTCAAAAACAGAACATGCTCCTTTCAGGAAAATCAGAAAATAAAAGACTTAATAGATGAAAAAAATAAAATAATCTCACCAGATATAGTAATAGCCTTGATAATGACCCCTTGATGTTTATCCTTGAAATCTTGTATACAATGATACTGCCTACTGACAGGTAGATATGTATGTCTCTATATGTGTAACAACTAAACTGGGATAATGTCATATACCCATTGCTGTCTTGAAATCTGCTCTTTTCACTTAATATGCTATAAATATTTTCCCATCTGACTAAAACTATGCTACTTCCTTCCTTTGTGTAATAGCTATATAATATTTGATAACCTTAATTCTGTGGCAAGCACTGCCTATAATGCTTTATACATATTAACTCATCTTTTTTTCACACAACAACCCAGCAAAGGTGGTTACTATTAATATTCAAAATTTTTATAAGTGATAGAATTAAGCAAGGGAGGTTATACGGTCCAAAGTCCTAAAACTGTTAAGCACAACAGAATCCAAACCCACGAAGTGTGTGACCAGAATCTATTCCGTTAACCACTAAACTGGGGGTAACCCACTATGTTGACGCATCATAATTTATTTAATCTCCTGTTTTAGAATGTTCAGTTTGTTTCCATTTTTTGCAAAGAACTGACATGAATTTCATGGAGTAAATCTTTCAACATTCTTGATTATTCTCATTTCCAGAAATGAAATTTTGTATTTACTCACATTAAATGTTATCATCTTATCAAAATGTCCCTGAGTGGTCATTTAATTTATATTCCTGATAAAGGTGATGTGAGTAATACTTGCCTATATAACACACTGCAAATATTATCATTTGTATTAATTTTTAAGATCAGATAGGGAAAGAATGGAATCTCATTTCTAAAATTTGCATTTTAAAATTACCAAGGTGAGGGGAAGGAAATTTTTTTCAAAAGCTTATTATTGATATTTTCCTAGTTAAGGTGGAAATTCCCACTGGTATTATTTGTAAAGCACTTAGGAAGGGTCCTAGCCCACGGAGTGCTACTAGTACTGCTTAAGTGTTTGTCAAAGAAGTTATTTTCTTCCCATTGTTGATGACTATCTGTGAATAGGGCTAGCCTGAGGACACTTGTTTGCTTATCAAGAAAGCCTTAGGGACCAAAAACTGAAAAGCAACCTGGAAAATTTAGGTGGCCTGCCAGAGAGGTGAAAAGTCATGGCTTAATAGTTTTAGTAGAATTTGGTCAGAACATCTGGTTCACAAAATCTCTACTCTTTAGAACTTATAATCATTATTTTGTGGACACATGTGTCTGGTAAACATTCAATGGGCATAAGAGAAGAATATATTCTAGGAGAGAATATACACACACATATATATATAATCTAAAGATAGTATGCGTAATATAAACTTTTATAACACATATGTAAACATAATTAAACTTGTCAACTGGGTTGTTCAGATACCCTATGTTCTTTCTTATTATTTGTCTCTTTGGCCTATAATATTCTAAAATAAACAGGTGATTAAATTTCCCACAAAGATTATGCTTTGGTCATGTTCTTTATTTCTAAGAATTTTTGGCTTATGTAATCTGTGGCTTTGCTGTTTGTGCTATCTTCTTTGTGCATTCATTATACCTTTTAACAATAGATCATATCCTTATATGTTTCACTTAATTCTTTTGGCCTTGAACTTCATCTTATCAGATACTATTATACAAACCCTCTTCTCATTCTCCTCATATAACTTTGCCATCCTTTTTTTTTTTTAAATTTGGATTTATTTATTCAAGAGAGAGACAGATTGAAGGAAAGAAAGAGTGGGGAGAAGGGCAGAGGGAGAGAATCTTTAAGCAGACTCCCCACTGAGCATGGAGCCCAAAGCAGAGCTCCGAATCTTATGACCCATGAGATTGCCCCATTTTGCCCATCTTTTATTTTAAAACTACATTTGTTTTAACTCAATCTGATTTTTTTTACCTTATCATAGGGAAATTTGGGCTATTTACATGTATTGTGTTAATTGATATAGTTGGCTTTATTCCATCTTTATTGCATGTATTTCTATTATAATCCATTTTCCTTTAAAAATTTTTGTGGCATTATCACATTTATTTTAATATCTTAAACTACTCACCAATTAATCTGGATATTTTGCTACATTTTTCTATTTTGCAAGCTGTTAGCATCACATCTTTCATCTCAAGTAAACCAACATTTTTCTATTACTAAGTCAAAATTAACTAGTAACTTTGATCCTCCTATCCCTCAACATTACCCCAAATCCTTCACTTAATGTTTACTAATCTCTTGCAAATTAAGAAATACCATTTTAAACAATTCCTGGATCAAACAGGAAATTAAAACTGCATTTACAAATTTTCTATATATTAATGAAGAGAAATAAATACATTTCATATATTTATGAAAATATATTGCTTTTCTTAATATGATTTTTTGGGGCTAGCTAGGCAACTCAAACACTATAACATTGTTCCCTCTAGAAATACTATTCTTAGATAGCACATAAAAGAAATGGATTAGGGATGCCTGGGTGACTCAGTTGGTTAAGTGTCCAACTCTTGATTTTTGTTCAGGTCATGATCTCAGTGTTGTGAGATCAGGCTCTGGATAGGGCTCCATGCTGGGTTTGGTGCCTGCTTAAGATTCTCCGTCTCCCTCTGTCCCTTTCCCCATCTTAAAAAAAAAAAAAAGAATAGATCATAAAAGAAAGAGGTGGCTTTTTTGCTTATAACCAAGATGGCTCTGACACAATGTTCTTAAGCTCTAAGCATTCAATAATTTCAGAATATTTTTAAATGAAATCTCAGCTTACTTGAACTTATCTTAGAAAAGCTACATTTTTCAAAAGCATAGGGGTCATTAGCAGGCTGGGAAACATTAATCACAATATCTGAATTTTAATCTTGACCTCCAGATCCCACTATACCATCGATGCAGACATTAGCACAGATTCTTTTTCTTTCTTTTTTTTTTTTTTTTAAGTTTTTAAAATTTATTTAAGCAAACTCCACACTCAACATGGGGCTCAAACTCACAACTCAAGGATCAAGCATTGGAAGTTGCATATTCTATGGACTGAGCCAGCCAAGTGCCCCCACAGATTCTTTAAAAACAAAGGGCACACAAGGAGAGATCACTACACACCTACCAGAATGATAACACTGAGTGCTGGTGAGGATGGGGAGCCTCACACAATGATAGTGGGAGTTAAAATGGTACAACCACTTGGAAAAACTGGCTCTTTCTATTAAGTTAAATGTATACCTACCCTACATGACAGCCTATGTCCCCAAAGACTTGGATAAAATGTTCATAGCAGCTTTACTTATAATAGTCCCAAAGATGGAAACAGTGCATATGTCTATCAATGGTAATATGAATAAATTTTGTTTACTCATACAATGGAACATTGTTAAGCAATAAAAAATGCAAACTAATGATATATGTAAAACATACATGAAATTTATAAAATGATATCAGGCATATAAATATAAGGCAGATATAAAAAGATGTCAGGCACAATAAAGTACATATTGTTTTCATGTAAATTTCAAGAATAGGCGATTTTAAGAACTAATCCATAATGACAGAAGTCAGGATAATGGGGAGATTGACTGGAAGGTATTGTAAAGTCTCTGAGGTAGGGATAGGTTCTATATCTTGATCTAGGTGGTAATTATATGTATGTATATATATATGTATGTATGTAAATATATACTTATACATATATATATTAAAGTTTATTGAGCTATAAATTTTAAATTTATATATTTTACTATAGATAATTTATGCTTTTTAAAAATGGATATCTTTGATCCTGAATAGCCAAAGCAATCTTAAGAATAAAGAACGAAGTTGGAGGCATCATATGCCCTGATTTCAAACTATATTACAAAGCTCTAGTAATCAAAACAGTATGATATTAACATAAAAACAGACATGTGGATTAATGGAACAGAATAGAGAGCCCAGAAATAAACCCTCACATATATGGCCAATTAATTTATGACAAAAGAGCCAAGAATATACAATGGGGAAAGGACAGTATCTTCAATAAATGGTGTTGAGAAAACTGGACCGCTATCTTACATCATATGCAAAAATTAACTCAAAATGGATTCAAAGACTTGAACATAAGACCTGAAACCATAAAACTCCTAGAAGAAAACATAAGGGGTAAGTTCCTTGACATTAGTCTTAGCAATTTTTTTTTGGATTTTACACCAAAAACAAAGGCAACAAAAAGAAAAAATAAACAAGTAGAAAGGACTACATCAAACTAAAAAGCTTCTGCACAGCAGAGAAAACCATCAGAAAAATGAAGAGGCAACCTGCTGAATGGGAGAAAATATCTGCAAATCATATATCTGATAAGTGCTTAATATCTAAAATGTATAAAGAACACATACAACTCAACAGCGAAATAACAAATAATCACATTAAAAAATGGGCATAGGCTCTGAATAGACATTTTTTCCCAAAGAAGATACAACAAGTACATGAGGATATCACTAATAATCAGGAAAATGTGAATCAAAATCATAATGAGATATCACCTCATACCTGTTAGAGCCTTTATTTTATTTATTTATTTATTTTAAAGAGAGAGAGAGAGAGAGAGAGAGTGAGCACAAGCAAGGGGAAAAAAGAGAGGGAGAAGCAGGCTCCCCACCAAGCAGGGAGCCTGATATGGGACTTGATCCCGGGATCCTGGGATCATGATGTGAGCCGAAAGTAGATGCTTAACTGACTGAGCCACTCAAGTGTCCCCTGTTAGACTAGCTATATCAAAACGACAAGAAATAACGAGTGTTGGTAAAGATATGAAGAAAAGGGAACTCTCGTGCTCTGTTGGGTGATATACAAATTGGTGCAGCCAATGGAAAACTGTATGGAGTTTGCTCAAAAAATTAAATGCCATATGATCCAGTAGTCCCATTTCTGGGTATTTATCCAAAAAAATGAAAACATCAACTTGAAAAGATATATGCACCCTCATGTTCATTGCAGCATTAAGTATAATAGCCAAGATATGGAAACAATGCATCTGTTAGTAGATGAATGGATAAAGATGTGATATCTTTCATACACACACACACACACACACACACACACACACACACACACATAATGGAATGTTATCCACCCACAAAAAATGAAATCTTGCCATTTGTGACAACACTGATAGAATTTAAGGGCATTATGCTAAGTAAAATAAGTCCAAAAGAGAAAGACAAATACCATATGACCTCACTTATATGTGGGATCTAAAACAAAAGAAAACAAAACAAAACAAAACAAAACAAAAAAAATGACCCCAAACTCATAGATACAGAGAAGAGACTGGTGGTTGCCAGAAGCTAGGGATGGGGGATTAATGGGGTTGTGGGTGAAATGGGTGAAGGGGGTCAAAAGGTACAAACTTCCAGTTCTAAAACAAACGAGTCACGGGGATGCAATGTTAATAAGACTGTATTGCATATTTGAAAGTTGCTAAAACAGTAAATATTAAAAGTTCTCATCACAAAAAAAATTTTTTGTAACTATGTGTGGTGATGGATGTTAAGTAGACTGACTGTGGTGATCATTTCACAGTATAGTCCTTATCACTAATATATCATTAATGATATATTCCTTATGATTATGCTGTTATACACTTGAAACTAACATAATGTTGTATATCAATTATATTTCAGTAATAAATAGGTTAAAATAATGAACACTTTTTCCCAAAGATAAGAAAATACTATGTAATTAATCTCTGTTTACTAAGACCCCATGCTTTGTAGGAAAAAAATGTTTTCAGATGGTTTTGTTTTTCAGTTTAATCTCTGAATGTAAACAGATACTCACAAAACCCTCAAGCATGGAGCCCGATGCGGGGCTCGATCCCAGGACCCTGGGATCATGACCTGGGCCGAAGGCAGACGTTTAACGACTGAGCCACCCAGGCACCCCTCACTCAGTTTTGTTTAATACTTGATACTGGGAGGCCTCCACTCACAGGCTGTTACTGCTCTGGATGACCTCATGCCCTTCCCTTCATCATGTTGGGACAAGACATTATCTTGTCCTCTGTTAAAGGTACCCAGCAGCCCCTGGAATCCAGTTACCTGGCCACTGCTAACTGGTCTGCATGCTCTCTCACAATAATGTGATTTTAATATTAAAGATGTGTCTGGTAAAGGTCATTTAGGAGGAAATGTATGCCTATATTTGAAAAGTGGAAATTCCTCACAGGGAGCAGGAATGATGGGCACCATGGAGTAAGAAGTGGGATGACACACATCACCTCTTCTAGAATCTTTGCCCTCCCTCAGAAATGTCCTATCCTTTGGGAAGGCACAGATGCCATAAGGCTCACAATGCAAATGTGCCCTTTTGGGTCAACTTATGATGCCAACTTCCTACAGTTGTAGGAAGAAGAACTTTCATGCAGATGTTTTTGGTTCCTTTAGTTTGACTATGAGTTTGAGAGGCATGCAGTCTTCTCATTTTGCTGTTAAATCCACATATTCCCTCTCTGACAGCCTTAATATTTAATTTATAGAGCCCAAATATAAGGAAATTAAGTTATCCTTAATATACTCTCCTTTTCACTACCATTGTTTCTGTTACTCTGAGAACAAAGTAAAACACAATCTTATTCTAACGAACGATCCTCTTTGGCAAAAGAGAAACTCTTTGGGATATCTTAAATGGCTTCTAAAACATATTTTGGCTTTTCTCCCCCCAGCACTGAAAGATTTGTTAGAATCCAGTATTTATAGGTCAATTTCCAGCCAACATAAAATTAATAGTGATCATCAATATTGTTCAGGAAAATGGATTTAAGCCATATCTGATTACTTTTCACCTTTTCCCTCTGCGTCTCTGTCAATCCATCTCCATGCAAGTCAATCAGGGTGCCAGCCTAGTGAAAAGGGAATGGTTTCCATGACAACAGATTTTCGCTCTGCTAGTTAGAATCTAAGATTTGACTCCCACAGAAATAAATCTCACCATGGGAATTGGTTGATTTTGTAAACGACTAAATAACTGTGCAATCACTTCCAAAGAAAAAGCCTTTTAGAAGCTTGCCTGAGCAAGGGTAGGTTATGCAAGGTGACTGCTGAATCTGCTGCTTACATCACACAGACAGAGCGGACGTGCAGGGAAATGCCTGCTTTGAGCCGCAGCTTGCTCTGTTCTGCACCCACCATGTGTGGGCTGCATAGCCTGGCCCTCTTGTGAATTTCAATGATGCTTAAATTCCAGGTGGAGGGAATAGATTTTAGAGCACCTCATAGCAAATGACAAGTGTTCATCCCTAAAAGTCTTTCCTCTTATTTCCAGAAACTATTAGTTCCTTGAAAGGACATGATTCCCAGAGCTGTGCATCAGGCATCCGGCATGGTATGAATTTAATTGCTTATTGTCTATTTCTCTGTTAAATTAGGTGCTGCTCTTGTATAAGAATACTGTTGTCTCTTCACTATCATTTCCCCTTATTTTAATAATCTGTCTTATTTATTAATTAAAAATATATAGAAACACTTTCAGATTTTTAATTTTCATTTTAAACCCCAACATGATGCTAAGTGTTTCAAACAATAGTTTACAAACATATTTTCCTAATAACATTTTATAGAAATCATAATGGTTAATTCTAATCTATAATAATTGCTATCAATCTCATGATGTTTATTAATCTCATGATTAATCTCATGATTAATTGATATATAATTAAAGTGAATTCCATTAATTCCATTCCTGGATCCAGTAAGCCAGGTTTCCTTCTGAACAGTGGGACTCACTGCTGAAGCAGGAACTTCTGTTGCAGTGAGGTGGTGTCCTCAGCAGAGATGTGAAGACAGAATGAATGTGCAGCTTTGAATAAGGATGCAAATATTCAGGACTGTGAGAGGCTGCTCCGCAAAGTGCAAACTCAGTAGCTAAATCAACTCCCTCCCACTCCAGCTCGTTGATGCATTATGCTCAGTGAGATGGTTTTTAAAAGCCATTTCAAGTATGCGACAAAAATCCCTTAGTACCCAGCCTGTCTCTATCCCCACTCAGCAGAAGATAATTATGGCTAAGTCTGGTAAAATCTGCATTTCCATGTTGTACACCTTCCTTGTGTCCTCAGGCTGTCCCCTGATGCTAACTCTCCTTTTCCTTCCTCTTCTCAAAGCTTAGGAAATAATCTAATACCACTCGCTTCAGAATGATGGGCCAAGTAGCCCATTAGTCTTTCATTGAAATCCATGCATATTAAATTTTTATCTAAACCAAAGATTTCCTTTTTACATTTTTCATTTCTAGCTGTCAAATGAAAGATTTTGTAGTTAAGGAAATTTTTAGTAATTTTTAGAAAAGTGGGAACAATTTTGCTTAGGAAAGGGGACCTTAAAATTATATTAATTTTACCTTGCTGGCCACAAAGGCAAACCTGATACCATCTTTTTAGAATGAAGTCTCTGTCCTCCCACCCCTCCCATTGGGCATCTTCTCCCTAGGGTAAGAGCAACCCTCTGAGTCACTGGAGACCTAGTCTACCAGCAGGTAAGAGTGGAAGAACTGATCCCTACCTTATAAGCTTTTCCCAGAGGCCAAGCCTAACCTATACAGACAGATCTCTCCTCAGCTTTCCCTGGGTGACCAACAGGCTGGCCTCCTCTGGCTCCTCTGCTATAGGAGTTGGCACAAAACATGATCTAAGTTGATAGTTAATAATGGCAATGGCGTAATTTACTTATATGAGGTCCGAAATGCATACATTTTATCTCCTTTTGTGTTTCTACCTCTGAATTTCTTTTTTTTTTTTTAAGATTTTATTTATTTATTTGACAGAGAGGAGAGAGATCACAAGTAGGTAGAGAGGCAGGCAGAGAGAGAGGGGAAAGCAGGCTGCCCCTGAGCAGAGAGCCCTATGCGGCTGGATCCCAGAACCCTGAGATCATGACCTGAGCCGAAGGCAGAGGCTTTAACCCACTGAGCCACCCAGGCGCCCCTCTACCTCTGAATTTCTGACAAAGAATGTTGTTACTGGAGTGCATCAAGCTTATCGCATTTTATAGGCTGCATCTTCCTAAATGTCTTATATTTAGAATATTACCTTTTGTCTATTTCTACTTATATATTTAAATGACAAAACTCGAGGCGCCTGGGTGGCTCAGTTATTAAGTGGCTGCCTTCGGCTCAGGTCATGATCCCAGGGTCCTGGGATCAAGCCCCGCATCGGGCTCCCTGCTCAGCAGGAAGCCTGCTTCTCCCACTACCATTCCCTCTGCTTGTGTTCCCTCTCTCACTGTGTTTCTGTCAAATAAATAAAATCTTTAAAAATAAAATAAAATAAAATGACAAAACTCAGATATGCAAGCAGTTAATCAATGAGAGTTAGGTGTGGCAAGAGATGAAGGATTGGGGAAGGTAGAAATGAGTGTGTAGAATATGTGGTTTCATGAGCAGAGTACAACAGAGACCTCAAACTGGGGGAAAGAGTATTAGCCAAAAGAAGGAGACAGGAAATAGTAGGAACAATGGAAAGAGGAGAAAGGTAAAGAGATAGAGGGAAGATGGGGAACAAGTTAGGATCAAATATCAGACCATCTGGGATGGCAGGGAAATGCCTGTGATCTCTAGAGCACTCTTGATTAATTCCATGGATGGCCCAGAAAGCTAGGCAAAGTGGTGACAAAGGGGTCTAACCTTGAGGGACCAGTGATGCCACAGAGGTTATGTGAAATCTGGACAGAAAACCAAATATTAGGACTTCAACTTAGTGATTCTTTTTTCTCCCACCATATAACTTAGAGATTCTTCATCTGTATTTATATGACACACAACCAGAGTTAGCAGAAGTAGGCAGCTCACTAATTATAGGCATGTTTTTCAGCTCATGGTCGTACAATGAAACCAGAAGAGGTGGTAGCTTCCTAATGTGTAAAGGTAGGTGGAAGTACATCCCCCAGAATTCCCTTTCCTGCATATACAGTTAGGGTGGGTCACAGGAGAGATGCCGGTGGGAGACTTGGAGGGGGAAGTAAATTATCAGTCATTTTGTAGCTCACACACATTGTCACATCTGCTGTCTCAGCTAGTTGGATGAGGCAGCAGGTGAACCAGCAACTGCTCCACCTTCTCTGGGGTCCTCCTTCAGCTTCTCCAATTCTTAGGCCAGGTTGTGTGTGTGTGTGTGTGTGTGTGTGTGTGTGTGTGTGTGTGTGATAAAAGGCCCCAGATTCTACGGGACACTTACATAACATCACCAAGGTCAGAAGCAAGAATTGACGTGGGTTTCAGTCCAATCTCATGGGCTCCGACTTGTGTTTGGGCAAGCTTCAGCTTTCTCTAGTGCTGCCCTGTGAACTTCAAGCTCCAGGATCAGATGTTGAGACAACAGCCTTACAGAGACTACTGAATCAGTTCCTCCCACAATTGTGCAAATGTAAATCCTTGTAACAAGCCACCTAACTAACTAACCAGCTATATTGCCTAGAGGTACTGCTTCTTTGATTGGACCCTCACTGATACAGAAAGGTAAGAAGGATTCTGAAGATGTTTAATTCTAGAATAAACAAATTAAGTCTTCTTCAATGACCAAGAACACTGTGCATATAAAAATCAAACCAGGGGCACCTGAGTGGCTCAGTCGATTAAGCCTCTGAATTTGGCTGAGGTCATGATCTCAGGGTCCTGGGATCGAGCCCTGAGTTAGGCTCCAAGCTCAATGGGGAGTCTGCTGGTCCCTCCCCCTCTCCCACTACCCCTCCACCCATTCATGCTCACTCACGAACACATTCTCCCTCTCTCAAACAAATAAAATCTTAAAAAATAAATCAAACCAAAATGTGAGTTGAAACTCATTGATTCACACCCACTAGGATGAGGATAATAAAAATGTCAATAACAAGTATTGGAGGATGTGGAGAAATTAGAATCACATTGTTGGTGGGCATGTAAATTGGTGTGTCCACTTTGGAAAACAACTTCCTCAAAAAGTTAAACATAGAGTTACAAAAAGGCCCAGAAATTCCACTTTAATTCCGAGAGAACTGAAAACATAGGTCCGCACAAGAATTTGCTCAGAAATATTCATAGCATTATTATTCATAAATAATTATTTATGCAACATTATTCATAAAAGTTCAGAGTAGAAACAATCCAAGTGCCAATTAACCAATGAATGTATAAATGAGATGTGGGATAGCCATACAATGGAATATTACTCAGCAATGAAAAGAAATAAAGTACTGACATGACCTATAATACGGATGATATAGTAATCTGGATGTTCATTTGAAAGAGCGTAGTGGTCCTGATAAAGGATGATGAGCATGATTATAGCAATTAGGTCCATCTAGTGAGCATGATTGCAGTGATAGGTCCATCATCGGTAATAAACTTTTCTCATTCGTCTTTCTTTGGTCATCAAAGGCAGAACCCAATTCAAGAAGCAACATTATGGACAAAGATATATATTCATGAATTGTTTGTAACAGTGGGAAAAAACCTTGAACCAACCTCAATATCTATCAACAGAGGAAAAGATAAATAAGTCAGGGAATACCCACATAGCAGTTAGAATGAACAGAGTGATATACATCAACATAATATATTAATTTTGAAAATACAATTTTCATTGGAAAAGAAGCAAATTGCAATATAATGGATGGGTTAAAAATTCAGGCTTTGCAATGATAACATTTTAGAAATGGAGGACAGTTTAGTGGTTGTCAGGGGTTAGGGGAGGGGGTGGAGCAGGTTGAGGGGGTGAAAGAGAAGGTGTGGTTTTAAAAGGGTAACATGAGCAATCCTTGTAGGTTGGACCTATTGATCATTTTGACTATGATGGTATCTATATAAACTTATACAAGTGCTAAAGTTGTATAAAACTTAACGTATACACACATGAGTAAAAGCAAAATTGGGAAATCTGAAAAAAATTGATGGGTTGTTTTGATGTCGATACCCAGTGATATTGTGATATTGTACTATAGTTTTGTAAAATATTGCCACTGGGTAAAATTATAGAAACTGGGAAAATTATAGAAGGGATTTCTCTGTATTATTTCTCATAATTGCATATGAATTCAGTTTTCTCAATTTATTTTTTATTTTTTTTAAAGATTTTATTATTTATTTGACAGAGAGAGACATAGCGAGAGAGGGAATGAAAACAAGCAGGGTGAGTGGAAGAGGGAGAAGAAGGCTTCCCGCCAATCAGGGAGCCTGATGTGGGGCTTGATCCCAGGACCCTGGGATCATGACCTGAACTGAAGGCAGATGCTTAACAACTGAGCCCCCCAGGTGCCTCAGTTTTCTCAATTTAAAAAGGAACAAAGAAACATTACTTCAAATGTGAAAAACCTGGAAAATATTTTTGATCTCCTGTTCTATGATAGAAATTTTTAAAAATTCACGGTCACAGAAAAATAGGGTGATTCTCACTAATAATATTACTTTTAAAGCCAAGGGGAAAAGAACTCAGAGATTGCTTTTCCACTTATCATTTGTGAAACTTTGGACAAATTAAACTCTGAACCTTAGTTTCTTTCTTAGTAAAATGGGATAAGAATAGTACCCACATCACTAAGTTGTTGTGAGAATAAACTGGCCTGAGATATGTATAATGTTCACAACAGTGCTTGGCACATCTTAAGTGCCCAGTAAGTTGTTGGTTCTTATTATTTGAACACTATGATACCACCAATATAAAGTTTGAAATAGATGATACTAGAATAGGAATCCCTATGTGTACAGTATGACTGTAAAGAAACACATGGAGGTGATAAATACAAATTCAGGACAGAAACACCTCTGGCAATGGGGAGGGGGATGCCCTGGGGAGGAACGCACAGGGATCACTATTTGTCTGCATAGAGCGCTATTTCTCAAGCCCTGAAGCTCAAACATACCTCCTATGAGATGCCATCCTTGCTTGCCCTGCCCCAGATGAGACCATCAGTCATGGTCTTGATAGCACTTTCATCTGTCCATGCACTCATTCTTCTGTGGCTGTTAAACTGGAGCCCCTTGACAGCAAGATTGGGTGCATTTTGCAATGGTTGACTATTGAGAAATGAACATAATGCTTAGAAAACCATTCTGTAGGATAATGAAGTCATGGGACTGATATATCTTCAGAGGTGTTGCAAAGTCAGGAAGCAAGAGAGGACAATGAATACCCTGCAGCAAGTTATTTGATGGGCAATTAATTAAAATATTTATGATGGACCTAATATGTGCAAGGCACTACACAACACAGTGCTGTACAACACAAGCAGGATAAGGCACCTACTCAAGGGGTGTATGGTCTAGTATAGGAAAGACTTGCACATATGATCTATGTCTGGTAAGGAAAATGGCCAAATAAGGGTATCAACCAAATGCTATGGGTGAATCTGAGACAGTCTTTTTCTTTTTTTTCTAAGTGAGACTAACACAACACATCTTAGAGAACAAGAACATTACGTTCAATGGAAATATATAGCTTTTAACAATATTTTATATAAAAATATGTTTAATGGAAATACATAATCTTTAATAAAAAGTTATCTTTTATTCTAATTAAAAACCCCTAACATAAAAGAAAACTCTATTTTGAGTATGTATATTCTTATGTAATCTATTATTTTTAAAAATCCCCTTAGCAAATGTTATAACCATGCAGTATATGACTTCATTTGGGCACCAAAAGGTAACATTTTTCCTTCCTAATTAATAGATGTTCCAAGATGCTATTTTCTTAATTTTACTCCCACAAGATGCTGTTGTTAAGTTTAGAACAATGAATATCTAGCTATAGCAAATTAAATTCCCGAATGATTGTGCAGTGCCCAGGTTTTCAGAATTAAAATGGTTGTCTGGAGGCATAAAATGGGCAACCTTTGCCTTGTGACTCTTCAGCTGTGATGTAGAGGCTGTGCTGAATACCATGCAGCTCTGACCCAGTGCTGAGAATTCTCATCTCACAGCTCTTCTAGACAGGAACTGTATTCATTATGACAGTCTAGGAAGAGAGTCACCAACCCTTTCCTCCAGGGTGTACGATATCAGGATGAGTACATCTTTTCATACTTTTAAGTCCCTTCTTAGTAGAGCACGGTTAAGAAAGTTCACACATCTGTCTGTTTGTCTATTTATCTATGTATCAAATCTTCCTGTTGAAAATGTTCTATGCAAAAATCATTGTCTTCTTGGTGGAGATACAATAAGACCAATAAGACCCAGACTCTGCCTTCGAGATCCTAGTGACCCAGGAAAGGGCAGGCATGCGAGATGTTCAATGTAAAAAAGTGTTACACTTCTGTGAGCAGTGTGCATACAGGGTACCATGGAATCAAGAGAAGGAAGTATCCAGTTCCACTCTGAAGTGGGTGTGGGTTAAGAGAGGCTTCACAGAGGAGGTAAGCTCAATAGTTGCAGCATTTCCCAAACAGGGAGCCCAGTGAGCAAAGGCATGGAGGTGTGAGATGGCCTGGCCTGGCCAGGAACGGTGAGCAGTTCGGCATGGCTGCAGCAGGGAAGTGGGGAGACATGGTCCAGAGATGCCCTGATGCTTTCTTTGCTTCCCATAGCAAACACAGCCATCACTGATCAAGTTGTTGCTAAATTTCTTAAATTAGGAAGCATAGGCATTAATCTTGATTTTATGCTCCTGGCTTTCAGAAAAGGTCTGACCTATCATCTCATTAGCAGTACAATTTACCTTGTACCCAGTGATATGCAAGGCAAGCCTGCCTTTAAAATCTATTATAGAATCCTATTTATCCTGAAGTTTTAATCCTTTGATATAGCATCATTAAGATAATACTCCACTATTTCAAAAAGCCTCAGAGATTGTTGATTTTGGCATGAATGATGAACACATTCAGAAACAAATTGTTGGGTTAGATTCTGAATCCACAGATAAAAAGTCTTCCCATCTCAGTCTTATCATTTACATTAACATAGTTCATGTGAGCACCATTATGGCCCTTTCTTATTCATTCATCAGGATTGAAAAGATGATACCAGGTCTCACTATGACTTGCAGTAATGTCAATGCTTCTTGGCAGCCAGGATCTGTGCACACGTTGGAGTCCTGCCCTGCCTAATCCTCCCAGACACATTCACTTTGGTGTTGCCACCACTGGTCAGAGCCACTTGGGAATGGCCTTCAGAAAGAGTTATCATCAATTTGTTTTTTCATCCACTCATTTAACACACACATATTGAGGGTGGACACTGTTCCATGCACTGGACAAAATGAGTTCCTTCCTTTAGTGATAGGTTGCCTTGAAGAAAAATAGAGCAGGGGAAGGGGAAGGGGAAGGGGAAGGAGAGAGAAAGAATGTGTGTGCATGAGCACAGTAGGTAGTGTGGGGTCACTGGGAAAGCTTTTCTCAAAAGGCACCTTTTAATCAGAGAACTGAATGAAGCAAAAAAAAAAAAAAAACCAAATCATGCGAATATCTGGGAGAAAAACTAATCCAGGCAGAGGGAATGTGTGAGAAGTGATGAAAAGAGAGTGGTTGGAAGGGGCTAGGTGTGTGGTAGGAAAGGGGTTTAGAGTGAAGGTCTAGGTCATGTAAGCCTTCGCAGGTAGAAATTTTGGAAGTAATTGATAAGAAGCCATTGGACAGATTGAAATGATCTGATTTACCAGTATATAAAAGAGTTATAACCACTTAACCTTAGGAAATCCTCCCCTTAGAAGACTATATTTTCCAAAGTTGGCCATATCTACATATTTATCTCTTCCTAGATGTACTTCTAAAAATATGATCCTCCAAGAGAAAGAATCTATGGAGTCTAGAGATGCTCTTGGAGTATGGCAGAAGGAATCTTATGTACCTTCCAAGGTTAGGTCGTAAAAAGGATAAAACTTCTGCCTGGCTTCCAATCTTTCTCTCTCTCTCTCTCTCCCTCCTGTTCTCTCTTCCTCTCCATCTTCCCTCCCCCTTCTCTCCCTTCTCCCTCTCTTTTTCCCCTCCCTCTTTCTTTCCATAGATGGTCACCATTGGAACCCAGCTGCCAACTTGTAAGGGAGACTGGCCTACCTGGAGGGACCTATGTAGAGAGGAACAGAAGCTTCCTGCAAATAGCCAGCACTAACTTGCTGGCCATATGCATGAGCCTCCTTGGAAATGAATTCTCCAACCACTCAAATCTTTGGCACCAGATAAACAGATAACAATTGACTGCAATCTCAGGAGAGACTCTCAGCCAGAATTATCAGCCACTCCTGATTCCTGATCCACAAAACTATGAGAGATAATAAATTGTTTTTAGTTACTAAGTGGTGCCTAAGAGCTAGATCATATAAGGCTTTGTAGAATATGGTAAGGATCTTGGATTTAATGCTAAGTTTGATGGAAAGTCACTGGAGTATTTTTAGTAAGGAATTGACATACTCTGATTTACCAGTTATAAAAAAAATCATAACCAGATATCAAAATTTTGTCCCTAAAAATTTTATATATTTCTTCTCTTTCCTTCTATATCTTTATTTCATCTCTTCCAATCTTACTCTCTCTTTAATGGACTCTCTCTCTAGCTCTATCTCTTCTCACACTCCTCTTGGTTCCCTGCCCTTTTCTAACTTATTCTTATCTCAACTCATCCTTCAGTCCTCCCCAAGGCCACTCAGAGGGACATGATTCTCTTAGCCCGACCACCCTGTGGAGAAAAGATTAAAGAAGAATTTGGGTTGTGTGGGGTGCAGGCAAGCAACTCTTACCTGGCAGGCCTGTTGCACATTGGGATTAGGAGACCAGAGATTTTTACACAAAGCACCCAGGAAGAGATGCATCCACATAACTTGCTAGTATGGGTGTACTTGGCAGAGAAGTATAATGCAAATAGCTAAATTGCCCTAAACTTGGACTGTTAGTGAGGTATAAATGTGGGCTCCCTGAAGAAAAAGACAGCAGTCAGACAATCCACACTCAGTCTTTTATATGAAAGTCACAATGATTCAGCTACTGAATTCTATTAATAGCCTTATCTGGCTTGGCATTATATTAATTCTTTCAACATACATTTTCCCAAAATCATTAATATGGTGATAAAAAGTCCTATAAATGCTATAAAGCAAACTGTCAATTCCCTAACACTTGAAGAGACCCTTGAAAAATCACAAAAGACCCAAGGTCTGTAAACAAGATTAGAAATTACTTTTTAGTTAATAACGACTCCTCAAAACCTTTTTACCTCCTATTGTGTGTCTGCTGGAATTCCTTTTCTTCTGGGAATTAAATGTGATCATCAATAGCCTCATCCCTCAGCATTTTGGCTACTGTTGCTATTAGTAACATTTAATTTATATTTAATCCCTATAAATTTGATTCTGAATGGGAAGGAGACAATGATTTGGATTGCCTGAAGCACACCATTGAACTGACATATCATCACTCTTCAATGATGTGAGTCCTTGATTTCAAAGTAGGAGTTCTGATGTAGGCAGAGAGGTCGCCAAGATTATGACACTCCCTTTAGCTGCTGCCACTATGCACTCAGACTCTATTACATAAGCAGATTTCTTCAGCTCTCATCTCAGACTCCAGATACAGACATTATTGCCTATAAACTCTATGTGTGGAGGATTAGGGTTGGGCAGGTCACACCACTTAACTGGTGCACTATACAAGCACCATACCTCATTCCTGATACTGACAAAGGGGATTTGTCATTTTAGTATCTTTAGAGGAAAAAAAAGAAAACAAAACTCAGAATAAAAAAATAAAATCTTGAAAAATGCCTTGCACAAAGCAGTGTTACTTCATATTTATGAAATGTTTTATTAATGACAAGATAAGCTTATTTTAGGTACTCTCTTAGTATTTATCAGGCTCTTAAGAGTCCCAGGATGAGTCAAGTTAATAAATATTCATCTGCTCCCAAGGTCCTAAGGGTAATCCTCTACTTCTCTTAGTACTTTCTTTTAAAGACTTGAGTCTTTGTGGAGGGTGTGTGTGTGTGTGTGTGTGTGTGTGTATCTGATGATGGGGGAAATGATACACAGAACACAATGACAACAGGAAGTTTCAATTCAAATGTGGAGAAGTTCATTCAACATTCTGTAGTGCACACTTCACGCTCTTTGGGAGTGCTTTAGACACACACGTTCAATTGTAGAATTGATCAGAATAGGAATTCTTATGGGTGGGAGAGATTATGTCATTATCCAAAGATAAAGACTAAAAAGTAAAGGAAATACTATGGGCAAGGATTAGCTTATAAATTTCAGCTATCTTACAATCTTTAAACAAAGGAAACTGTCAATTTAATCAGCTACCATTTCTAAAGATAGATGAATGGCCAACCTAAATTTTAAAGATTCATTATTTTTAAATTTGGTAATTGAAATCCAGAGATGGTCACAGAATTTATTAATCTTTCTCTAGAAATCATTTTGATATCATTCTGAGAGTATGAGTTATGACTCACACAGAAGAGAAAGAATTGAATCCTACTTATACTCATTTGGTTTATTACTGTGAAGCTACCGTAAGTTATTTCACTAAGTCTAAAAGCCATCAACTATAAGAAGCACCATTATTTTATGTTCTGATAAGAAAGAAAAAACCTGCCAATTACACTAAGAAACAATATTTTCTTATCACATTGATTGTAAGGTGTATCTTGTTTGTAGACATGATAAAAGGTGAAAAATAAGATGGGGTAGGCAGAATAATGGCCCCCAAACATGTCCACATCTGGATCCCTAGAATGCATGAAAATGTTATGTTACATGGCAAAAGGAAATTAAGGTTGCAGATGGACTTAAGGCTGCTAATCAGCAGATGGAGAGATTATCCTGGATCATAAACACCATGTAATCACAAGGGTCCTTAAAATGGAATATGGGCAGAAATGTCAGAGGGAGCTATGATTACAGAAGAATAGTTAGAAAGAAGCAGTATTGCCAGCTTTGAAGATGGAGAAAGGGGCTATGAATCAAGAAACGTGAGTTGCCTTTAAAAGCTAGAAAACACGAGGAAATAGATTTTCCCCTATAGCCTTTAGAAAGGAATGCGGCCCTGCTGCCACCTCAATTTCTGCCCAGAGAGACCTGTATCAGACTTCTAACCAAGAGAACTATAAAAGATAGTACATTTGTGTTTGGTCAAGGCACTAAGTTTGTATATTTTGTTATAGCAGGGCTAGGAAACTAATACAATGTACATCTTAGAATCAATGAATACAATATAACTTGTACAAATTTGAAATTGTAATATTTAACTTTTACCAGATATATAAATTCATGAGAATTCAACTATTATTTACAAATAAATAGTTTTAGACAATCCTGAGAAGCTTAATTATGGCACTCCTGTGCCTTAGGGGATAACTTTCATTAGTATACATAAATTATATGTCAGGATGTATAAATTATAAATTGTATGTTCAAAATCCAACCTCACTACTCAATATTCCTTTCATGTCTCTGATGTTTTGGTCACTTTTATTCATTGCAGACATGTAAAAGCAAATCTTTACAATGGGGCAAAAATTATGCTTATGCTTTCATAGTCCTTGATCCAGCTAAGATGTTAGAAGATTCCAGAAGTATTAAAACCTCTCTAATCAGAATCAGTTTTTTTTAATATCTTTTTTTTTAAAGATTTTATTTGTATTTATTAGACAGAGAGAGAGAGTTCACAAGTAGGTAGAGAGGCAGGCAGAGAGAGAGGGGGAAGCAGGCTCCCAGCTGAGCAGAGAGTCCAATGCGGGGCTGGATCCCAGGACCCTGAGATCATGATCTGAGCTGAAGGCAGAGGCTTTAACCCACTGAGCCACCCAGGCACCCCCAGAATCAGTTTTATAGTTAGTGAATCTTTATCATGCAATGGGCTGAAAAACATTAATTGGCATTTTTTAGGTTTTAAATATTTTAAAAATAAAAAATTCTTTATTAGCCTTCAGTCCAGCACATAATACATTAATTCTATACAAATATATAGTTTTCAACCATACTACCCAAATCCAAGGCTGAATCTCTAACAATGAAACAATAAACAAACTCATCATGAAATAATTCCCAACACCAGACATGCCACACTCTAGATCCCAGATCTCATAATCTTACATGTAAAACTTTGACATTAAACAAATGAGTCCAGCATTTTTCAGGCAGTTTGGAAATGTCACCTCACATGTGCACAGCAAGCTATCCATCTGAGAGCAAAGCACTCTGAATACAAAACAGATGACCCAGTTGTTTAGATCAACAGCTCAGCAAACCATCAAAAAAGGCTACTGCAGTATTTTGCCTTTTTATGCCATTATCCTTCTTTCTAGTTTCACAATTCCAGGATATTAATTGCAACTGGTCCAATATCTTGATTTTTCTGGCAACCAGTAATTTTCTTTTCATTTCTTTGTTTCCTCTATCATTGCTGTCTTGTCATATGGAATATAATTTGCCCAAGCTTTTCCCTTACCTCCTTCAAATCAAAGGTCAGCATGTCCAGCTTCTGGGATCAAGAAGCAAACATTTATTGAGATTCAAGGCAATATCTTGTACCTGTTAATATTCATCTGGCATGGCATGGCTTAGCTTCTGCCTATCAGATAGAAGAATGAATAATGAACCCATCTCCCATTCATTAACGCAACCATTCTGGAGCTTTTTACTTTCTGGAGCATTTGGGAAGCCAGCATAAGGTCTCAGACATATTCTATCTGCATTACCACTGATGCCATACTCTAAAAACCCATCACCCTTCAGTAGAAATTGCTGCTCACGCTTTCAATGGGAAGCAAATTACTTGGGTGGCCATGACAGCAATTACTTAGCTAATGAATTGTTCTAATGCTGCCTAATTATCAGGAGTGCTCTGCTTTTTACAGAATTAAAATGTTTCTGTCTTCTAAAATAACCCGAAGAAATTTACAAATGTTTACAAATTAAATATTCCTTTAGTTATCTTCAATGATGATGATTATAATGAAAGTCATATTATTTCTTCTTATAGATGGAAGGATTTGTTTTCTGGGAGTCATCACAATTAATATTATTAAAAAGAGCTCCCTTGCATAGTAATACTGTATCTGCTAAAATAAAACACTCCATTTAAAAGACTGCTTTGTTATTTTTGAAATTTTTTCTTAGATTTTTTTCACCTTTAAAATCTGCTTATTTAAAAAAAATAAATAAAATAAAATCTGCTTATTTACTGTTTGACACACTAAAAATATAACATCCACAGGGAGAGTAGCATTATACTTCCGTTTTCAGAAGTGAAAATTAAAATCATGTTTTATTTTTGTTATAAAATCAAAATCATGATCTTTTCATCTGGTTTATTCATCTTTCTTCTAGTAATGTACTCTATTGACTTAAAAAATAGGCCAAGCTTACAAAATCTACAAGTTAAAAAATTCTTTTGATAGTAAAACATTTCTATAAGACTAAACCCTTCTCTTTGGAATTCAGGTAAGGAGGAAGAGGTGAGTGGAAATGACGGCTGTGGAGCCAAGTTGATATCCAAGCTCATCCACTAAAGATCAATTAAATATAATTTACTCAAAGGACAGAACTTTGGGCTCCCATGCCAAGCCAATTTACTGTGATTTTAAATTAAATTCTAACAATCTTATTTATTTACTTTCTAAGTCTACAACTTACTGAAGGTAACACTTCTATAAAAAGATTACAGAAAAGGCAACAGCTGAGAGTCTGTCAGTAAAGAGACTGAAAAACAAGTGAAAATGAAAAAAAAAAAGTCTCCAGGGAATGCAGAGGCCCTGGCTAGCACAGTAGCCTGAGGATGTTCCAGGATTACAGCACAACACAATCGAGCACTGGAACTCAGAGCTCAACCAGAGTCTAGTCTAGACATAGCTACTTAACAACTGAGATCATATATGTATTAATTAGGTTATTGATTCAGCTGCATAAAAATCCTCTATAATAAAGATTACATTTCTTAGCCTCTCTTGCTGTGGAGTGTGGTCCTAGAAAAACTCTAGCCACTGGATGTGAGGGGAAGGCATCCTCCAGAACATGCCCTCCCTTTGCATTTTCCCACTGCAGTGGTGAGAATGCAGGTAGGGTGGTGAGCCAACCTGAGCCACAAGGAGGATGGCAACAAGACCAAAGCCACCTGCATTCCCAATGACTGCTTCAGCAGAACAGATACACTCAGCTTAGACTCTCACCTGAAAGAAAGAAATTTCTATCTTATGGAAGCCCCTTCAACTCAGCTACATGTAGTGTGTCTCTATCACACTAAGTCAGAATGACAAATGCCCTGAGGATTCTGGGTGGGATTTGTTATAAGATGTTTGAAGAATAAGAAAAATATTGCTGATTCAGAAGCTGAAATAGGTTATATTCTTAGCTCTCCACATACAAGGAAGAATTCTCATGTGATCATTTGCATTTTTCTTCAGAGACTGTAGTAATAAACAAGGATTAAGGAACCCTTGGGCTGACTACACAGTTTTCTGCGTCCTCTAGGGCAGGTCAGAATATGTCCATGAAGGCAGAACTGATGAATCGGAGGCTTAATCGGCCACGCCTAGGACCAGCCCGACAATATCAGCACAAATCCCCACCTCCTCCTCATGGTGGTTCTTGGGAAATCAACTCTTTCCTCCAAGGAGAAAAACAGTGGAGCATAGAAGATCAGAGAGCAGACGAAGGGCAGAGATTTTTCATTTTCCCTAAACACCACTTCTATAACTTTGCCTCATGTTACCATGGTTACCACAGGACTTTTGAATTAATTTCTACAGAAACAGCAGTTGTGGTATAGCATAGCATAGCAGTTACCCAGGTGCCTTCATTATGAATAGAAAATACAGGTTATCTGTTAAAAATACACATGATGTATTTTTCTTTTCTTTTCTTTTTTAAAGATTTATGTATTTATCCTAGAGAGAGAGAAAGAGAAACATAGTCAGAGCCTGAGTGGGGGGAGAGGAAGAGGGAAAAATCTTCAAGCAGACTCCCTACTGAGCACGGAGCCTGCAAGTGAGCAGAGATCCTGACCCATGAGATCATGACCTGAGCCAAAACCGAATCAGACACTTAACCAACTGAGCCACCCAGGCACCCACCCCACATGATGTATTTTTCAACATTTACTTTTAATTTCATTCACCAATATTCAGATTGGAGGCATAGAATTGGGAGCCCAATGAACAGAATGGGAAAAATTATACAGCCCTATTCTTTTACTATGGCTTTGAACATCTAAACCTTCAATGTAGCTTCTGTAAAATATCAGTTACTAGCAAGGCCATTAAACTGGTTTCAGAAATTGCATTAAGTGAGAAAATGAAATAAATTTTGTAAAAGAAATGTTTTATCATAACATGAAGATTTTTATAGGTCTTTCATTCAAAAAGAATTCCATCAAAGCAGAATACACAAAAGAATCACCTCCTCTTGCCTAGAACACATCAGAATTTGGGATGGGTTTTCTACCTTTGTTTCTTCCTTCTATAAGTCAAACTGCACTTGGCTGTGAAGATAATTCAGAAACATTTTCATCATATTATTTATCTATCAAGAATCTAAATATTATTATTTTGTTGAGTCAGTTCTCAATCCCTAACCTTTGAAGTCCTTCATCGGCCCATCTTCCTGTTACTATCTAGTTCACCTCTTTACCCTCTCAGTACTCCAAGGTCAACATGATAGCATTCTCTGCCTATAACATACTTTTCCTATTTTTCATATTTTTATGGAACCATCCAGTATGTGTGCTTTTGTGTCAACTGCTTTTACTCAACATAAAGTTTTTGAGATTCATTCATATTCGAGTTCATTCCTTTGTATTGCTAAGTACTATCCCATTATGTAGATTTTCCACAATTTGTCTCTCCATGGTCTTATTTATAGACATTTAGGTTGTTTAAAGTTTTAAACTATTATAAGTATGACTACCATGAACAGTCTTGTACAAGCCTTTTGTGGACATGTTTCTCTTGGGTAATTACCCAAGAGTACTACTGTTGATTCATAGCATAGATAAATGTTTAACTTTACAAGAATTGCCAGTTTTCCACATATCATTTTATTTCTCCACCAGCAGTGGATAAAAGTTCTAGTTGCTTCATATTGTTGCTAATATTTGGTATTGTCAGTCTTTTTAATAAAAATTATATAAATATGATATAAAATTCAATGTATAAAACAGTATTGTATTGTGGTTTTAATTCACACTTACTTGATGATTAATGATGTTGAACACCTTAATTGCCATTCCTATTTCTCTTGTAAAGTGTCTGCTCAAGTATTATCATTTTTATTTGAGTATAGTTGACATACGTTACATTAGTTTCAGGTGTACAACTTAATAATTTAACAAGTTTGTACATTACGCTATGTTCACCACAAGTGTACCTAACATCTGTCCCATTATAATGCTATTACAGTGTCATTGGCTGTGTTCATTATGCCATGCTTTTTATTACTGTGACTTATTCCTTCCGTAACTGGAAATCTATATCTCCCTCAAGTCTTGTCATTTTAAAATTGGATTGTTTGTTTTTTATTACAGGAATATATATGCCAGATTCAAGTTCTTTGACACATATTTTAATTTTTCCTAGTTTGTGTCTTGGTGCCTTTTGATTTGTAAGAATTTCAAAATTTTGATGAAGTTAATTTATATTTTTTCCTTTATGGTTAACACTTTTTAATGTCCCTTTTAAGAAATTTTTGCTCTTTCCAAACTGAATATACATTCTCCTATGTCTTCTAGTAGCTTTATGATTCTAATATATACTGTTAGGCCTATGATTCAATTCAAACCATTGTTTATATATAGATTGATATAA
Organism: Procyon lotor; assembly: GCA_028646535.1. Classification (NCBI taxonomy): domain Eukaryota; kingdom Metazoa; phylum Chordata; class Mammalia; order Carnivora; family Procyonidae; genus Procyon; species Procyon lotor. The sequence continues at coordinate 80,364,064 of CM053609.1, forward strand.
AACTTGAAGTTTGTGTTGTATCTATCTATCTATCTATCTATCTATCTATCTATCTATCTATCATCTATCTATTTTTGCATACAGTAACCAGCTGTTTTAGCATCATTTATCCTACTTAGGTTTCTGTTAACTTTTTTGAATCCATGGGTTGAAACAACTCTTCAAATTTGGGAAATTCATAGGCATCAACTCTCCAAATATTTCTTCTGTCCCATCCCCCTTCTCCACTATTCTGGGGCTCAGTAATATGTATGTTAGGCTATATAGTAATATCTCGCAAATTTCAGACCCTCTGCTTTGGATTTTTGTTTGCTTGTTTGCTTTCCCCTATTTTTCCTCTTAGTGTTGTAGTTCAGTTGATTACTTCTTCAGGTTCACTAGTTCTTTCTTCTACTATGTCCAGTCTGTTATTAAGCCCAATTAATAAATCCTTCACTTATGATAATAGTACTCTCCATTTCCAATATTTATATATATATATTCTTTTTCACATTTTCTCTCTCTCTGCTGAAATTACTCATCTGTTTGTGTATGTTACCCAACTTTTCACTAAATCTTGTAATATACTTACCATACTTATTTTGAAATCCCTGATGATTTAGTATCTGTGCCATCTCTGTGTCTGCTATGTTGATTGCTTCTTGTCTTGCCCATGGTCATGTTTTTTATTCTTCATATGTCCTACAATTTTTGTTTGTATGCCAGCAATTACATTAAAAAAAAAAAACAGAAGTGCCAGCTTTGCTAATGGTGGAATAGCTTTTATGAAATAACCCTTGTACAAGTATCCAGTTATAAACCATAGTAAAAATACATATTTAAAAAGTATCTGGGGGACGCCTGGGTAGCTCAGTCAGTTGAGCGCCCAACTCTGGATTTTGGCTCAGGTCATGATCTCAGGGTCCTGAGATCAAGCCCTGCATCAGGCTCCATGCTCAGCATAGAGGCTGCTTGAGATTCTCCTTCTCCCTCTGCTCCTCTCCCTGCTCATTCACTCATACACACTCTCTCTCTTACTCTCTAAATAAATAAATAAATAAAATCTTTTTTTTTTAAAAAAAAGAAAAAAGTATTCAAAGGCACTGGAGAGCAACCAAAACCAGGCACAAACCATTCCTTATTCACTACCTCCAATTGCTCTCCATCTCATTTTACTATTTTATTTTAGCCTTAGCACCTGCCCTTATCTGAAAATAAATTATTTATTTGAGTTTATGTTATGACTCTTTCTTCCAACAGAATGTAAGCCTCATGACAGCAGAGATAATCTCATTTATTGCTATGTCTCTAGTTCCTAAAAGTTACTGACAATGGTAGGTGTTCAATACTTGTTGAATAAATGAATTAAAGTTAAGTGGTAATCAAAATTTATTGTACATCAAAATCACCTAGAGGGCTTATTAAAACAAGTTTGCTGGGCCCCACTCCCAGGATTTCTGAAGCATAAGTCTGGAGTGACACCCAAGAATTTGCATTTTTAACAGGTACCCGGCAGATGGTCTAAAGACCACACCTTGAGAGCTGGACTGTTATTTACTGATTATCAGCTATCTTTTTAGCACTATGCTAGGATCATGAGGATTAAGAAGTAAATATAGGGTTCTGGCCCCCAATAAGCACAACTCTAGTTAAAAAAAAAAAGAGAGTTTAAGGGCACCTGGGTGGATCAGTCAGTGAAGCATCCAACTCTTGATCTCAGCTCAGGTCTTGATCTCACGTCATGAGTTCAAGCCCTGCATTAGGCTCCACTCTGGATGTGGAGTTTATTTAAAAAAATAAATTAAATAAAGAGAGTTTATGTGTGTATGTGTGTGTGCACATGCATGCATGCACACATGTACATAAAATAAAGTCAGTATATGTGAGATGTCAAATGGGCAGTGTAAGTGGTAAGATCAATAAGATCTCACAAGAGGAAGGTACAATAGGAATAAATACCATGTGACATTTATTAAGAGCTTCCTGTGTACATATAATGGGCCTAGTATTTTACATGGAAAATACTAGTTAAGTCTCATAACACCCTTGTATGTATTATGTTTAATCCCCATTTTACAGATGACAAAAATGAGGCTCAGAAAGGTTAAGGAACTTCTTGAGAATTTTAACCTTAGTTTGCATATCTCAAATCCCAAGCACTTAGCCAGTCACTGTTCTACCACCATGGGTGACTTGTGAGTTGAGAGGAAAAGGAAGGATGGGAAGTTGGGTAGAATTGGAAGAGGAGGAATTAGAAGAAGCTAGCCTGTGATGGAGCCAAGGCACAGTCCGGGGTTCCTGGCATTCTAGAACACCTAATTGTGTTGATTCTATTGCCTCTTCTGATAAGCTCTTACAGGAGTTGTTAGGTGCTTAGCAATGGTGTCTGTTAAAAGAAGCACTGTTTGGGGCACCTGGGTGGCTCAGTAGGTTAAGCCTCTGCCTTTGGCTCAGGTCATGATTTCAGGGTCCTGGGATCAAGCCCCGCATCGGGCTCTTTGCTCAGCAGGGAGCCTGCTTCTCCCTCTCTCTGTCTGCCTCTCTGCCTACTTGTGGTCTCTCTCTCTCTGTCAAATAAATAAATAAAATCTTTAAAAAAAAAAAAAAGAAGCACTGTTTAACATTTTCAAGTAAGGGCTGGAATCGTACGAAATTAAGAACATGATAAATAAAAAAAACCACAGTGTCTTAGAATATTAATTTGGAATAATGGTCTGAAAGAATATAGAAAGGGTAAACTAGTGTGTGGTGACCCATCAGGAGACTATTTCCGTAGTCTAGATGGGAGGATATAGGGGACTGAGGTAATGATTTTAGTAATAAAGGGAAAGTTGAATATAAGATCTGTTAAGATTAGAAATGGAATTCATATGAGAAAGGGAAATATCCAAGTATTTGGAGGATTTAGGCCTAGATAATCAGGAAAGTGGCAGTCTTAGGAACAGAGAAAGGTTGAGTTAGAAGTGCCTTTATATGGTTTATCTGTCTCAGTCTAGACCAGTGGTTCTCAACTGGGAGTGATTTTGGCTCCCATGGGTCCATCTGGCAATACCTGGAGGCATTTTTGGTTGTCACAGCTTGGGGGTAGGTGGTGAGACAGAGTCATTACTGGCATCTAGACAGTGGAGGCCAGGGATGCTCTCAACTTCCTACAATGCACAGGACATCTATCTCCTGGCAAAGAATTTATCCAGTCCAAAATATAAATAGTGCTGAGACTGAGAAACTCTGCTCTAGGCTACAGGGACACATTGTAAACCTGAGGCCCTCAGGCAAGTCAGACAAGGTAAGGAGATGTGTTTAGTTTGTTCTATGGTGCTGTTGTTTTTAATTTAAATCAACATCGAAACCCAGGAGGGTTCACATTGAAATGACCCACATGGCAGGCTTCTCTTGGAAGATCTGTCAACTCTGGCTCCAAATTTCTCCTGGGTGATATCTGACTGTAATTGACTGCACCTTCCTTGGTTTGCCAGCTTCACAAGACTCCCGTTTTCTCTCTTCTCATTGAGACCAAACTCAGACACCATTCATCTTTGTGTTCACACTATTATTTACCTCATGGTGCAATGATACAATTGATCCTTATTATTCACAGATTCTACATCGATAAATTTGCCTACTTCCTAAAATTAATTTGTAACCTGAAAATCAATACTTACAGTACTTTCATGGTCATACTTGGACAGAGTAGTGAAAACCTCTGAGTCATCCGATGCACACATACTAGCTGAGGTGCATGCTCTGCCTTCTGTCAACTCTCATACTATAAACAACTGTCCTTATGTATATTTAGTGCTATGGTTTTTGCATTTTTATGCTTTGTTGGTGATCTTGCTATTTCAAATGATCCCCAAGTATAGTGTTTAAATGCTGTCTGACGTTCCTAAGTGCAAGAAGGCTGTGATGTGTCTTATGGAGAAAACGTATGTGTTAGATAAGCTTCATTCAGGTATGAGTTATAGTGCTCTTGGCCATGAGTTCACTGATAATCAATTAACAGTATGTATTAAACAAGGAATCTATAAATAGAAAAGCACATAAGACAAGGTTATATATTGATCACTTGTCAAAAATGTGACCAGAACTCACAGGAATCTAACCCTAAATTTCCATGGAGAAATGGTTCAATATTCACTAATTCAATGTTCTTGGTAACTTTATACAACATAAATATCTTGAATAATGAGAATAAGTTGTATAACTTTTTCAAAAGTGGATAACCAAAGGTATACTAAGGGTCACATGTTACTTGAAAAATGGGACAGTGTATTTCTTTCTGAAGGTGAAGGCTATTACTGTCCTGGACTAATAAATATGAAAACCTTGCCAGTATTGTCTGGTCCCTGTAGACCGTTTGACTCATAATCCTAGGCTTTTTTTTTTTTTTTTGAAATGGAAGATGTCCAGAACCAGAATAGAAAATGATGAGTCAGAGATTCAGACCATAAGAACCATCTTATAAGGTAATGTAAATAATCTTGGAAAAAGTAATACATTTACACTTTGGGGCTGCTGCAGAAGATGGAATAAGAGTCATATTCCCTAAGAAAGTGATGGCAAGGGGCGCCAGGGTGGCTCAGTGTGTTAAAGCCTCTGCCTTCGGTTCAGGTCATGATCTTCTCCCTCTCTCTCTGCCTGCTTGTGATCTCTCTCTGTCAAATAAATAAATAAAATCTTTTTTTTTTTTTAAGATTTTATTTATTTTACAGAGAGAAACACAGCGAGAGAGGGAACACAAGCAGAGGGAATGGTAGCGGGAGAAGCAGGCTTCCTGCCAAGCAAGGAGCCCGATGCGGGGCTCAATCCCAGGACCCTGAGATCATGACCTGAGCCGAAGGCAGACACCCAACGACTGAGCCACCCAGGCGCCCCAATCTTTTTTTTTTTTTTAAAGATTTTATTTATTTATTTGACAGAGAGAGAGATCACAAGTAGGCAGAGAGGCAGGTGGTGGGGGGCGGGGAGCAGGCTCCCTGCTGAGCTGAGAACCCGATGCGGGACTCAATCCCAGGACCCTGAGATCATGACCTGAGCCAAAGGCAGAGGCTTTAATCCACTGAGCCACCGAGGTGCCCATAAATAAATAAAATCTTTAAAAAAAAAAAAGTGATGGCAAGTTGATACCATCTTTTTAAAAATTTTTGAAGATTTTATTTATTTATTTGAGAGAGAGAGTGTGTGTGCTCATACAAGTGGGGGAGGAGCAAAAGGGGAGAGAGAGGGAGAGAATCTTAAGCAGACACCATACTCAGTGCAGAGCCCCACATGGGGTTCAATCTCAGGACCCTGAGATTATGACCTGAGCCAAAACCAAGAGTTGATTGCTTAACTGACTGAGCCACGCAGACACTCCAAGTAGACACCATTTTAAATGCCAACTGTGATAGATTGGTATTGGTCTCTCAGTGTGCTGTGTTAAGAATTCTGAGCTGCATTTAGGTTACACCTGGACTCACTGGGAAAAATGCCATGATTGACAATGATGGTTGTCATGGGCCAGAACAGGAGAGTGGCAAGTGCTTTGTATTTGCCAATTCTGGTCTCAGCAATGTGAGGAAGCACCAGGAAGGGACAGCACAGGGACAAGAGAAGCAGAATGCACAGAAGGGAAATTTTCCCTTCTTCCCAGTTTTGCTCTGGGCTGCCCACGCTATGTACAGTGAAAAGGCACATATGGCAGGACCAGTTAGGCCCAGGCTATGGGGCAATCTGCCTAGGCCTTCAGGTGGTTCTGAAGAAATCCCCAATTCTTTCTGAAACATCTCAGGAGATTTCTTTTCCTTTCTTTTTTTTTTTTTTTTAAGATTTTTTTATTTATTATTTATTTGACAGAGGGAGAGAGATCACAAGCAGGCAGAGAGGCAGACAGAGAGAGAGGGGAAAGCAGGCTCCCCGCCGAGCAGAGAGCCCGATGTGGGGCTCAATCCCAGGACCCTGAGATCACGACCTGAGCTGAAGGCAGAGGCTTTAACCCACTGAGCCACCCAGGTGCCCCTCTTTTCCGTTCTTCACAGGGAGACTTAACTCTTCTGAAATAGTAGTCTTAATACTTTATTCTATTTTATTATATGAGAAAGAATAATAAAGGAGGTAAAGCAATTAGACTTCTATGAAGAAATCGTTTGGTATGTTTGACCCACATTCTGTCATCCAACACATCCAAGGAAAACTCCTTAATTTCTGAAATAGTAAACTATTCTTTAACATTGTCTATATTCTTGCCATAGTATCAGTTTTGAATGAATAAATTGCACTCCCATATCTAAATAAGGATTTAAAAAATAAGATAGCTCATACAATACACAGGAGGAATTCAATTTTTAGCAAACATGGTTTTTTAAAAAAGGACTTATGGATAAGCAACAAGATTTTTCTATTGAGATAATAGAAAGGAAAATGAAGCCTTACCTCTGGAAACTTTTAAAAATTCATATTTAATATGAAATCAGAATTACTCTTTGGAGGTAATTAAAGCTTCAATTTTTTTTCTTATAAACTATTTGAACGGTTCTTACTTTCATTTAAGAAAGAATAGTTCGCTTTTGGAAATGCATTTGCATTTGCACTGTTTGTTCTTAAAAAAAAAACCTTCCCCCCAATTTTCTTTATAAAATTCTAAGTGAACCTATGAAATAAGCATAAAATCTGATAGAGACTTTGAGTATGATGTATAGTGCAGGAGAAACTCCATATTGAGAAAAAAAAATGACACGAGAAAACAGAGGGGGCAATTTTTTTCTAATTAGTACCCTTGGACCACAGGGAAAAGCAGCTTATTTTATTTCAGAATTAAATCTTTTTTTTTTTTTTTTTTTTTTTTAGTATTTGTGGGTGAAAAGAGAGATCTAAAACACAAGTTAGAAAAGGGCAGGCAACTCTGTGATAAGGTATACAAACTACTTAGCCTCCACATGAAAGAGGATATTCAAAAGGATCAGAAAACATATGAAAATGTGCTCACTACCACTGGTTACCGCAACACCATGGCACTGCCATATACCCACCAGGACAGCTAACATGAAAACAATTCATAGCAAATGCTGGTGACAATGAGAACACTGCTGGGGGAATGTATTATGACACCACCACTGGGTAACACTATTCGGTGGCACGTACTAAGGTGGACCTTGTACATTCTCCATGACCCACCCTTCTCCCTCCTGGAGGTGTAACCCACAGAACTACTTATACTTGTGCACCCAAAGACATGTTCTCTAGTGTGTACAGCTGCCCGACTTGTCATAGCCCAAACCTGGAAACTGCCCAAATGTCCACCAATGGTAGAATGGATTAGTTACAGAATATCCCTTAAATAAAATACTATAAAACAATGAGAAGGAATGATCTAAAACTATATACAATAATGCAAATGAATCCAACAAACATAAAGATAAGCAAAAGATGCCATGCTGTAGTAGTGCAGGTTGTCTGAGTACGTTCATATGAAACACAAAACCAGACAAAATTAACATGCTGTTCCAAGGCAGGGTACTGGTTACCCTGGGCAGGGATGAGTGGGGCTGTTGGGGGAAAGGGAGCATCGGAGGGCTTCTGCAGGGGGAGAGAGGGGTCTGATAATACTGTTTCTTGATGTTTGCTAATTACACAGGTGTGATCAGTTTGTGAAAATTCACTGAACTGTACATTAATGATTTCTACACTAAAAATTTCTGTAATGTATCTTTTTTTTTTTTTTTGCAGCTGCAGGCTTAAATAATTTTAGAAAACTTGCAATCTGGCACTTCCTCCAGTCTGACATAAAGCAAAAGAACTAACGATAAATGGTGGTGTGCCGGAGCTGGCTTGTTCTGACTCTCTTCTCAACTTCAAGGTCAGTGCCCTTAGGTCAGGGTAGTTGGAAGTCAGCCATGGCAAATGCTGCAAATCTAAGGGTTTGCATATTTACCAGCACCACTGAATCACAGAAATGATAATGACAAGAAACCGACTACCTACTTCTTCTGCATGAATAATAATCACTTGAAATAGAAGGAATTTGGAACATATCTTACCCCCCCTAGAAGTCTGGCACCAAACCGGCTCTTGACCTGAGATAAGTAACTCTAGGCCAGGTTCATATCTTCAAAATCCCCATGATGGGGGTGTGAGAAGGCATAAGCATATTTACCTATTTCGTCTCCATCTGTGATCTCTCTCCATTAAATCTTACTTCTCATTCCAGGAAGTAAATAGTCAAAAACAGCTTCCTTCTTGACCGTCACCCTTCACCCCATGGCTTTTTTCTTCTGCAAGGAAATGACACTGACTATCATCTGTAGACAAGGTCATTACAGGTCCACTAGTGGGTTGTTTCACCTGGTATGGAGAAGCAGAGGCCAAAGCTGGGCAGCATGTGCCCACCTCTGCCCACACAGCTGCCTCTGCCCATTCCACCTGCACTGTCAGCCCCTTCCCTGGGGCTCTGGCACCCCAGAGCATTGCCAAGACCTGGGTAAAAGGAGGAGGATGGAAGTTGCTGCTGCAATCTGGTCCATCTTCTTTTGATTTCCAAATGTTGAAACCCCAACTGAGAAACTTGAAACAGGAGGAAAATTAAAGGGTCTCTTCACAAAAGCACAAACAGCAGGTAGCAGACAGTTTTATCCAAGAAACTCTTCTCAGGAACTGAGCCGGAGAAACATCAATAGATGTAGATTCCAATTAAATTCACCCCTGACAGGGACCTTAGCGCCCATCTAATTCTACATCCTTGTCCTATACACGGGAATCTGGAGGCCCAGGGGAGTCAAGTGGGTTGCCCAAGAGGTAGATACAGGATCAAAACAGAAAGACCCCCTAGTTCCCTGTGTCCTGTTTTTTCTATTCTATGTGGCCACAAGCATTCTCAGTTTCTTGATGGACTCCTACCCAACTCTTACTCCATGTTAGTATTTCTGAAATTGGGATGTACCTTACAATTCTTTTTAAAATTCATTTTATTTTTTTTTCCTAGAAAACAATTGAAAAGGCTATTATTAACTTTCTGGTGTTCTGGAAGCCAGGCATCGTGGCTTTACAATATTTACATTTGAAAAATATATACCAGACTTCTTTCTATTGAAAATGTCTTAGTACATTCAAAATACAGTTTGACTTACATCAAGTTTTTGGAACACATGTCCATCTGAGGCTGTGTTTCAGAAGCAACTCGTTGCCTGTCCATCTTTTTTTCCATGTTTGCTGCCTTCCTGGAAATCACTGCCCAAATTCTTTGCAAAAACCCAGAGGTGACTGAGAGTCAGGAAGCCCCGGAGCAGGCCCTGGGCAAGAACAAATGGAAAATGCAGATGGCTGAGCTGCCTTAGCTTTCAAGACTTTTGGGGGAGGAACCTGATCTATTCAATTTCTCATTGCTCTTGGCCAACTTCCAACTAAACTAATGTGACGGTTAATTTTATGTGTTGACTTGATTGGATCATGGGTTGCCCAGATATTTGGCTACATTATTTTTGAGCATGCCTATGAGGGGGGATGTTTCTGGATGACACTAGCATCTGAATTCGTAGACTGAGTAAAGCAGACTACCCTTCCCAGTGTGGCTGGTATCATCCAATGTATTGAGAGCCTGAAAGAACAAAAAGTGGAAGAAGGGAGAATTTGTCCTCTATAACTGATTGTTGACCTGGGACATTGGTCTTCTCCTGCCTTTGAGTTTGGGAATTACATCATCAGCTCCCCTGGTTCTCAGGCCTTCAGACTCAGACTGAACGACACCACTAACTTGTTTCTGTCTCCAACTTGTAGGGGACAGATCATGGGTCATCTCAGCCTCAGCCTCCAACTGCATGAGCCAATTCCTTATAATAAATTATATGCATAATATAAGTCACATAAATTGTATTTTATAAATTATAATATAAATTATATCTATAATTTCAAGTCCTATTTCATAGATAATAACAGCTCATATTAATCATGCACTTGTGGCCAAGCTGTGTTCCAGTGGCTTTTACTACCATACCATACCTGTCATCCTCACAACAATCCTTGGAGTTTGGTCTGATTTAAAAAGATTTTTTTTTAACTCCAGTATAATTAACATACAATGTTATATTAGTTTCAGGTATACAGTGATTCAACAACTCTATATGATCTGATTATCATCTCCATTATACAGATGAGGAAACTGAGGCACAGACACAACTAAGCAGTGGAAAAGCCAGGGTTTACATAGGCAGTATGTTTTAAGGCCTGTGTTCTTAGCCCTTCTTTGTGTTGTATGGATAATAGTGGACCCAGGAACAGACCCCAGTTCTTTCAGCCCCCATATCAGTGAGCTGTACAATACCTGCATGTACAAGACATGCAGGCAGTCTAACACACTATAGCTCTATCTCAAAAAGGCCTCTTCAGCCAGGCTCTAGTCCTTTGGCCCTAATTCTTATTTTAGCACTTGCTATAAAAGGGCTTAACCAGAGACTAGGTTTTGCATTTCTGCCATGCACATTCTATTTCCTGTTTCTCTTGACTATTATCTTTTACCTGAATTTTTGCTGTGCATCTCCACTTCTCCTATCTTAAAGTTAAAATGCTTGTCACCATTTGCCCTCAGCCAGCGAGGCACTGATGTGGCACTCTCACTGTGGCAGGCGTGATCGACTACTTGTGGGAGGAGGGACGAAGGAGTCCCATGTGTTCTGTAGGAGACTTGAGAGCCTTGATGGGATGTTTTAAGCTTGGAGGGAAGGTGTTCGTGAGCTGTCACACTTAGGTTTTGGCCCTTGGTCTCAGCTTCAATGTGCACAAAGCCCTCCTAACCCAGTTCTAATGATCCTTGCTATTAAATCAAAGAAATAGTTCATGGTGGAAAAGACACTGATGCAAAATCATATCTCACAGCATGGTTCACACAGCAAATCCTGTTCTAGCACCAGCTGTTCCATGACCTTGGTTTTAACACATTACGAGAACAAGTTCTTCTTAGAGGTGCTTGGGAATTGACATGGTCACATACCATTATCTCTGTAACCATTATCCACTCCTCTTTCCAGGCACATAAAAGTGCTTTGTCTATGTGGTCAAACTGGAAATCTCCCTGACTGTGTGAATTTCCCCAGTTGAGCAGCTGAATAAAGCTGGAGCTCAGAGCCAGCTAAAGAGCCAGTGGTCTATGCTATACCACCAGTATCCTGAACTTGTATCAGCAAGAGGAAGGGCCTCATGCAGCCCACACTGGGCCTTAGGGTAGTTACACGAGGATGGAGCTCTGAATACATCTAAATCCCTTAACATGGCTGGGAAGATTAAAGAAGAGCAGGGCAGGAAGGAACATAGTGGGTTTAGTACCTTACAGATAAATATGATTTAATCCCTGAAGAAAATCACGATGTATGAACAAATATTAAATGAAGTTAATTTTCAAATCTAATATTTATGTACTGTTTATACCAATCTCCTCAGATACATATGCTAATTAAAGAATTTCTCTAAAAACACTGGGTTAATTTTTGAGGGCTACAGCTCACAATAATAACCTTTTGTACATATAATTTTAGAACACTTAATAATTGATCATTAGCTAAAAGCCATCATAACATGGAAATTAAATAATATACAAGTGGTCAAATGATGACATTGTTTTCACATAAGTAAATAGTAGACCTCTGGAGGTAAGACTGCAATATAATTGAACCATTTGGCTCTACTTAGAAGACAGTAATTGACCAGTCTCTGGCTAGCCTCCAAGTTGGGTAATAATCTTCTACTAACTAATCCATTCTTTCCCTGTTTTGCAGATGAAATCTGTAAATTATTTTTTATTTTCTGCCTTCAACACAAGTAGAACTTCTGGGTTCAACTAAATATCTGTCATATTTCATTTCGGTGGTGGCTATATGTCAACAGATTTTGTGTTTGCATTTAGCTAAATCATTTTATGGCATGTTTCAAACGGAAAGAATTATGTGAGTGCATTTTTACACAACCCAGATGTATATGTTATAATCTTATTTTAACATTACAGGTGATGGGCCAAGTACATGACAGTAATCTCTTGCTGGGATCAGTGCCAGCTCTGGGGCTGCTACCCATGAGGTATGATTTGAGGAGCTGTCAGCACTGGGTCCTTCACTGGGAAGGAAGCCAGCATAGGGAAAGCCAGTGTCAGGCTGGAGGCAGAGGGTGCACAACCAGATGGGCTGGGCAGAGACTCTCCCTGGAAGTGGCTGGTCACGGGTCTGGGCTGGATGAACAGACTGGACACATAGTGGTCAAAGCAAGGCATGGAGATGACCAGACAAAGGTACATACATCAGAACCAAAGCTGGGCTTGCCGAAAGGTAGGCAGAAACCAGAAGATTGAGAGGAGACCGCTGTGGGAGGGGAAGGGAGGAGTAGAGAGTGCTGGTGGTCAGCCAGGTGCCAACAGAGTTGGCAGTTAGTGTATCAGAAGGGGGAGAGGAGCAACTGGAAACTCTTTTGCTTCATCCTGTAAACTTCTTTTGCGCTTTTGGCTAAGGCAGGAGCCAGTCAGACAACCAGTCCAAGGGGACAGCCATGCTGCAATGCAGCAGTTCTCCCTGTGTGAGGGACAAAGCAAAGTCTATTTTCTTTTTAAAACATTTTTAATTTTTAAAGATTTTATTTATTTATTTGACACAGAGAGAGAGAGAGAGAGAGATCACAAGCATGCAGAGAGGCAGGCAGTTTCCCCACTGAGCAGAGAGCCCGATGTGGGGCTTGATCCCAGGACCCTGAAATCATGACCTGAGCCAAAGGCAGAGGCTTTAACCCACTGAGCCACCCAGGTGCCCCAAAGCCTATTTTCTACAAATGCTTCCCTTTCCAGCTTTTATGCTAAAACTACCACATGAAATTGATCCTTTGAGTAAAGGCACTGTCTACTGAGGGCCAATGTTAAAAAAAATAATACATATAATGAAGGAACATTAATTCAAAAGAATAGACATATATAATATCCCCCTAAAGAGAGAACAAGGTTCAAATAAACTTTGATAGCTGTGGTCATGGAGTATAGGAAAAAAACTGTGATTATGGTTGTTTGGGGGCACAGGAGAGCCTCCAAAAGAGAATAGGTATTTTAATTGAGCTCCACTGAACACACACACACACACACACACACACACACACACACACAGAAGCAAGTGAAAATGGTCCTTGGATGCTCAGAATTCTTAATATAAGTTCTAAGAAATCAATGTGTTTTCCTGGTGATACACACTGTATGATTTTGATCACAAAATACCCGGTATTTCAATTCTATCGATTTGTAACTCTCAAATAGAGGGTAAGAATCTATCATTTTGACACCTGGAAGTGATTTTTTAAAATACAATGGTAACCTGTAATAGAAACCATAACACCACTGGAACTTTATTATAAATGAAGTTTATAATATATAAATGTACCCTATCACCAAAGTTGGCAGAAGTGTAACTCAAGTTAAGGAGGAGGCACAGCCACCATATCCAGGTACCTTGATAACCAGATTATTCCCTCCTCCTACTTTTGGACTTTCCCGTGTTTCCTAGTCATCAGAGCCACTTCTGGTAGAATTTAGCTAAGCTCCCCCTCAGAATTGACTGTAGGAGGTGACTGGGCAAGAAATTAGCAGTAGGTCATAGTGGGCCAGTCTTAACTTTTTCCTCACACTCAGCTATGTGTCTGCTTTTTATTTTCCGTGCTTCTGAGAGAAGAGAGGTTTACGTCTCTATCCCTTCCATTTTAAATGAGTGAATAAGTGTCCAGAATATATAAAAGATCTCTTATAATTCAAGAATAAAGGGGAACTAACCCAACTAAAAATGGTAAAGACTTAGAATAGACATTTCTCTAAAAAAATATAAAAATAGCCAAAAGATGTTTAATATAACCAGGCACGAGAGAACGGCAAATCAAACCCACAGGAGATATCCCTTTGCAACCATTAGGATGGCTCTAGACAAAAAGACAGACAATAACAAGTGTTGGTAAAAATATGGAAAAATTAGAACCTTCATATATTGCTAGTAGAATGTAGGATGGTGCAGCCTCTTTGGAAATCAAGAATTAAGGATGTTATCAATGCCATCAGCATGAATTTTTTCTTTGGTTGGATGGATTTTAAAATTAATGTAAAATTAATGTAAAATATTTGTGTGTTCATTTGCCAATTAACACCAATACTTACTATTATGTTTTATATGTACATAACAGGACCTCACTATCAAT
>CM053609.1:80378714-80443777 GCA_028646535.1 Procyon lotor
GAATGTAGGATGGTGCAGCCTCTTTGGAAATCAAGAATTAAGGATGTTATCAATGCCATCAGCATGAATTTTTTCTTTGGTTGGATGGATTTTAAAATTAATGTAAAATTAATGTAAAATATTTGTGTGTTCATTTGCCAATTAACACCAATACTTACTATTATGTTTTATATGTACATAACAGGACCTCACTATCAATTCAAATTTTTCCACAACACTTTTATATGCAGTGACCAGAGAAATCAGAAATCCATGTCCTAAGTCTAGCTGTAAAAGTGCCATTTTTGAACACTAACGGAATGGTAGTTACACTCTGTACCCTTGCTTATCGTGCTTATTGAAGCTGGCCTGGAAATTTAGTGCTTACCTGAATTTAATTCTTTTTTCTCAAAGTAGAAAGTGGAGAATATTTTATTTAATACTGAACAATATTTTAACTCCACTAATGACAGATTTATTTCTGTAATGGCAGAAGGTAGCCAGATAACATGAGTTGAATGTAAACATCAAGCTTCTTCACACTGTATTGATTGTGTGCTGAAAGCTCTTTATCATATTTCCTTGCTAATCTGGGCCAGATGATTGATGGTCAATGAAATCAATAACAACTGCTTGTTAAAAGCACCACAGATTTATCTGCACCATCTAAGATTTATCAGATTGGATGTGAGTCCGATTTTACGTTTGATTTTATGTGACTATGAAATCTTGAAATCTCATTTCATAGATGCAGGAGTGGGGACGGCAGAGGCAACATCATTTTATGGCAAACTAGTGTGCCTGGGTGACGGCATAAACAGCAGCAGCAACTCTATGTCATGTACTACACATACCCAGAGTAAAATCAGCTGTTGGTTGTCTGTAGTGATGACAAGAAATTACAGTACAGACAATAAAAAATGGTAGATTAGATTATAGAGTTATTTCCCCCCTGGCTTTAGGTGAGTTGTAATTGTAGTTGAGGCTGTGTATATTTGACCTTCCAAGCATTTGCTCCCTACAAAACCAAAAAGCCTGTGAAGAAGAGCTGCCTTAGGTAGAAACTGTTTGATCCCCCATATTCACATAAACTTCCCTCTGCAGCCTGCTTTTTCAGAGATTCGATAATGTCTCAGACTGATGTACAGCATGGGTCAGAGCAACATGGCCCTGGAGCATGGGAGACAGAAATAAGTATTTGGTGTCAAACAGTCGCTTCTTAAAATGCAAGCTGCAAGCAAAGTAAGAGTAAAGAGAGGATGAACAAAAATCTCAATAAAGCGGAATTGATGCTATCTGGCTAGAAAGTCAGCCTCACATGAATAAATCAGCAGTAGATGAGAATTAACCATCTATGTGTACTGGCTAATGACAGAAGGTGGCTATTCCCACACCAAAGAACAATGTTTAGCTTTCTACTTCCAAAGCTAATTCTTTAAGGAACAGTTTCTTCTTTGAGCAAAGCTCTGAGTATAAAACACACAGTTCTGGTTCTATGCGAGGCTTATGAAAAACAAACTTCATTTGGCAGTGCTTAAACCCATCCTTAAACAATAGGCTTTTCTAATTCATATATTCCTTTTTGTATTTATGGAAAAGGCAGGCCAGGCATATATTCTTGAAAAGGAATGTATGTATTTTCTTTAACCATCTCAGCAAAAGGTCCAAGAAAAATGGAAAGTAAACAGAACAGATACTTGCTTATGGGTTTCAACATACTTTTGTGTTTTCTAAGATAGACTTATAAATATTTTAGATCTGCAGAAATAAAGATGCTGAAAATGCCAAAAAAAAAAAAAAGAAAAACCCCACAAAACACCTCAACCTAAACTTTTATGTAATTTCTGTCTATAAATCTTAAGAAGGTGATTTTGTTACAAGAGGACAATGAATCTGTGGCTGAGCTGATAGAACCCCACTGTCTATCTGGTGCTTGACTGGTTTTGACAAGGGGGCAGGAAGGACCCTTCCCAAGGGAATCTGGCCTACCCAGTATGCCTCCGAGGATCTGGTCTAGGAAATACTCAACATACTTGTCTTTCCCTTCCCTCTGCACTGTATTTTCGTCTTTAACTTTATTTTGTCACAAGGAAACTTAGGTGACAAATGACTTAATTTTTCAGTAATTTGCATGCATGAGAACTAATGGAACTAAGTTTATTTCTTATGCCATTATAATTTATAGGACCATAAAATGGTGCTTTCTAGGTCAGGCATTTTCTGTGATTAACAGATGGTAGGACAGAATGGTGGTTCAATATGTGAGCTCTGGAGTCAGCCAGACTGGATTCAAACCCTGGCTCTGCCACTTAAAACTGGTATGACTCTATGATCTTTTTGTACCCCGGTTTTCCTGTAAGAATATGTGTGAATTCTGAAGATTAAATGAGAAGGTGCCTGGAAACAGCTTAGAACACTTCCTGGCATGTAGAAAGTGCTCAGTAAGTTTTGAATAAAAGTATAAAATTAAAGGTTTTCAAATTTCACTATTATTATCAGGTTAATATGAGAAACTTAAAATACTAGAATATTTGCTAATCATTAATCCTCTTACAGACTTATTTATTTTCTTTTTCTTTTTTTGACTCTTTTCTTCATTAAACCTTTCCAAACATCTACTAAGAGCATTAATGGAGGAAACAAAGGTATATAAGAAATAATCTATGAGTTTGTGTTTGTAGGGTCCATTGGAAAATTCCAACATATGCATTTATGATATGGGGGGTGCTCAGTGTTGGAACTCAGAGATGGGGAGCTAAGGGGGGGGTGGACAGAAGATAGAAGAGAGTTTGGGAGCACATTGTGAAAGGGAATGGGACTGAGATGACCGGATCTGTTTCAGACATTCAGGTGCGAGGAGTTGAGACCATAGGTAGGTGAGTGTTTAGGGACAGGCATGTTGAGGAAGAGAGAAGTCAGTGACGCTTATTCATGACTAGAAACTCAAGACAAGTGTTCTTGCTTTGTCAGCATAAAATGACTGAGTCAAAATGAAGAAAACTCTCTTTCTACAGTTAAGGGAAAAAAGTGTCTCTAATTCAACCTAGCTGGGGTAGGAGGGAGCGCTGCCGGTGCAGGAGTGACTCTGGGGGACGGGGAGCAGCACTTAGCTTCCCAACGGCAGGCTGGTCTGCTGCGAGGCTGGTGAGGCTGGCTCAGATGACCTGAAGGTCTAGTTTAAGAAAATGCTGGAGGCCTGGGCTGGTGGACAGGCTAGGTTTTGTCTGCAGCATGTCTAATGCAACCCGAAGTGAAATGAAATTGTGATGATTTCCCTGATGATGTGTCAAGTGCATTCCAGGCATTCTGCTTGGGTTTTTCTGAATCATCTCACTGAGAGAATTCTCAGTTTAAGACAAGGGCTTGGTTTACGGTTGAGATGAAACTGCTTGCGAGAACACCCCCAAGGAAGTGTTTTTTGGCGTTGAGATGTCTTTTGGAATACATTAGACATGCTGATGACAAAACCTAGATCGTCTCTAATAATCTAGGTACACTGCTGGGGGCCATTTTATCACTAACTCTTCTTCCAAGGTTACAACCTGACTCCAAATGTCATTTTGAAAATATTAGCAAAGCCTGGAATGTAACAAGCAAAGCACTGCTCTTTTAACTTTCATAAATTGTTGTGATATGTTGTCCCAGGAGCACCTTTAGAGTTTTAACCTTTAAGCTAAATCATCTTTTTTGCTTTAATAAGTATTTTAAAAACAATCTCTTTGTATCTACCACATTTAACAGCGAACTCAATTAAATAAGTCACTTGGCATCATGTACACAATGCCTAAAAATAGGCAAAAATGGATCAAAGCAATTAATTCTAATTACATTACTTTAGTATTACTGATGCCTAAACTAATTTTTTTCAGTTATTTACAATAAAAAGGGAAGCAACATATATTGAGTATATGTATATAAACACTACAAAACTTATATTAATTGCTTTTATCTCTATCTTTGGCTTTAATATTCAAAGAATAACATAAATTTAACTTTTAATACTTGTTTTAAGGATTAACATAAGATTTAAAGATAGTCTTTTATTTGGGACATTTATCCATAGGCTGGAGTTTTAGAGTAGTCTACTCTGCATATATCAGAAATCAAGAATGCTTACTTTCTGACTGACTTATTAGCTCAGACTTATTAGCTAGACTTATTAGTCTAGAATAGTGTTTCCCAAACTCATTTAGCACTAAAAAAAGTTTCTACAACTGAAGTGTCCATCAGCAGATGAATGGATAAAGAAAATGTGGTACACACACACACACACACACACACACACACACACAGAGGAATATTAGTCAGCCATAAATTTTAAAGAATTTAAAGAATTTCCTTTAAATTCTGCCTTTTGCAACATCATGGATGGACCTGGAGGGCATTATGCTAAGTGAAACAAGTCAGAGGAAGACCAATACTGTATGTTCTTACTTACATGGGGAAACTAAAAAAGCTGAATCCAAAGAAATAGAGAATAGAATGGTGGTTGTTAGGGGCTGAGGACAGGAATGGAAGATGTTGGTCAAAGGGTACAAATTTCCAGATATAAGATGAATAAGTTCTAGGGATCTAATATGCAGCATGGTGACTATAATTTACAACACAGTATTATATACTTGAAAGTTAAGAGTATAATTCTTAAAAGTTATCTTAACATACTTACAAAAAAGGTAATTATGTGAGGGGATAGAGGTGCTAACAAACCTTATTGTGGCAATCATTTCATATATATACATGTATCAAATCATCATTTTGTACACCTTTAACTTATATATGTTATATATATACACACACACACATATAGCATGTATCTGTTGTATATAGGAGTGATATCCCAATAAAGCTGGAAAAAATGAGAAAATAAATAAAAAATAGTTTCCAAAGTCAAATAAGTTTAAAAAATTCTAGATTAAATCGAGCAGTTTTCTTTGCTGCAGAATGGATCAGTACTCTGATATAATAATGTACAATGTGAGGGCGCCTGGGTGGCTCAGTTGTTAAGCATCTGCCTTCGGCTCAGGTCATGATCCCAGAGTCCTGGGATTGAGCCCTGCATCGGGCTCCTTGCTCGGCAGGAAGCCTGCTTCTCCTGCTACCATTCCCTCTGCTTGTGTTCCCTCTCTCACTGTGTTTCTCTCTGTGAAATAAATAAAATCTAAAAAAAAAAAAATAATGTACAATGTGAACCACCAGGAGCATGTTTAAAGTGGAGAGTCTCAAAATTATTTAAGTATGGAAACTCTGTGGGAGCACAGTTTGAGAAATTCTGCCCTAAAGAACAGGTCAAAGCAAGATATATGTCTTCAGAGGTTTCCTGTCTTTGAAAACAAAATTGACTATTGGAAGAAATTTGATTTCAGAACCTCCCTGTCTAGCCTATTGCTCAATAAGCTAGTACAGGCTACACAGTTAGTGTAGTCAGATTTCTATTTCATTGAATCGAAACTGCTTTCCATTTGTTTTTTGGTTTTTTTTGTTTTGCTTTTGGTATCAGAATGCAACCTTCTAAGCATAGTATTTTAGAGACAATATCTAGAATGAATAAGGATATCTTCAAATATAAATGTTCACATGTATTAATTCATATGCTTTTATAAGTGAGGACTTCTCAGTTGAAAGTAGCTGACACAAACTAGCTAAAGCACAAAAAGGTGAGGAGGTTTACTGACTCGGGTAACTCAAAAGGCAGGAGGGGGTAGCTGGCCGCACTCATGACAGGTTTCAGAGGCTCAAATACTGTTCTCAGAATTCTCTCTCCATTTCTCAGCTCTGTATTTCTGTGGGTTGCTTTATTTTCTTCTACTGATGTAATGGTAGGAGGAAGAGGCATGGACACAGATAGCTCCTGGCTTTTTTTATTCCAGCTGCAACATGCCCAAAGGAAAGCAAGACTCCTCTGTCCCTGACTCAGTATATATAAACCTCAGAAAAGGACTCTGATTGGACTGGCTTGAGTACATACTAATCTAAATTAATCACCGTGACCAGAGGGATAGGGTATGGCGATTAGCCAGGCCTATGTCCCATGCCCTCCCGCTTGGCCAGGTAAGGCAGGGCCCTGGATTGGCAGCCCACCAGGATCACAGGGACTGGGCAGAGGTAGGAATAAGGTGGTGAGGGAGGCATTTAACTAGAGCAAGAAGAGTACTCCTGTTAGGAAGCCAAAAGACAAAAAACATAAAACACTGAACTCCATGGTTACTAGTGTTCTTCTTTCCTTCTAATAAATAGATGAAATTACTGGCGGGAAACTATGCGGTTTTTTTTCTCCCACTCCCAGTCCAACCACATACTTTAAAAGAGGTACCCATAGTGAGTACAAAATCATGTTATGGCACCTTCTGTCCTCCTTCCTCCACTCAAACGTAAGCAAAGTGAGGGACTGCTTTGCTCTGATGTGACCGTGTTCACCAGAATACACGATAGTGATAACAACACAACCACAACCACTTGGTAGGGGAGCATTGCTGTGGAGAGCAAGCACTGAGTTCCAGCTCTCAGTGTTCTCTACACTTTCATGTCCTTTCTTTCATCATCATCAACTCTAGTGTGTCACTGTCAAATCAGCTCAAGAAATTAGTGCTGTAGCTAAACTGTGGAAGATCCAAGTAGAGCAAAAGGGCTTTCTTTTGCACCCAGCATGGCTTCCTCTGAGACTGTACCAGAATGCTGGTCAGTGCCTCCCTGCTCCCGCTGCCCTCTGAGGCATTCTGCCTGGAGCTTCTCTCAGGCTGAACAGTAAACTAGGAGCCAGGTGTTATATCATGTGACACTGGCCCTCAGGGCTGGGGCTGCGGGGAGGGGAGTGAGGCACTCTTCTTAGATGTGGAATTTAAGAGAGTGCCAAAAACTTCAGGAATCAACATCAATACTATTTTAATGTGCCATTTTTAAAAAACAAAAATTAATGTAAAGATTCTATGATGAACAAAAGTCAAAATAGGTAACAAAGACAGGAGTGGTATTATTGATTTTTCCTTTTGACTCTGGGTCTAGTATGGCTCAGCATAGCCATATTGTTACTGATCTTGACTTTATTTAAAACGTTGACATTTAAAAAAAAAATGTTGACATTTTGTTGATCATGGATTTCTTGCATTCAAGATATGACATTACACTATTTTTTTTATCTTGATTGCTGCATTTTGGTGCCCCATTAAGTTTTGCTGCTGAGATGAGTACCCCACTTGTCTCAGCCTAGGCTTCTACATCCATCTCACCAAAGGGGTTGGGTCATGGCCCGGACAGTCATCAGTCATCACCTGATGCAAGCTGAGCCAATCAAATTCTTTCTCTAAAGTTGAAAATGTGAAGAGACCCTCTAGTTAGATGACAGTGGACACTTGCACTGAAATGCCATGCTACCTTGGGGCTAGAGGAGTCCTGGCACACCTTGTGCAGGACAAAGTAGCCTACTGCAAGAGAAAGAAGCAGAGATGAAAGAGTTGAACATGTAGCATATTGTAATATTTGTTCTAAACATTCTCCAGCCCCCACTATATGGTCCTTTTCTTGTGCCTCTCTCTGTGGGAAGAGTGTATTTCCTACAGTAGGACATCGGGTGTGGCCACATGGCTTGATTTGGCCAATGAATATAAGTGGAAGTGACACGCCACATCTGAGTAGAAACTTGAAGTGCTCCTGAGTAGCTCTGCTTTGTTCTCCTCCCTCTATTATAAGGTTGACATGTTCCAAACGTGCTTTTCAGCTGAAGTTCAAGAATAGAAAGATGAGGAGAGGAGCCACAGCTGATTCTCAGTGGGCATTGAGGGGAATGAGAAATTATATACTATTATTGTAATTCACTGAGATTAGGAAATTGTTATTGTAGCATAACTTAGTCCAACCTGACTGATACGGAAAACAAACTTAGTTTCTAGCTTTCTAGTTCTGCTTTCCTTGAGACTTGAATAATTTCATTCCCCACGAAATCCTCTGAGATCACCTAAGTGGGTTTTCTGTTCTTTATAACCAAGAGTCCCTGATAAAATTGATAACAATGATATTATTTAGAACTATTTTGTTCTTAATTTTTTACCATGTAATGGGTTCTATCCTCCTCTGTGCCAAGGCTGAGTTATATGCATACACACACTTTGAGAAATACTTAGATGAGAGAATATACTCTACTGAAAGTAAGGATAATTTTTGACTGTGCATTATTCTTATTAGTCAATAACAGGTAGCTATGATAATTTTCTCTTTAAGCAAAATCTTACTTGACCTGAAATTTCAATTAATAACACTGTTTTATGGTATATACAAGAAGAACAATTTCTGCTACTTCAGAGTGATAACACTGTCTTCATTGGAGAATCTGACAAAACAGTGATATCAACTATCATTTTAGCATCATTATTGAAAAACAAAATGCCTCTGTTTAATATATAAATAAATCTTTGTGTAGTGTTTTTATTCCTTGAGCTTCAACTGAGTATACTCTGGACCCATGAAGGTGTAGTTCACCCTTTTGGACCACCTTCAAGAATAGCCTTTTACCGCATCCTATACTCTGAAAGGAACAAGCAAAGTATCCCAAACTGGGGGATGAGGTTTTTATGAAATAACTGGTGACTAGTGAAACAACAACTTCTGTTTTACACAAAACCTCTCTCTTGTGCCAAACTGAAATAAGTTATAAACATTTAAATTATTTTTTTCAAAATATTTCCACAAATATAGATTTGTGTATAGGAAGCATGGAAGTTATGAGATTCGCTTAAAGTTATTAGCAAGTAAGTGGCAGCATCAGGTCTGGAATGGGATCCCCTGTCATCTAGCTCTTACTATCATGTCTCAGTACAAAGAGGAACAACCAACTTCTCTGATTCATTCTCCTTAATATTTGTACCACTGTGCACAGAATGTTCTGATTGTACTAGATGTAAATTTTAAAAATACAAAAATCATGACTATCTGTTACCTGTTATACATATCATAGGATCATCTAAATTATATTGTGTTTGCTGCTGATAATTAACTACCATTTTAGTTACATTAAATAACACACTTTGCTACACAAATATTTGATGAAATGCCAACATACTATGAAACAGATATTTTTTCCAGAATACTTTGAAAATTAAAGCATAACTGATAGTTTATTTTAAATTGTTGCTGGGGCACCTGGGTGGCTCAGATGATTGAGCATCTGACTCTTGGTTTTGGCTCAGGTCATGATCTCAGGGTTGCAGGACTGGGTCCTGCCAGGGATTCTGTTCTTAGGGTGGGAGTCTGCTTGTCCTTCTCCCTCCCCATCTAACCCATCCTCCCACCCCCAACACACACACTGGCTCTTTCTCTAAAATAAATAAATAAAATCTTTTAAAAAAAAATGTCTTGCTTAAACTGCAAATCTTCACTTAAAAAAAAGTAAAAGAAAAATAACATTTGAGACAAGATTCAGAATGGTTAATACAGAAAGGAAAAGAAAATCCTTGCTCAATGGCACAAATACAACAGAATGGTTTCAAATGTACTGATTCAGTACCATGTAAACACACTAGGAGTTTAAGGATAATGTTGGATTTAGAAATGCGAATTGCTAAAATTACAAAGTAGTAACAATGGTTTCAATTGCCTCTTTGAAAGTGTCTGCAAAATGATTTTTTGTGCAGCAATTCTTTATAACGACCTAAGTTGGATAAAGGAATACAGAAAGTGCTGATACTAAATGAAAACTGTTATCAGATATTTGTTTTATATGGTTACTTCATGCAGTATTACTTTTCATGGATTTTGAAAGTCATATATGTGCGAGAAATATTTTAATTTGGTCAATTGACAACTAATGAATTTCAACCAGTTGCTTTTAAACCCTCTTTACTTCACACCCACTGGGTGTGATGCATGAACAATTAATTTTGTAACACTGAAAAAATAAAATAAACGTACTTGGGAAAAAAAATAAACTTCAGCCATTTTATCTTGAATGTGGGAGATGATGACTTTGTGCTTGAGGGAAATACTTATTCACAGAATTTTTTATCCTTAGAAATGACTACTTGATATAGTACAACATTAATGGAAATTTTCAAGTCTAGTAATAACGTGCATTGATAAACTAACTGCCCAACTTTGGGAAAACTACTTAATGTAATTCTTTGCTCTCTAATGTTTTGAAAGGCATAAGTATTCTGGCCCATGAGCTTTTGTGGAAACAGAACATAAATAGACTATATGAGAAAATCCAATGTTGACACTGGATTACTGGACACTTAATGTGTGCTGTAGTTAATGTAACTACCTTATTAAGAAGATAAGGTGGGGGAGTAATGTTTGTTGTACACCCAAGATGGTAAGCAAATGTTAAAATCTGTCATCTTTCTGCCTTAGTTTTTTTTTGGTAGTTTAATAATTCTGATATTGACTGAATGAAAATTATACCTCAGTATTTTGGAAAATGTGTGCAAAAGGTCAGAGAAGAAAGGGTCTTTTTTTTTTTTTCGACAAACAAATCTTCCTTTTCTAGCTTACTTCTGTCATGTCTCAAGGGCTTTGACATTATTGGTTTTTTTTTTTAAGATTTATTTGACATTGAGAGAGAGAGATCACAAGTAGGCAGAGAGGCAAGCAGGGGGGGGGGGGGAAGCAGGCTCCTCACTGAGCAGAGAGCCCAATGCAGACCCTGAGATCATGACCTGAGCTGAAGGCAGAGGCTTAACCCACTGAGCCACCCAGGTGCCCCAACATTATTGGTTTTTTAACAGACATCCAGATTTCAACCCAGTCCACACTAGTGTCCACTCATAATTTCCACTACCCATAAAATGAATGATTTAACATTTCAAATCTATACAGGGCTTGACAAAGATTAAAGGGATGCTTTTGGTTTTAATGGATAAATTATAGACTCCTCAAAGAAAAATAATGCTGTGGTTTGACCATCCTAATTGTGTGTGACTCTTAAGTTCTTTTTTCAGACAGGGTGATTAGTTTCTTAGTTCCAAGAATAGTTTCAAAAGGCAACTTAGCATAGGCTATAGTTAGCAGTTTAAGAGTGAAATTATAACATGAAGAAAAAAATTGGCCATGAACTCAAGTTTTGAAAACTTTCAAAATTAAATATCATTTTTAAAAAGTTAAATTGAAATGTTTTAAAAATAGATGCACGTGCCTAGTAGGGCACAAATTTGTGTTGACTTAAATTTCCATCAGTATGAATAAGATTTAATAGGTTACACTTGATCTTAGCCAAAAGGCCGAGAAGCGATAAGATTTAATAGGTTATATGTGAGAACACAAAAAATCGTAAACATGGATCACATTCAATTAATACTGAATTGAGAAAACCTCCCTGGTTGCTGAAAATGGTGACATCTTATTTCTTCTCTTGCTGTAAATAAAATATCAATATTCCAGCCTTAACTCCATGGACTCTCTCACAGGCTAGCCTTTCTAGTCTCCAAGAAATGCTAGGAAACACCTAGTGAGGCATAGCTGAGGCCGCAACACCATCTTTACTGCCTTACCTGATCAAGCCTTGGGCTTGCAACTCAATGATGTGAAGAAAATCTCCCTACAATAATCCTGAATCCCTGCCCTATCCTTTGCATCCCAACCAAGCAAATTATTTAAAAATTAAAACTGAAATTTATACACATCTCCTCAAGAGCGGTTCCCTTCCTCCGAAACAGGGTGGGCATAACATTATAAAGATCTTTTTCCTCATGAAGCTTATTTTCTAGTATGTGTGGAGGGGAGCAATAGATAAATACAAAAGTAACATGATAATTAAAATATACAGCATGCCAGTTAGGGGTGTCTGAGACTAGTGGCAGCAACTGTGTTTGGAAGGGTCTCACTGCAAAGGTGGTATCTGAGCAACAATCTGAAAGAGGCAAGAGAGTGAGCCAGTGGAATACAGGGTATTGGGTACGAATGTCCCAGGCATAAGGAACATGGAATTCAAAGGCCCCGGGGCTGGAAGGCGTCTGACATTGGTTAAGGAACAGTGCAGCTGGGGTAAAGGGAATGAGTGGGAGGAAATGAGGTCGATGAGGCCAAAAGTGAACGGGTCAAGCAGGTCCTGGTGGACCATTCTAGGGACCATCTAGGAAATGTGGGGGACAATTGGAGGATTCCGAGCAGAGGAGTTGCTTACCTAAACGTTAGTAAAGGCACTCTTTTTGAAGCTGGCTTTGGTGGAGGCACCATCAAAAGAGACCAGAAAGATAAATCTGGTGGTAACAGGTGCCTCAAAGCTGTCAAAGACAACTACTGAAAGAGGAAAAGGGTTGAATCTTGGACAAATGAGTGGTGGTTGGGTGCATGGGGTTACCCTGCGAGACTGCATCTGCCTAGCTTTCAAACCTAGACGACACAGAAACCTCTAGTCCTCTACTTCAGCCCCAGGTCCCTAGCCCCCAGGAGGGTCAGGACCGGTCGCCATCAAGCCCTGTTGCCGCGGGACCACTGGATTCTCCCCCCACCTCCGCGCCCTGCAACACACTCCCTACTCCTCCGCCTCCTGGGGGCAAAGCAATAGGTCCCGCAACAGCTCCAGGGCGGACTCCGGGTCTGGGCCAGCGAGGACTCATCAGTATTCCACGCTCGGAGTTCTCCCCGCCCCCGCCGCGAATCACAGCGCCCGCCTATCCCTCAGCTCCAGCCTTCGGCGTCGCCCGCCGCCCCACCGCCCCACCGCTCCGCCGCCCCCACTTCGTCCCTGGGGATCGCAGCCGGATCTGCCCCGGAGCCTTCCTGGCTCGCCTCTGCCCAGTTACGCAGCGCTTTCCAGTCGGCTGGCGGCGACCGCAAGCTGCGCTTCCGCGGGGGAGAGGGGACGCCCCAGGCTAGGCAGCGCTCCTCGGGAGACCCGTTCTCAGGCATCCCCGCAACAACTCTGGGGATATTCAACTCCCCAGCGCTCGCTTTAAGGTCCCCCTGCGCTTCTGCAGTGCACCAGACGGCGGAACCAGATATAGGAGAACCTGCATTGCGCCCCCACTGGGATGCACTGTGCGCAAAAGGGAGACTGTGGGCTGCAAAACCGGAGGATCGGAGGCTAGGGGAGTTCGGGGTGGGTTTTCTTAGGACTCACCTTGTGCAGTTTCCACATGGCCCCCAGAGCTTTGACTTCATGGCTGGAGTGTTTGCCCTCCTCCAAGCACTGGTAGCACACAGGCATCTTGCACTGCACGCAATACATGCTGTGGTTCTCCAGCTCGTGGTCTGTGCAGGTGGAGACCTTGCGCGGGCTCAACCTCCGGCTCACGCGGCCCTGGGCCGGGGGTACCAGGCGGTGCTTGGCTAGGGGCCCTCGGGGCGGGTGGCAGCGCAGGCGGCACGGATCGCAGTAGAAGACATCGCACTGTTCGCACATGACGGTGGCCTCCTTAGGCGCCTTCTCGCAGAGCTGGCATTTGAGGGCTGCGGCTTTGCTCTGCTGGTAGCGGTCAATTACCCCTTCCAGGACGCGATTCTTGGGGAAGCCGCGGAGCCCCCGGTCATCCAGTATGAGGCTGCGGTGGCACTGGGGGCAGGTGATACAGGAGTTGCGGGGCACCGGGGCCAAGGCCGGTGACAGGTGGGTGGCCGGTGGCGGCATAGCTGGGGGGAAAACGCGGACGCCATTGGGGGACTTCTGGCACGGGGTAGTGGGGGCACTGGCGAAACCCCCATAGGAACCGTAGCCGCTGTCCGCTTCGCTGTACAGGCTCATCTTGTCCAGGTCCAGATAGTCATAGTCGGAGACCCCGGAGCCTGAGGCCCGACGGCTCTGGGGGGATTCAGACTCCGGGGTCTGTACCAGGATGTTGCGGGCGCACGCTTGACATAAATTGTGAGAGCAGGGCAGGATGATGGGCTCCCGATAGAAGGAGCCGCACACAGGGCATTTTAACTCTTCTTCCATCTCTTCCATGAGGACCGGGCTGGGAGCGAAGCAGCGGCGGCTGCAACTGCAACGGGTGCCTGAGCTGGCGAAGCGGCCGACCGGCCTGTCGTCTCCAGCACCTTGGCCAGCGGCGGCGGCGGTGGCGCCTTCCCGCGTCGCTTAGGCGCCGACTCCCTGTGAGGCGTTCTCTCACCGAGCCACTCTCTCTGTGAGCGACGGGACCGCGACGCCGCGCGCCAGCCCCGGACCGCCCCCTCCTAGTCCCGCCCTACCCTGTAAACAGCGGCCCATTGGCCGGCGGCGAGAGGGCGAAGCTCTCATTGGCCACACGCCCCGTCCTTCTCCTTGCTTCTGCAGGCCACGGGAGGTTTGGTAGCGGACTCTGAGGAAGAACGAGTCTTCGCTTCTGGCTGCTCCATCTCGGGAGGGGGCCGGCGTGCGGAGGCGAGGGACCGGGAAGGAGGAATTAGGCGGGATGACTCATCCTTCTCCCCGCTTCCTTCCGACCTCCGGTGCAGTTACCCAGGAGCAGGGGGCGTGAGAAACCCCTCCCCGCAACGAGTAGGCGGGCGGAGGGGGCTGGTGCTTCTCGCCAACTGTCTGCGTTTGGCTTCCAGCTCTGGTCTTCGCGCCGACCTACCACGGGCGAGGGCCGCGCGCCTGCGAGACCCCCCTTCTCCTTCCGGGGCTGGCAGCTTGGGCGGGCGCCTCACCCCGGCCTAGGTTTTTGTGCCGCAGCCGGGCTTTTCTCCCCTCCAGGAACGCGGTGCAGCGCGGCCCGGGCGCTCCCCCCTCCTGGGAGGCTGGCGCGCGGGGCGTAAGCCCGAGAAGAACCTCTTGGCTTCTTTCAGCCTAAGTCCCTAGGGTCTAAGCGGGGATTAATAATACCAATTTCTGAGTGTTGCCTTGAGATTGAAGCTAGGCGACTGATGTGAAGGCTCAGTATATTAGTTAAAGATCTCTGCCCCTTCATTTCCCGCTTTAAATTCAGGCTCGGCCCAGAGGCTTCTCAGGGCACGGTGTGAACCTTATGGTGTGAACGTGCCTCTCTCCCCTCTTCACTCTCCCTGACTCCCAAAGCTGTGCTATCACCCTGCTCTCAGCAGCTGGCTGAGCTTTCGAGAGGCCAGCAGTACCTTTGGCTCGGTTCGGGTTGCCTATTTCTCAGTGCCCACAGTTTAGTAACTAGCTGCAGATGAATCACTGTGTCACTGCGGAGTCTCAGTGTTTAAATCCAAACAGCGTTACCCCGTGTCACGGGGCCTGAGCGTTTACCACAGCTTCAGAATGATGGGTTTTTTCTGTTTCTTCCAGTGAGCTGCGTTGGGTGATGATGCTGGTGGAGGAGTGCAGGTAGGGGGATGGGGGCAAGATCTAGTGTTAGTCCTCATGTGTTAAGCACCCTTCTTCTCCCTGTCTCCAAATATTGAGGGAGATATCTGGTCCTGTCCCTTGCCCACAGAACTGTTGATTTAATGATGGAGGAGGAGGAGGATCTCCTCCCCCAACCCGCCAAAAAGAGAGAAAGAAAGAAAAATCTTTGTCCAGTGACAGTGACATTCTGAGATAACAGCCTATTTGAAATAGTACATGGCTGCCTTTTGCTGAGTGATTCATAAATAAATGGCAACAACTCTTTCCAAGGTCTAAGAAATCTTCCATTTTTCATCTTCCAAAAAAGCGGTACCTTAATTATATGTAGCAACATTTACAGTTTAAAAGCATTTTATTGCCCAGTAAAAAGTGGCCCATAATCCTGCCCTTGGAGAAATAGTCCACTAAACTAGATTATCTTCCCAAAACCTTCCTCGGTTGTGATGAAAACAGCACTTGATTGGGGGGGGGAGGCGGTTCTCATTGTTATTTAAAATTATGCTAACCACAAATGCTATATGATTTCTTTTTAATCTGGTTTTTAACCAGCTAAGTCCAGAGCGTCCAAAGGCATATGTACTCTATTTACAGCCGTACAATTTCTTCATGTGGATTTGGAACATTATCTGTATCTGCAAGATGTATCCAATTTATGGGCCCCAAGAGAATTCACTAATACCAAATAGTTGATTGTTGAGAAACTTAAAAAAGAGTGTCAGTACCACGCATAATTTAATATATAAAAATACATAAAAATCCTTTCCAGGATTTTTGTATGCATAGCCCAGGGCTATGGGCATTTCAAAGTGAGCAGCAAATACTCCCTTTATGAGCTTGAACTTGCTTATCATAGAATTCACGTAGATTCAATGTGTTTCCGCAAAATTTGTATCTTAAAATCCTAACCCCCAAGATGACGGTATTAGGAGGTGGGGCCTTTGAGAGGTGATTGGGCCTTGAGGGCAGAGCATTCATGCATGGGGTTAATGTATTGGGGTCCTCGATCAAAGGAACGAGTCTGATACAAAGCGAAGATCAAGCAAAGCTTTATTTCGCTGACCGGTCAGGGTCCTCTCTATGGAGAGAGGGACCCCTCCCAGCCTCACAGACTAACTTTTATAGAACAAAGGCCATGTGGTTAAGCCTGACCACACACAGGTGGCCAATGAGATTGTAACACACACAGAAAATTGCATAGTCATGTTAGGCCACATGCAGGTGGCCAATTGAATTACAATTTACCCTATAGTAGTTGTTTGAATTAGCCTATCACTCTGGTCAGAATTGGCGCACAAGTTTGGTGGGCAAGAGGCGGGGTTTACATTCTTTGGTGGTTAAGGGGGTTGCATATGTGCTTTTTACTGATTGGACGCCTTCACCTGGTCTGATTTGCCCTTATCTTCCTGGGCTTGTTTTTGACTAAATTCCTCTGGGGAGGGCAGGGACAATTTAAGTTTACAACAAAATGACTATTTAACCAAGATGGAGTCGCTCTGGCTAAATAGGCCCTTACAAATGCACTTATAAAAGTAGCCCAAGAAGGCTCCTTTGCCCTCTTTCACCCTGTGAGGTTACCATGAGAAGACCACCATCTGTGACAAAGCAGACCTTCACCACACGGCAAATCTGTGGACATTTTGATCTTGTAATCCCCAACCTCTAGGATGTGAAAAATAAATTTCTATTGTTTATAAGCTACCCAGTCTGTGACATTTTGTTTTAGCAGCCCAAACAGCCAAAACCACCATCTTAGAGGTCTGCTTATTAGCAGAAAACATATCCTAAGTTAAAAATAAAAGATAATTTTAGGGAGTGTCTGTTGTAATAAGCTGTTGGCTTCACAGAGACTCAATAGAATACAGATTTATAACATAATCAATACATGAAGAATTGACCTATTATAAAATATATTGAGGTGATTTCATAGTTAGGGCTATTTGGCCAGGAATTAGCTACATCAATCCCGGGAGAACTCTTAAAATGACTGTCATTTCTAAGTGTTCATTCTGTTTTAGGCAGTGGGTTTATTTATTTACATGGATTATCTAGTTCAATCCCTGTAATAACAAAAAGAGGTGGGCATAATTATCATAATATTAAAGATGAGTAATCTCAGGATAAACGAAGTAATTCAAGGTCAAAAACTGGTGAAGCTGGGATTTAATCCAGGCACATGTAGTTTTGTTTCCTGGTTCATTCTTCATTCGTTTATTCATTCATTAGACAAATGCCGAATGTTTGTTTTCTGTCAAGCTCTGTGTATAAGAAACACTCAAAATGATCTTGGCTAATTTTTATGTTATTCTGTTTACCTTCCCTGAGAGCTTATGGTTTCTCTGGAATTCATTTTTCTAAAAATTTTTTGTTAACTTTTGAAGATTTCCCCTC
Organism: Procyon lotor; assembly: GCA_028646535.1. Taxonomy (NCBI): domain Eukaryota; kingdom Metazoa; phylum Chordata; class Mammalia; order Carnivora; family Procyonidae; genus Procyon; species Procyon lotor. Next base: position 80,396,296 of record CM053609.1, read on the forward strand.
ATGTTGTACTATGTGGCCATAATGTACATTAGAGTCCTCCAAATAAGTTGTGTTTAAAAGGAAATAAAAATCTGAATGTAATTGATGATATTATAGAAATACTGTAAGGAATATCTTCTTTCTTCCAGCTGGTGATCAGCCCATGCCTGGAAGCATGAGGATTGATAGCCCCGTAATTTCATCATTCCTGGGGTGACAGCAGATGTTCTCGTTTGTGTAAAGTGTCTTATCATTCTCTAAAACTTACTCAACTATGCACCCAAATGATGTTTTTTTAGAAAAGATTTTATTTTTTTATTTGAGGGAGTAGGCATGCAGGAGTGGGGTTGGGGTGTGGATAGAGGAAGAGGGAGAAGCAATCTCCCTGCTGAGCAGGGAGCCCTACACACCCCATCCCAGGACTCATTCTTTTCTTTTTCACACAATAGCAAATAAATATGTGCATTATGAGACCTGTGAAAGAAAATATAACTATTGATATAATGGAAAGCACAACGGAACTCACAATTAAACACAGGGAAAATACTATGTGAAACGCTATGACAACAAAATTTATTTATTTATTTAAAAGATTTTTTTTTTTAATTTATTTCTTTGACAGAGAGAGAGATCACAAGCAGGCAGAGAGGCAGGCAGAGAGAGAGAGGGGGTGGGAAGCAGGTTCCCTGCTGACAGGGAGCCCGATGTGGGGCTCAATCTCAGGACCCTGAGATCATGACCTGAGCCAAAAGCAGAGGCTTTAACCCACTGAGCTACCCAGGCACCCCTATGACAACAAAATTTAAAGCCTAAAGGAAATGAATATGTTTTCCGTCAAAAATATATTAACTTAATTAATCCTTCAAATCTAGCATCAATACAGCTTTTAGCTTTCTTTTCTGGTATCCAACTAGGTATTCTCAGAAATGAATACTTTCAATATTTTTATGGAAATTGAACTTTTGGCTCTTTGTCAGCATGTCAAGGTGGATTTTTTTCCGTACAGAGCACTGAATAGTCAAGGATATTAAATTGAGCTCTTAAATGAATGGATTCCATGTAAGCTATACAGTCTTAATTTTGTACTTGTAAATAGCACTACATAGGCTCTCCACCTATAATACTCCAAGAAGTAAGACAGCACAGGTGTTTAAAAGGAATATTTTTAAACAATCGGTTAATTTACCATGTAAAATTGCTGTAAAGGATAATGTATACAGATTTTTTATTCTAATATTCTATTGTAAACCTGTTAAGACTGTTATGTTTTTATTGCTCTTGTATGGGATGACATTGCAAAAATAAAAAGAACCTTCAAAAAAAAAGTTGTTCAAATGCTCTCAAGGTAGAAAGCTTGAGTAGACTAACTTCCAGAAAAATATTTGAAAGGTAATTTCAGATTAATCATTGCAAAGGACAGCATGGTTGCATTGTTGAATTATAGTTAACTTAAAAAAAAAGTAATTTTAGGGGTGCTTGGGTGGCTCAGTCAGTTAAGCAAATGTCTTTGGCTGAGGTGATGATTCTGGAGTCCCTGGATGGAGCCCTGGGGCCCCGAGTCAGGCTCCCTGCACTGGGGAAGAGTCTGCTTCTTCTTCTCCCTCTGCTTTTCCCACAAACTGCCCACCCCCAGGCTCTCTCTCACTTGCTCACCCTCTCTCTCAAATAAAATAAAATCTTTAAAAAAAAAACAACAGGGGTGCCTGGGTGGCTCAGTGGGTTAAAGCCTCTGCCTTCGGCTCAGGTCACAATCTCAGGGTTCTGGGATCGAGGCCTGCATCGGGCTCTCTGCTCAGCGGGGAGCCTGCTTCCTCCTCTCTCTCTGCCTGTGTCTCTGCCTACTTGTGATCTCTTTCTCTCTGTCAAATAAATAAATAAAATAAAATCTTAAAAAAATAAATAAAAAAACAACAAAGCAAATAATTTTAATGTTATTGAAATAATCTAAATTAAAGAAAAATACAGAATGTGCCTCAATCTGCTTTATAAAGCCATCATAACTTAAATAATATTTTTTTGAAGTAGTCTCCACACCCAGCATGGAGCCCAATGTGGGGCTTGAACTCACGACCTTGAGATTAAGACTTGAGCTGAGATCAAGAACAGGAGGCTTATCCGACTGAGCCTCCCAGGTGACCCAATAAAATCTGATAATATAGTTAACAGAAAATGCAATAAATAAAAAAACTATAGGTCAAAATCACCAAAGTAATAGATACAAAAGTGCTAAATAGGATATTAGCCAACAGATTTCAGCATTGTAGCAAGAGATTAACAAACCAAGTAGGGATTTTCTCAGGAATCTAATGGCAGTAAAACTATCAACAGCATTTATTACATGAAAAATCAAAAGGGCACAATCCCCTCTTTGGGCCACATGGGAATGATCCTCCTTCCATAAAAAACAGGATTAACTACTGGAAGCAACTATTGTCAGACACTGGATAATATAGGCAGTGTAGCCTTGTCATTCCCAAGAGAAGGCAAAGAGGTGAGTTGTACCTTCAGACAGGCTTTCTCCCAGATGGTAATTGCTAGACTGTGGTATAGGGAAGAGGAACCCAAACAAAGCCCACCCATCTCTCTGAGCTGAGGAGACAGACTGAATCTGGGGAAGGTCAAGGAAGCTAGAATTTGCAAAGAGGAAGAGCGAGATAGAGAAAGAGTTTCAGCATTGGCATTTGCTTGGGTCTCTGATAGAATACAATGTGGGTATGTATAGGGTGAACCTCCACCACCAGGTTGGGCAATAACAACTTCCAGGGAAAGAGCAATTACTGGAATTGTAATACAAACAATTTTCAGAGAACACACAGGACCAGGAGTCATTCATATTCCCGTCAGCCAGAGTAAAGAGCACTCATTGGATATACAAAAATCGATTGTATCTATAAATACTAGCAGTACATGATTAGCAATTGATATTAAAAACTGTACCATTTACAACATCATCAAAAAACATGAAATTGAATTAACAAAATATGTGCAAGATCTATACATTGAGAACTATGGAACATTCAGAGAGAAATCAAAGGCAACTTTAACAAATGATGAGAGAAGCCAGGTTCATATATTGGTAGACTCAATAGTGTCAACAATTTCCCTCAAATTGATCTATAGATATAATGCAGTTCCAGTTAAAATTTTCAGAAGACTCTTTTAGGGGGAGGGGTAGAAATTGACAAGCTAATTTTAAAATCTACTTGAAGATGCAAAGAAGCTAGAATAGCCTGGGGGGAGGGGTGGGCTGCTGGGTGGCTCTGTGGGTTAAAGCCTCTGCCTTCAGCTCAGGTCATGATCTCAGGGTCCTGGGATGGAGCCCCGCATTGGGCTCTCTGCTCAGCAGGGAGCTTGCCTCCCCCCTCTCTCTGCCTCTCTGCCTACTTGTGATCTCTCTCTCTCTGTCAAATAAATAAATAAAATAAAATAAAAACAAAAAAAGAAGCTAGAATAGCCAATAGTGTTTTGAGAACTACCTTACTTGAAAGATTTATACTGCTTTAAGATTTACTATAAAACTACAGTAATCAACATTTTGCATCTGTGGCTTAAGAACAAACATAAATTGAGGAAACAGAGAATCTAGAAATAGACTCACGTACCTATGGCTAATTAATTGTAGGTAAAGCTTCTACAGAACCTGTACAGAAACATGTATTAAAGTCAAAATAACCATTTAAAAGAGTTGAAAAGTTCAACTCACCAATCCCATTACTAGGAAGCTATGTTATAAAAAGGATCGATATGTAAGAGTATGTGTAGAAAGACTGTAATGGGAAAAACTTAGTACACTTTTCCCCATGTTGCTTCTGTCTCCCCTGCTGTGACCTAAAGGTTAGAAACTTCTGCAAAGCTTTGCACATATGCATGTTAATCATTGAAGGAATTTTGCTTACAGCTAAGATTTGCAAAAACTGCTCTTTACCTGAAACCTATCTCCCCAAGGAGATAAGGAAGTATGTACAAAAATAACAATGCTATGTTTAAGATTTACAGTAAGGACATGACCAGATTCCTGTATGCAAAGATCAACTGGTCAAAGACAAAGAAGTTATATGACTTTCCTTGGATCCTTGCAGGCACCACAATGCCTAAAGATGTCAGTTACTTTTGACTCCAACCCCCTGCCATTTCCTCCTCTTCCTAACACAAAAAGCTTGAATTTCATGCTGACTTAAGGTGGTACTTAAGAACAATAGTCTGCAATCTCTTTGGTTTGCCAGATTCCAAATTAAGTTGCTTTTCATACCCCAACATCTTGCCTCCTGACTTACTGGCCTGTTGTGCAGTGAATGGAACAAGTTTAGACTCAGTTACGAGATGTTCATATTGTCCTCAAAATAGGAAAAAAAGCTTTTTCATTGATAGCGTAATGTTGAATAAATTATATTACAGCCATATCATGGAATGTGAAGACATTAAAAAAGAACTTGTTAGCATTTACTTGATTTACAAGGATTTCCATTAAGTATTGCTATTTCAGAAAAGGGAAATAAACAGCAGTGTACACAAGATGACTTTTTTTTGGAAGGGTTGACAATGACCCCTGCTCAAAATACCTATGTAAATACGTTTGTATATGATTATATAAACACCTAGTAAAGCATGTACACTAGTTGTAAACTATGGTTACCAGGGGAGGTCAGGGGATGGATTGTAGGTGGAGATGCAGGGAGAGTATGGAAGTCATTAAAAATGTACCAATTGTACTTCCCTAGCACATAGGATATTCCACTTATGTAAACGAAGTTTATGAGTGTCTTATGTATTTGATATGCACACACATACATTTTTAAGGAAAAATTACCTAGATGTCTAGATACTGACATATATGGTTATCCCAATATCTTGCCAAATGAAGAAGAGCAAATTGTAGGCTATTGTGCACATTAGGATTCTCCTTTGTTAAAACCCACCCAACCAGCCAACCCACACACCACTAGGTGTAAATGTATTCACTCGAATGTGTATGTATGAACAAGGAGAATTGGTCAGAATATCATATCATTAGCACTGCTTCTGAGTTGGGGCTGGGAAAGAAGCAAAGAGAGAAATGATTGGCTTAGACTTTATACACCTATGTACTAGGTTATTTCAATTTTTATAACAAGCATATGTTACAAATGTGTTATAATTTGAAAAGTATCTAATAAATAATTTTTAGAATAATTTTGAATGAATTTTTTAAAGAGCATGAGCACTTCTCCTGGGATTCCCTTTCTCCTATCTAATCTTTATTGTCACATATCAGAATTTGGAAAGCACCTCTCACATTCTTGTTCTCGTATTTTGGAATTCTACTTTCCATATGCTGTTATGGTGTTAACCCAACTTTACACCACTTACTCTCTCTCTGTTAGAAATCACACCTACTTTCCCCTTAAACCTTGCAATACAGTTCCAATACTATTGTTTTTTGTAATGTTCTCTGGAGCTGTCTTCCTGGTGAATTTCCCCACATTCTATAAATTTTCAAATATTTTTCCCCTGATTTTAAGAAGAAGATAGCTTGCTAGAAAAATAAAGTTGCTGGCTGGCAGAATCCTTTTTCTTTAGGTGTTCAGTGAACAGTGCCCTAGGCTTGAGAAGATGTTTAAGTCTCAGAGGCAGAGGTCATTCGTACCATAATTTTTTTCAAAGAAGAAATCAAAAGAAATTTTATTTTATTAAAAAATGTTTAATTAGTGTCAAGGGTAGAATTTAATGATTCATCAGTTGCATGTAACACCCAGTCCTCATTACATCAAGTGCCCTCCTTAATGCCCATCACCCAGTTACCCCATTCCCCTACTCCCCTCCCCTCCAGAAACTTTCTGTTTGTTTCTAAAGTTCAGCGTCTCATATGATTTGCCTCCCTCTCAATTTTCACCTTATTTTATTTTTCCTTCCCGTCCCCATGTTCATTTCTTTTGTTTCTTCAATTTCACTTATGAGTGAAGTCATATGGTATTTGTCTTTCTCTAACTGACTTATAATACTTACCCTAACACCCTAACACCATTTGTCATTGCAAATGGCAAGATTTCATTCTTGATGGCTGAGTAATATTCCACTGTGTGTGTGTGTGTGTGTGTGTGTGTGTGTGTGTGTGTATACACACCACATATTCTTTATGGACATCTGGGCTCTTTTCATAGTTTGGCTATCATGGACATTGCTGCTATAAACATTGGGGTGCATGTTTGTATAAGTACCAAGTAGTGCAATTGCTGGGTTGGAAGGTAGCTCCACTTTTAACTTTTTGAGGAACCTCCATACTATTTTCCAGAGTGGCTACACCAGTTTGCATTCCCATCACAATTTCTTTTAAATTTAGCTGTTTCTACTTTTGGTAATGCTAGAAGACACCGACTATAGGAATACTTCTCTTCATGGTTTTAAAATTTGAAAATAGAAACACTGAGTACATTAGTTGGGAGGAGGAGTGGCTAAGCATAAAGGGTGAGAAGTGTACTAGAGGCCAAATTGGCCCATATGGTTATATAGAAGCTAAAATTTTGAGGAGCATGTTTGGTGTGGTAGATATTGCCAGTGCCTAGCAATCTGTAGGTATCTCGTCCTTTCTGGGCACGTGGGAGAATCTACATCCCAACCCTTTATTGTTGGGAAGAACTTGTTACCAGTTCTGGCCAAAGAAATGTGTACAGAAGTGATGTGTGTTACTTCCCGATGGAGTCAGTGAAAAGTTCCTGCACAGTGTTATGGAAAATGTATTAAGATTCTACTGAACCTTAAGATCAAAGCTGCCCAGATTACTGAATCACCACATGGGAAAAAGAGCTATCAGGTTCGTTTCAGTGCCTGGAGAACAATGGAGGAGACATTAATTTTTGTCACATTAAAGCCAGAGTTGTGAAAGTGGTGTGTTATTGTAGCATAGCATGGCCTAACCTGACTGATACAGCATAGTAAGACTATAGGAAGACACAAACAGAGACTGGTCATGGATATGGCCCTTGAAACCGACAAAGCAGCCACACTGCTTATTTTGTTACAGTTCCCATTAGGCCTGGCATTACTTGGGTTTCTTTATTACTTCGTATGCTCACAAACCTAACAGTATCTTTATAATATATTTAACTTTTCTTGGGTAGCTACAGGGCGCCTGTTTTCCTGGCATTCAAAAGACCAAAATCAAATTATTCAGTTAGTCACATTTTAATTGCTTACATATTCAGATCTTCACTGTGGCAGATGCTGCTGGTGCTCTTAGCATGTACCTCTTTGTGCTGAAGGCAGCTTTGTGTAACAATCTGTGGGTTTTTGAAGGCTTTCTCTAGCTGAGGGAGCATGCTCAGTCAAGACACAGGGCAAACCAGAGTTCCTGGAGAGTCCATGCCCCTGGAAGCAGCCCCAACAAATGATGCTGGGTAGGGGAAGGTTTTGGTATTTAAATACCTAGGTTCCTAACATCTCTTGGTTGGGATCATTTTGAGGTGTTTTCTACCTTGTTTTCCAGAGTCCCCAGAGGGATCAGCTCAAGATGCCCAATATGGCTTGATAGCTTCTTATCTTTCATTATTCACTTCCTTGCTTGTGTTCCTTGGGATCATCCCCCAAATAAGGTACTTACACTTAAATTCATGTCCCTGGGTATGTTTCTCAGAGGAATCCAAACCAAGATAACTATTTTGAATGCATAAGTGGGCCATGAAGGGAAGTTTCATCTCATGAAATTGTCATTTATTCCACCATTTTTAATGATGCTCTGCCCCTTTTGCCTTTTACACCACCTATTTCAGCTCCAGAATTTTCACTTGGTTCTTTTTAGTTTCTGTCTCGTTGTTTACATTTTCATTTTATTCATGCATCATTTTGTTGTTGTTGTTGTTGTTGTTTCATTTAGTTATCTGTGTTTTAATCATACTTGAACTTCTCTAAGATACTTATTTTGGTAGCGCTTGGGTGGCTCAGTTGGTTATGCATTCAACTCTTGATTTCAGCTCAGGTTTTGATCTTAGGGTCATGAGTTCAGGCTCCACATTGAGCTCCACACTGGGCATGGAGCCTACTTATAAAAAAAAGTCACCTATTTTGAATTCTCTGTCGAGTAATTCACAGATCCATTTCTTTATGATCAACTTCTGGAGCTTTCTCTTGTTCTTTGATTCAGCACAAACAGGCCATGTTTCCCTGAAAACTGCCACCTCTTCAAGTCTTTATGGGACTTTCCATACAGAGGAAGACCTTCCCCAGTCAGACTGGCCAGAGATTCTGGCACTTCTGGGATGTCTTTTCTGCTGTGCACATAATTTCCCAATTAGAAAGGTTTGCTGGTTTATTTTTTAGGAGCATATAATCTCTTGCTCCTTCTGGTGTCTGTTTATGGTACTGCAGGTTCTCTGGGGCTACAACAAGCCCCAGAACCCTCTCTTCTATGCCCCCACATCCAAAGTTTGCTAGTTCCATCATCCCTCCAAATCAGTCAAGGCAGAAACCAGTCTCTTGGGCAGCTGGAATGTTTCATGCACATTGCACTCTTCTCTCTATTCTAAGGGAGAATTTGTGAGTTGGTTTTTTTCTCCTCTAGGCTGTGCCAGCTGAGGGGAGGGGCAACAACAGATAGAAGGCTGGAGGGGAGATGGGGTAACTGGGTGATGGACATTAAGGAGGGCATGTGCTGTGATGAGCACTGGGTATTATATAAAATGAATCGCTGACCTCTATCTCTGAAACTAATAATACACTATATGTTAATTAATTTAATTTAAATTTTTAAAAAAGAATTCACTGGCTTTCCTAGACTCAACTATACAGAACAAACTGATGGTTACTGAAGGGGAGGTAGGTTGGCGGAGGGAGGTGTTAAACAGGTGACAGGCATTAAGGAGGGCACGTCTCTGATGAGCACCAGGTGTTGTATTTAAGTGATGGATCACTAAATTCTACACCTGAAACTAATATTGCGCTGTACGTTAACTAGCTGAAATTTAAACGAAAACCTGGGAAAAAGCCTTATATCTACTGAAACAACATGTTACTTGAAAGAAGGTTTAGACACAGTGTAGTTCCAATGAGTGAAGCATACAGCCAGCCATTCCTATATGATTCTACATATAGTAAACATAGGTTTACTAAGACTTGTATCTTATTGAAAGAAGAAGTTAGCTCAAGGCCGCATTACATGCAGTGTAGTTGCAAGGAGTTCAGCACACATTCTCATATGCTTCTACACATATATTTAAAAACTTTTATATACTAAGGAGAGAAGATGTTAGTTGCAGGATGCATGGCACACAGTGTACTTTCAGTGAGTTAAGCCTACCACTATTCCTTTATGCTTCTGCACATAACTTACAAACACTGGTAGTGTAATGAAAGAAGATGGTGACTGAAAGACGCATTATACAGAAAGCAGCATTGTTTCAGTGAATTAACCCTGCCTTATTGGCTCCGCATCCCCCAAAAGAATGCAATGGATTTCCTTACCCATTTTAACACAAGCTGTTCTTGGCTCTGCACTTGCTTGAGGTATCATGACTTAATCAGCTTCCAGAGTTCTCATAAAGGCATTTTGAAAAAAAAAAAAAAAAGGCATTTTGGTCCACATATTGTTGTTAAGTCAGTGTCTTTGTGTGGGAACTAGGGCTGGAGCTTCCAATTCTGTTATCCTTCTGACATTATTATCTTTTATTTTTAAACGGAATTTAGTTTATTTGTGTTTCCAACCCATATATTGTAATTTGCTCTTTTTTTAATCTTTAAAAACCTTTCAGGAGATCACACAATATATAACCAAAGTGACTGTGTTCATTCGGAATTATAACTTATAGAAAATACTCACATTTATTATCTTCTTTGTTAAAACTCTGCAAAATAATTAAGGCAGGCATCTTAGTTTTACAGGTACAGAAACTGGGACTTAAAGAAATCTAGTGACTTCTCCAAGGTCACCAAGTAATGATCAGAGCCAGGCTTTCAGGCCAAGACTTCTGATGTCTACTCCAATTCTCTTTTCCTTAGATTGAGCTAGAAGAGAAGCAAGAATAAAGTTATTACTTATATGTTCTCTTTACATTGGCAAGGTAAGAGAATTTGTAAAGATCATGGACTTGAATATGAAGACTTGAATGGAATAATTCTTTCAATCTGATTGCTCCTTGAAGATGGAAAGCCCAGATTCCAGTTCCTGTTAGATTTCTAAAGACTGTATGAGCTACATGATCTTGAGCAAATCCTGCTCAGGTCTTCTACCTTGTGGGTCCTAAATTTCCAAGTCTTAAGAATGCCTAGATGGTTCCTTGGGTCCTTTGAAGCTCTAGAAAATTCTGGCTTTATCATCCACACTCTATTTCTGGGAAGGAGCAGGAAAAAGAGAAGGGGCTGAGGAAGGAATAGGAGACAGAGGAAGAATAAAATCTGCTCTGTAGTATCCAAGGAAAAAAATTATAGATCATTTTTCCCTAGGCTGATGATAATGATGATAGTACTTAAAGTATCCTGTACAAGTTCCTGTAATATGTGAAAAGTAAAAACCATTTGCTACATGATCTAAATCTGATAAATTAAAGCCCAAACTCATTTGGGAGAGGAAAACCACTCCAAGATAGCTGTAGCCTACTAGTCATTTTATTACTAATTCTTACTCTTTGATATGAATTTTTATTTAATTTCTCAAGCAGAAAATGCCTATTTATGCCTATAAGTAAAAGTTAAATGTAATAAATATATTAGTTTAATATTTAAGCAGATAAGAAATCTCATGACATCTTCGGTATGGTACCTGATTTTTCACTTTCATTTATTTGAGGTTGTTAGGTTCTCATGATCCTGGTGAGTAAATGACTTTATCTTTACAAAAGCAGAGGCTCTGAAAGGTTATATAGGGTCCCCTTGGTCATGCAGATGTCCTTGGAGTAGAACTCAGGTCATACCTATGGGTAGCCAAACCAACTCATAAAAGAATGTTTTGTCATAATTTGAGAAGTAGCATTCTACTGTGCAATGTTGTCTCAGGTTCAATGACATTTATAGGGCAGTTATATGGAAAAATGAGACACCAATTTTTATGAAATAACTAATACTTATTGCTCCATATTTCTCTTCCTTGATGTTACCAATGGATACTATATTAGAACATCTTTATGCAGATTTTGGAATAATTTCTTTTACTTCTGGTTTTTGAGCCCTAGTTTTTTCAATTTTACTGAACTATTTCCAATAAGAGCCTGAATGAGCAAGATCATTTTTCTTGCCCCCAATCCATGATTTAATCTCTTTGAATTGCTTACTATCACCTCTTAATTGATTGATAAATTATTTTATAACACTTCACAAGTTTGGGTATACATTTAGTTCTTCAGTGCAACCTCCAATTCTCCTGGAATAATTCCTTATGCAGTGTAAATGACAAATAATTATTTATAGATTGAATGAAAAATCCTCTTTTATATTCTTACAGATTCAAATTAACTGTAACATGGGGCTTTTATTTGAGTGGCATGTTTCTTTGTGGTTTTGAAAGTAGCTGGTTCTCTAAAATGGCAGTTAAAAAATCTGATTAGAGATAATTATGGGCTTAATCATAAAGAATAACACAATCAGTTAAAAGTATTTATTGCTCATTTGTTGATTATGAGAGACTTGAGAAAAGCATCCTTGCTCTCTCAGAGTTAATCTTTTGTTAGAGAATAAGACAAAAGTCACTCATGATTACAGTATAAGGCCACAAATGCTGGAAAAGTGTTCCAGAGTGTCACGGTGGTGGCGGGGGTGGGGGGGGTGGTTTAGAGGAGAGAGGCAGCATGTCTGGGTGAGATTATGAAGCCTCCATAAGTAGGATTTCAAAAGAAAGAGCTAGGGTAGGAAAGAACATTTAGTAGAGTACACAGTAGACAGAGAAGTTGGAGTGTGGGGTTTTTGAAGACATAATTTGTAGTAAAGGGGAATCAGTCCTGAGTTATTATTTTACTGTATAGGACACAACAACATATGGATGGAGGAAGCAGCTGGACTTTTTTCCAAAAGGGCAGAAACATGTCTATGTGTCTTAGCATCCTCTGAAAAACTCAGAATAATTCCTTCTAATGAAAATCTCATATTCTTCAGAGTCTAGACAGGAAAAGGAAACTTAACAATATATTTTTAGTGAAAAAAAATAATAATGTTCATTGTTTTAAAAGGAAACTTAACAATATATTTTTAGTGAAAAAAAATAATAATGTTCATTGTTTTAAAAAGTAAACAATTTAGAACCAAGAGTTGAAATTTACTTTTTGGGTATTCTCTTTTATTGTAGAAAAAGATAGCACCATATGACATTTATTCTGATTACTCAAATATTGCAGTCTTCTCTTTCTGATTTCTTCTCTTCCAGTTGCCATGTGCAGCAAAAAAAGCATAAATATTAGGATGTAACAGATCTGGATGTAAATCTGCTGATTAGCCACAAGGACATGGGCATAAATGCCATGAAGACCTTGTTTTTCTCACTCCTATATATCCCCTGCATCTAGAACAGTGCCTGAAATATGAGTGCTAAAGACACATGGGTGGCTCAGTTGGCTAAGCATCTGCTTTCAGCTCAGGTATGATCCCAGGGTCCTGGGATGGAGCCCCACATTGGGCTCTTGGCTCAGCGGGAAGCCTGCTTTTCCCCTCTCCCTCTGTCTGCTGCTACCCTTACAATATACTACCCAAATAAATAAACAAAATATTTTTAAAAAATAAATAAATATTCGTTAAGTGAATTAATGACCTTTTCTGAACCTCAATTTCTTCATTAATAGAGTGGAAAATGTAATACCTAAATCAAAGAGTTGTAATGAGAAATTACACAGGAAAATGCTAAGGATAAAAATCATTGAACTATATACTTTAAATTGCAAATTTTATAAGTAATTTACATCTAAGTTAAAATCTGTTAAAAATATTTCATAGTTTAAAATTTAAGTTACTGTTATGATTATTGATAGTAAGTGTAAGAAGAAAAGATAATTTATGAAGATAGTGCAATAGGTCGTGTAAGTTATTAAAATCAACTGAGATAACAACATAGTAAGAAAAAATTATATAATACCCATCTTGAGTGGGACCTCCATTAGGAAACGGACCTCTTTTATTGTTATGAAATGTTGATGATAAAATAGTAAGTAAGAATAGTTTGGGAGTATGTCACAAAAATCTTAAAATATAAATGTTCGACCAAAGAGAATCAATTAAATAAATGTATACTAAAAAAAAAAGAAAAGAAAATGCTAAGGAAAATAACACATACTAGGTTTCTAAAAACATGAATTCTTTACATTCTCAGATCAAGGTGCACCTAACTATATCTTTCATTAATTCCTTTTTTATTTTTATGATTATATAAGTGGTTTTTAAGAATATGTGGCTTAATTTCCAAGACTGTCACGAAAATGTGACTTTTAGATTCAGAAAAATATTTGCAAGTGACAAGGAAAACAAACCATTTACTGGCTTTGATGCTTTTTGCTGGCCTAGCCAAGCAACTACACTGAGAGAAATGGAGACGATGCTCAGAATGACAGTGGGATGAATCAGTGATTCTCTCCCCTGTAGGGTTGTGGGAATATCAATGGGTTCATCTGTTTTCAATGACAGGATCAACCAATTTAGTTTAACAAAAATGAAAGCTGTCTAGTTGATCCAGACTTTTTCCACAGGTGTAGCTCAAGTTAGAAGTCACTTAAGGGCTTGCTGCCTGTATTCAATACAGATAAAACTCCTATGCTGATAATTCCATAGAATTTTATGAAAATTCAATCCAATAAAACGTGTGCCAAGAACTATGCTAGATGCTAGGGATACAAAAGCGAATAAAAAACTTAATTCTACTTTTAGATTCAGAAAAATATTTGCAAGTGACAAGCATGATATAATGAAGCTTTGCCTTGTGTATATCACTTGATTTTTTTTAAAGATTTTGTTTATTTATTTGACAGAGAGAGAGATCACAAGTAGGCAGAGAAGCAGGCAGAGAGAGAGGGGGAAGCAGGCTTCCCGCTGAGCAGAGAGCCTGATGTGGGGCTCGATCCCAGGACCCTGAGATCATGACCTGAGCCGAAGGCAGAGGCTTTAACCCACTGAGTCACCCAGGTGCCCCTATCACTTGATTTTTGAGAACTGTTTAGTTATGCTATCAAAAGTGGCTACTCTTAGGTCCATGGCTGGATAGGCATTTGAGTCATGGAGGTTGGCTCAACCATAAAAATTAAAATCTCCAACCGCCACCATACCCTAGATGGCCAGTCCAACCTCTGGCCCAAGAGAAAGGAAAAGTTCCTTTCTCATCTTCATTGCAAGACCCATCTGCATTCCTGTTCAAAGATGACTGGCAAGGGGAGGTCCTCTTCTGTCCCCAGAGTTTAACAGGGGAAACCTCCATTCCCTTTAGGAGTAAATCCATTTAAAAAAAAAAAGGAATAAATCCATATCAGTCACAGCTTCTGGTCCCAGGTCTAGACAGCCCAAATACTTGATGGTACCTTTCTCAAAGGCTAGCCTATTCATTTTTTTAAAAGTACTAGAATAAATAATACTTTTCAAAGACAGTAGAGTCTAGGGCTAGACTTAGGTAAACATTTTCTTCTAAAAGGTCAAAAATAGAGTCAACACATTATTAAACAGAAGACTAAACATCTCCATTGGAAGTATGTGCATTCCAGTTCATGTTGACAAGACAGAGTTTTCTGTCAAACAGAAGGTATGTATTTGCTTCATTTAGAGATCTTAAGACAAACAGAAAGAAAGAAGTTCCATTGATGTCACCACTGCTAAAGACAAAAGAAGCTTTCCCCCTTTTAAAAAAAGATTTACTTATTTATTTATCTTAGAGAGAGAGAGAGCACACATGGTAGATGGGAGGGGCAGAAGGAGACAGAGTCTTAAGCAGACTGTGCTGAGCCCGACACAGGGCTTGATCTCAAGACCCTGAGATCAAGAACTGAGCTGACAACCAAGAGTAGAATGCTTAACCAACTGCATCACCCGGGGCCCAAGAAACTTTCTCTTTTAAGTGACACCTGCCTCATTCCAGTTCTCCCCTCACCAGGGGCAGGGGATGGTGAAGCCTTGCATCCAGAGTTATCTGCAGCTGGCCAGTGACTGCATTTTCTGAAGGTGGATGCCCGAGTCACATTTTGGTACCTTCTTCGTCTCTTAATCTGTTAATGAGTATCTACTACATGCTTATGGGGAACATTGCATTATATTTCCTGCTTTTAATGTCATTTTTAACCTCTGCTTTTATTCCTTTAGTTACTATTCTAGGGAATTCTGTGACTAAACTAGTCAAAATGGCATGCTCCACACTCACTGGGGAGTCTGCTTCTCCCTCTCCCTCTGCCCCTCCACACTGCTCATGTTCTCACTCTCTCTCTCAAATAAATAAATAAATCTTAAAAAAAATTAATGTGTCTGACCTGAAACAATAATTATCACATAACTGTTCTACAAGTTAGGACATTTATGAACCTACATTTAAGAGGCTTTCTCAGAAAATTACTTAGTAACAAGCTGCTTCCTTATTAGTATTAATGATTTAATATTTGTCTAACCATAATCACTGATAGTTCTATAAGTTTAAAATTTGTTTCATTTGTTGGTACAGACTCTTCTCACCTCCTTTATTGCAGGATGGACTTTGCTTATATTTTTTCCACAATTCTTATCTACATTTTGAAGATCAAGTCCACCTGTAGCTCCCAATGCCATCTGTAAAGGAATTAAGGGTCCCTCCCCTAGAAGTGAGAAGTCATGAGGGTAGTGTGATCTAGGAATAAATATTCTGTGAGTATTTGCAATTGTGTAAAGACAAATGATGGTATAAAAGTACAAATCTCATCCATCTATATCTAGTTAAAATTCCAGTATAAAAGTAGTAACAGTGGTAATAATTAAGTGCCAAGTGCCAGGTACGATGAAGGTACTATGCTAACCAGTAATGTATAGTGTCTCATTTAGTCCTTATAAGTATCCCCATGAGGTAGGCATTTTCATCTCCATTTATAGTTGAGAAAACTGAAGCTCCAAGAGTTATCTGCCTGAGATTTCACAGTTACTAAATGGAAGAGTTGAGATTCTAACATAAGTTTGATTCCAAATCTACTTGTATTGGTCTGCTAGGGCTGCCATAACAAAATATACAGACTGAGTGGCTTAAACAAGAATCTATTTCCTCACAGTTCTAGAAGCTAGAAGTTCAAGATCATAGTGTCAGTTTGGGTTGGCTTCCTCGTTGGCTGGTAGATGACCATCTTCTCCTTCTATCTTCCAGTAGTCTGCCCTCTGAGCTTGTCTGTGTCCTAATCTCTTCTTAAAAGGATATGACTCATATTGGTTAAGGCCCACTCCGATGACTTCATTTAATTACTTCTTTAGAGACGTTATCTCCCAAAATGGCCACACTCTGAGTTACTGGGGGTTAGGACTCCAATACATGAATTTGGCGGGGACACAATTCAGCCCATAAGTCTTTAAGCCATGAAGTCTGTGGATTGTTTATAAGAGGAAATATTAACACAGTAAACATTTCTACTCTGGTATGAATTAGCTTTTCTCCAACTAATTTCCTGGGGGGAAACTTGATGATGAAACTGATGGAGAAAGTTAAGGCACTGGATCATTCAGGAAATAAAGAAAACCCACCAAAAGTGGGAATAAGAAAGAAAGTGGGAATAAGAAAAGAAAG
Organism: Procyon lotor; assembly: GCA_028646535.1. Taxonomy (NCBI): domain Eukaryota; kingdom Metazoa; phylum Chordata; class Mammalia; order Carnivora; family Procyonidae; genus Procyon; species Procyon lotor. The sequence continues at coordinate 80,412,926 of CM053609.1, forward strand.
TGGGGATTTGGGGAAAGTTGGCATTTCCTAATTTGTCTTTGGGGGGAGGGCCAGACTTAACAGAAGTAAATTAAACAGAAGCCTCACTTTCTATTTTTACTTCTATAGTTCATCTTTTTAGCTCCTTCACATTTTTGTTCTGAATGTATTGTTATCCATCCAAGCCAGCAGGCTCCTCAGCTATGGAAAAAGCTTCTTAATAATCTCATTGTCACTTCTAAAATGGTCCAAAAAAGGTATTAATCTACTGGACTCTCTATCATTAAAAATAAGTTACTGAAAATTATAGTCCTCTGTTGATATTGATTGGAATCCCAAAATTGCTAGGAAGTGTTTGGAATATTTAATGAGAAGTCAAAGGGAGCCAATCATGAGGGATGATTTCTTCCAATTTTGGTCAGAGCTATTACATCTAAAGGAATATGCCAGAGGGTAAATTAGAGCACTGCTCACAACTTGCCTTCTGGTAGTCCTGATTTTATAATCTTTTGGGAGCCAGACCAAATGGGAGGAAGGGCAGCCTTCCTTTCCACTCTCAATTTTCAAGAACAGGTTCTCCCCTTACTATTCTTTCTACCACGTTAATGGGTTTGTTCATGGATGTATATTGCTGAATATACCACTTGTCCAGAAGCAAAATGAACTACCAATGTCCTTTTGGGCATCAAGCTCAATGTTAATAATTCTGTCTGACAGCTTGTTAAGAGTTTCCTGAATCAAGAAGGGCTAATATATTGGCTGCCATTTGCACACCAACACTGAATGATTGATTGGTAGTGACCCTCTAGGAGAGGGTGGTGTTACATGAAGGTTGTGAAACCTTTTTTTTTTTTTTTTACTATTTTTAAAGATCTTATTTATTTATTTGACATACTGAGAGAGATAACAAGTAGGCAGAGAGGCAGGCAGAGAGAGACGGGGAAGCAGGCTTCCTGCGAGCAGAGAGCCCGACGTGGGGCTCGATTCCAGGACCCTGAGATCACGACCTGGGCTGAACGCAGAGGCTTTAACCCACTGAGCCACCCAGGTGCCCTGAAACCTTTTTTTTAAGAGAAGAATGGCTTAATCAATTAGTGGAGTCCACCATGGGAGAGGGACTAGTGGCACAAGCATAAATTATCTTCTATCATTAATAAATTCAGAGCTACAATTTATTGAGAGCTTACTTTGTGGCAGGCCCTGGGCATAGCCTGCTATATTCATTATCTCAATGAATTTTCATAACTTTGCAGGTGAGGAGGTACTTTATATCCCCTTTGCTAGGATAGAGAAAATCCAACCTAGTGGGATTAAATAATTAGCCCCAGATCATCCAGCTGCTAAGAGCTGGCACAGGAATTTGTACCCTGGCAGTCATGACATAGACTCCCTGAAACAGTGCCCCAAGTGTGTGATTCAGGATTTGAGCTGAGGCTACACCACAGACAAAGCTAGAGCACCCCAATCGCCATGAGACTACTGGGCACCGTCAAGGGCCAGGGAGCACCACTCCCTTGGATGAACCCCTCAGTACAGCCTTTCTGGCATGGACATGAGGGACAAGCGTGGGAGTGAGGTTTGGAGGGAGGAGGACCTGTCTCCCCATAGTTAAGTCCACACATGTTTATTAAGCATTTGCAGAATCCCAAGCATCTGAGGATCCGAGTTGCCTGCCCTTCAGGAGTTTATGCCCAAATTGAGGGAGACAGGTAATAAACATATAAGCAAATAAGATATCTTCAGGCCCAGATAGATGTTGTGGAGATGCTTTAACAGGCTTACTGGGTAGGATGGAGTAGGGGAGTACTTTAGCCAGGGATGAAGGCCTCTTGAGAAAGAACCTGAAAGATGGAAAAGAGGGAGCTGTGGGGGGAATATGGGGACATGCACCACAGACAAAAGGAGCAACAAAATGAGAAGATGCTGGTACATAAAGTAGTTGTCATGTTTGAAAGGAAAAGGCTCAGTTATTTGCCATTACCCTGTTCTAGACCAAAGACGTGTCCATGCCACAGGACTGTCTGGGGTTCCCCTGCACAAAACCACTTGGTGGGGAAGACAGAGGCAAGTGATTGGTCCTCTCTTTTCTCTCTCCGCCCCCTACCCTCTGAATGATGTCTCAGTTCATATAAATCAGTGAGGTCACACATGCCCAAGCCTTCAGCTTTAAGAAGGAGTGAATTAATTTGCTTGGAGAAGAATGTGAATTACAGCATGTCTTATAGCAAGTGTGTATTGATAATAAAACGGCCACACATTATAGTAGAGAGAATACCTTAATTTCCCCAATTTAGAGAGTTTATCTTTAAAAGTAGAGAATAGGTTAGGAAATTCAAGGAAAGGGAGGTCATTTTCACTAGTCCTGCTACATAAACCACCTATTTCCCACTAAATGGACTCTCTTCTAACTACATGATCCTTTGTAACAGCTGTGGAGGGACAAACCCCTCAAATGAAGAGATTTAGTGGAATGATGGGGCTGGTTTTTTTAGTTTTTTTTTTCCCACATTGATTTGATTTACATTAGTTCATGTATCATTTTAAAATAAAATAACATATATGTATTTCATAATTATTATAAATAGGACAACTATTGTCTAAAAGCCTGAAATAGCCTTTGCTATTTCTCTTCCTCTAAGACAAAACCTCTGGCATTGTTGTCCCACATGCTCATGCTTATTTAAGAACATTTATTGGGCTCTAACTATGTACCTAACCATATATCCAAATTGTATGGGAGATAAAATTGCAGGCAGAGAAGTCATTGTTTCTACCCTTGAGAAACTTGCATTTTGTTGGGGTTAGATAAGTATTTGAAAGAGTTAAGGTTCAAATCTAGAGCAATTCAGAAAAGATGATAGTATCTAGAATTGTCCAGTACATTATAGTTTGGAGATCCTCTTCATACCTTTCTTTGTTTCAGCCTCACATTCATCTTTTGAGATAGTAACTAATATTATGCCCATTTCACAGAGGAGGAAAGCGAAGCTTAGAAGGGTCAAATACTCAAGATAGCAAGTATGGGGCAGAGGCAGGACACTAAGTAGTTACGAGCTCTGGGGTCAGAGAGGTTGAGATATTCATTTTGGCTTTGACTCTCATTAGTTTTGTTAACTTGGGCAAATTCTTTACCCTCCTAAGGCTCAGCCTTCCCATTCATAAGGATAACAGCAGTATCTGCTTCTTACAGGTGTTGTATTAAGTGAGAAATGTATCGAAGGTGCTTAGCACAGGGCTGGGACCACAGCATGAGCTCCATGAATGTAGCCCTTGCTATGACAAAGTGGCAGAGCAAAGGCTGAGTTTCCATCTCCAGCCTCTCAGTGCCAGTTCCTGCATATGGTGTGGGCTCCAGCATCTTGCTGCTTAGGTTCAAAACATGGTGTTACTACTTATCTACAAGGGTGACTATGGGCAAGATCCTTAAGTGACCTGTGTCTCTGTTTCCTTTTTTGTAACATGGGGTAAACACAGAGGCTGCCTCACAGGCTGATGTGAAGATGAAGTGATTAGTTATATATACTTTGAACAGTACTTGGCACAGGGTAAGCTCCCTAGAGGAATTCACCATAAAGGCTGAAAGATGGAGGTGGGGAGGGTTTAGCTAGGAAGGCTCCTTCCAAGCATCACTTGTCACTTACATCCTGATGGGACAGAGGCTAGCACATCCTGGTGACCAGCCACGTCACATGACTAGGGGAGGCATTGAGGCATGGTGGCTAGATTTGCAAACCTACCTCCACCGTCTCTCTTGCATCTGTCAAAACTACAGGGGCTGCTGAGCAACACATGGAAAACCTAATTTGCAATAAAGTAATTTCTTTTTTCCCAAATACATCTGTCCACACCTGAAGATGGCAAAATACCCTTGAGAATTTGCAATCCCGCATACAGGGTATGAACCTGTCCACTCATTCTGTCAACAGACTTGTCACAGAGCTGCTAGTTATCTGCCAAGCTTGACTGCTTCCCTCTCAGATGGGAACTGGAAGTTTCTCTAATGGAGAAGAAAGCTTAACCAAGCCCCAGATACAATTAAAAGCCACAGCCCTTGACTTTGTAAAGTGAGCAGTTTGGGTCTCTGCACTCCCAGCTGCATTTGACTACGTGGCCCTGAGGCCCTTCCCCTTTGTGTCATTCCTCCACCTTCACTTTTAGTTCCCTTTCTCCTCTTCCAAGGCTGTCTCATAGGGGGCAGGAGTCAGGTCAGCTTTGTTTGCCACTCAATATTTGTCAGATTCACTGTTTATCTCACATTTATCAGGGGCTTACATACAGGACCCTGCTTAGTCCTTAACAACCCCCTGAGAATCTGAATATTGGCCTGCTTGATGATGGTATTTAAATCCTGCTATGGGCAAAGAGCTTGCCTGTCTTGCCTGGAAGTCATGGAAGTTTTGGGTTGTGTGATAAGGGACTAGTGTTTAATTGTGTTACATTTTGGTCACCTAAAAGGGGTCAAAGGTAAGCAAGTTGTAGATTAAATTAAAAAGAGGAGAAAATTCTAGATCTAGAAAATTCTAGATCTAGATCTAGAAATTACATCAGATGAATCTCGGTGGTTTCTCCTAAATGTCATTCAAACAGGCTATATTAAAATCGGATTGGGTAATAAGAAGAAACAGATCACTGGCCTTGGGACCAGACCCACATGGGATCAAATGCTAACTCCATATGTGGCCTTGGGCACGTTCTCATCCGTTAGAGAATCTTAATTTCCTCAGCTACAAATCAGAGATGATAATAGCTACTTTACAAAGTGGTTAGAAGGATTAAATAAACTAACATATATGTAAAGCACCTAGCTGAGGTTACCATAATCTAGTTTATATTTCCCTCTCTTTGAATTACGCCTCTCTCTCTCTCTTTCTTTTTTTTTTCAAGATTTTATTTATTTGACAGAGAGAAACACGGCGAGAGAGGGAACACAAGCAGAGGGAATGGTAGCAGGAGAAGCAGGCTTCCTGCAGAGCAGAGAGCCCGATGCGGGGCTTGATCCCAGGACCCTGGGATCCTGGGCCGAAGGCAGACGCTTAACGACTGAGCCACCCAGGCGCCCCTGAATTACGCCTCTCTCTTAAAGGATTTTCTTTTTAAGTAATCTCTACCCCCCCATGTGTGGCTCAAACCCACAAACCCAAGATCAAGCATCACACTGACTGAGCCAGCCAGGAATCATACCTCTCTTTAGTGGATATAGAAGGGGACTTTTTCCACCACTTGCAGAATCACAACATGAATGTGATTTCATTATTAAAAAACATGTAAGAAGGGCATTTGCATGAGCCATTCATTGATAACCTAAGTACCATAAAAAGTCACTTGGGAATATTGCTTTTTCCACAGACTGGCTTTGGGAACAGTTATTTTGAAAACAGCTCTCCAAAAGCTATTCAGTTGTAGGTAAAAAAGTAAGTGAAAATGTCAATTGATGTCCTGGTGGAAACAGAATCAAACTTTAATAGAAAGATATGTTTAATGAGGATTCAAGAACTATTTTTCTTTCTTTGGAGTTACTGTTTATCACTTCCTCTTGGCAACTTCTGCCATGTCAATTTTAGTAATGACATTTGGATAAATTATCAAGTTTCACCCATTGGGTAAATGTGATTTATCCTTTAGTTTTTTTAAACCAAATGGCTTGGTGGTTTCCACAGAGGGAGATATTTTGCTTGTGTTAAATGACTAATGGTACAATTTGTTTTACATCCCAAAAAGGGAGAGTAATTGACTTGAGAGCTTGTTTGCAAAGGATTTTTGAAGAAGCATTTCATCTTCTGAGAAAGGGGCACCCGAAGCATGAATGAAGGTCCTAATCAATCCTCCTCTGTTTTGAAAAACTGAAGACTGTTTAAGGAAAAAAATAATCAGAATTCAAGGAATAGACAGATTTTATAAAAGGTGCTGAGCAGGAAAAAAAACACAACAAAAACCTGATGGATTTAAAGTCTGTTTTCTATAGGCTTTTAAACGTATAAAAGTGGGCTAAATCAATTTGTGTTATGCAGCACTGTAAAAAATGCTTCAAGTTTTTTCTATATTAAAATAAAAGCATATTCATCTCTATCTGAAAGGCTCCTGCTTATTAAAAATCTTCACTTACCATGGGTGATTGGTTGTGAGTATATCTCATTCTCCTGTATTTGAAACCAGTTCTGAGTCAGCTGAAGTCCTAAGCTACTGATGAAACTGGGATAGGATAGGAGAAAAAAGAAGGCCCTAAACTGGTGACTTTAGGGACTCCTCTCCAAAGGTTTTTCTCTTTACTTGGTTCATAATCATCAATGCCTTAATGGCCACATTATTGAAAAAATAATGTAGTTTGGTCTAAAAAAACTACATTTTTTAGGGGTGATTGGCCGGCTCAGTCGGTGGGGCATGCAACTCCTGATCACGTGATTGTGAGTTTGAGCCCTACATTAGGCTTAGAGCCTACTTAAAAAAACTTTTTAAAAAGGAAAAAAATATTTTTAGGGGCACCTGGGTGACTCAGTGGGTTAAAGCCTCTACCTTCAGCTCAGGTCATGATCTCAGGGTCGTGGGATCGAGCTCCGCATCAGGCTCTCTGCTCAGCAGGGAGCCTGCTTCCCCCTCTCTCTCTCTGCCTGCCTCTCTGCCTGCTTGTGATCTCTCTCTCTGTCAAATAAATAAATAAAATCTTTAAAAAAAAGGAAAAAAATTTTTTAAAAGACTAATGGAAGTTGATTTAAGAAGACTGAAATAAACAGTTTAATTCTAAAAGATAAAAAAACCCTCCAGGTTTGTAAAAGCTACAATAATTAAACCACCATAAGGATAGCAGAGTATCCTGAACTTAATGGTAGATTATATTTTTAGAATATTTTTTGAGATAGTGAATGCTAATTAAGAAGCATGAGTAGCTTAGGAAAATCTATATTATTTTTGAAAAAGTAAATTGGCAGGTGCATCAGTAAGCTATTGCTACATAACACACAACTCCAAATTTTAGTAATTTAAAACAACAATCACTTATTATTTCTCATGAATCTACACGTTGATTGGGTGGTTCTGCTGACCTTCACTGGTTTAGCTGGTGCTTTGATTTTAGCTGGGGCTTACTCACTGGCTTGACAATTAAGTGGCAATGTGCTGGTCTGTGATGGCCTCAGCTGGGATGACTGGACCCCACTCCATATAATGTATTCTGAGCTAGAGCAATGTATTCTCTAGCTCAGGCATGTTTTTTGGCAATCATCGTGGTCCACCAGAAATGTGTAAACAGAGGAAGCAGAAATGTGCAAACTCTTGTTTCAAGTCTACATGTGTATGTGTCTCAGATTTGCTTTTTTCCTATTGACCTAAACAGGCCACATGGCCAAGTTCAGATTCAAACTGGGCCAGATCCATAGAGTTATTAGGCAGAGAGCATGCATCTAGAGGGGCCACTGATTGGGACCATTAATACAATCAACCTACCACTTGAGGGTAGTGAATGTGAGTGAAAATTGGTATCGTGGGTAATACCCTAGCAGCTACTAAAGAAACCATCACTAAAATATGGAATAACCTGAGGTTTCCTGAAGGACGAAAAGGAAGGGAAGGAAGTCCATTTCAGGTGGGAGAAAGCTATACTGTGGGAATAGATGATATTTAATGGAGATATAATAATTTATGTTACTGATTCCCAATTGATAGACATGTAAGTTGTTCTACCTTTTCTCTATTTCAATCAATGGTGATCTATCTAGAATCTATGTATCAATCTATCTTTATAACATATGTTTATAACATATGAAGATAAATGGTGGTCACACACACCCACCCTGCATGCATATATACTTAAAAATATGTAATTCAAGTAGCTTTATAAGTTATTATGGATATTGTCAAATTGCCATCCAAACAGGCCACAGAAATTTATATTCCCACCCACGGTGTATGAGACTGACTGTTTTCCACAAGTTGAAACTGGATATTATCAAACTTCTAAATCTCTGCTGATCTAATAGGTGAAAAATAGTATCTCGTGATTCTTATTAAATGTTTTGGTTGAACAGAGACGAAGCTACACTATTTTCACAGCTACAGGCCATCTAAATTGCTTATAAATTACCAGTTCGTCTCTTTACCACTTTTTTTTTTTTTAAGAATTAAGCCTAACTTTTGTGATACTTTGTTTCAACTTTTAATTTTCAATGTGGTTTCTTTGAACTTTTGACCTTCATTTACTTTTGTACTTGGCACTCTTTCCATACTACTATTTTTCTTTTTATTCCTAAAAAATAGGGTGTTTTTTTCTATGTAAATGTCTTTATTTTGTTCCTTTTAATTTTTAATTCTCTTGATTTATAACTAAGTACTTGGTTTTAACCTCTCCTAGACTTTCATTCTCTGAGTCACAGCACCACAGGGCAGAATGGAAGCTACTTTTGTTGTTGTCCTATGGTAACCCTGACCCCCTTAAATCTCTCACCCTTTCATCTCCACCTTGGGTACCTCAGAAAACTAAATAGCTACACTTGCCCAGTATAACTCCTATTTCCTCTCAGATAGATGGTGCTCTTTTACTGAAATGGTGATAGTCTCAATAACTTGCACTGTCCAGACACTATTTCCAAAAATTACTTCTGAGGAGGAGAAGTACTGGAAAGACTATGAAGGGGAAGGAGGATCTCTGCTTTGTACTCACACTAGCTGTCCTGTTTGGGACATTTCTATAACCATGCAATAGTTTTGTAAAATACACAAATAAAAAATTAATAAGTCTTGTGTTCCTTTCTATTTATAGGCAAGGGCTACAGGACAAACCGTGTCACTGGCACACCAAAGGTAACATGGGAATTCACTACTCTGACATTGGGGAGAAACCTCTTGATAGATACACCTGGGATGTTGCATTATAGAATGTCTGTAGCCAGGCAGTGGACAGACCCTAAAATGACCCACAATGATACCTGTTTTCTGGTATTCACGCCCTATAATACTACCCCCACCCATCTTCTTTGAGTGTGATTGAGACCTAAGACCTACTAATAATCAACAGAATATGGCAAAGGTGATGGGATGTCACTCCCATGATTATGTTACATTAGCTAAGACCCCTTGTTGCTAATTCTTCTCTTCTCTCCTGCTGGCTTTATAAAAGCCAGTAAACATTGTCTTTTCCTTCATGGTCAATCCTGCATCTCTATCCCTGAACCACATGGCCTATAGTTTCAGATTGCAGCCCTGGCTGCCAGGGACCCCTTTTCTGGCACAAGAGATGTGCCTATGCTGTGTATGTGTTAATTTGGCTTTGTGTTTGTAAGAATTTTTATTGTATTTGATAAGCCTTTTCTAGGAGCTGCAGTGGGGTTTTTTCAGGTTTCTTAGTCCACTATATTGCTAAAATTGGATCGATCAGAAGTAGATTTTTCTAAGGTCCAAGTGGGCCATATTTCCTATCTCTAGGTGCCTTAGAGTTTTGTTTGGTAGCAACCACTTACAGGCCTGAAGGAGTCAGAAAGCACCCAGAAGTCACCTTCCTAACTCAACATCTCTCTGCTCCTATATTTGACCACAGATCACAAGACGGGGCTGATGAAGTCCTATTGCTTCCTACCCTCAGATACAAGTCCATATATGAGCGCACGCCTCCAAATACACACATCTTCCTCCCCATCCAGAGTTTCTGAGGGAACACCAATAGGCCAGATACCAGGGAGCAACTTGCAGATATAATGAACTATATATATTTCATTCCCTGAGAATGCCATGTTCTCTTGGATCTTCTCTGAACTTACTATTTCCTACTTGGGCTATTCTCTTTCCTCCCACCTGGCAAATCCCTATTCATCCCTCAAAACCCAGCTCAGTGATCCTTTCTGCAGTTTCTCCTACACTTTTATTGCCTTGCACATCCTTCTATGACTAGATTCATCACACCACACTTTTGCACATAAATGTCCATCATCCTCACTAAGCTATGAGCTCTTTGTGTCTCTAATGCTTGGCATGTTGCCTTGTGCAAGGGGAGAGGGAAGAGGGAGAGAATCTTCAAGCAGACTGCCGGCAGAGCACAGAGCCTGACTTGGGGCTCCACTTCACGACCCTGAGATCATGACCCGAGCCGAAATGAAGAGCCAGCTACCTAACCAACGGAGCCACACAGGTGCCCCTGGGGAGTTATTTTTTAACGGGTACAGAGTTTCTGTTTGGGATGATGAAAAAGTTCTGGAAATGGATAATGCAGATGGTTGGTCACACAACATTGTGTGTGTACCTAATGCCACTGAATTGTACACTTAAAATGGTTAAAATAGTGAATTTTAAATTACATATATTTTACCACAATAAAAAAAGTAAGTTGATCTCCCCTGGGGTATGGGAAGGGTATAATTTATCTAGAGAATAGACCCACATCTCCCCAGAGTCTGGCCTCTTGTCCCAAGGAAAGAATTGACCTCTTCAATGAGAGTCTGATTGTCCTCTGCAAGTCACTTAAAGGAATAAGGAGAAAAAGAAATATTCCCTTATTGCTTTCTCTGAAATAAATTCAGATTCAAAGAACATTCCCCTGTACTATCTGGAATAGTTCTTAATATTTCCAAATAATAGTACATAGTGACCAAATCGGATTTTTATTTTGTTTTGTTTTGAAGTAGGCTCCACACCCAACGTGTGGCTTGAACTCACCACCCTGAGATCGAGGGTCAAGCTCTACGGACTGAGCCAGCCAGGCACCCGGTGACCAAGTCAGTTTTAATATTAGATCAATCATTTTGCGGGTAGAGACTGGTAAATGTTCTAGTGTAACTGGAAATTTCAGCAAACCAGGCCAAACCTGCCACAGCGATTGGCTGATGCTACATTTTCTGCTCAAGCCAGGAAGAAAGGCCTGAGCCTTCTTTACTGCCGACTAACTTAAAGACCCAGGTCAGACAGCTCATCACACTTGCCCCTCCAGAATTTCACCAGATGATCTTAATGCAAACTGACTGAGGGGGTTGGAAAAGGGACTGTCCCTGTCTTCATTCCCATGTGGTAAACACAGACAGCGTGGGATTGCATCACACACTCCTGAGACAGACCTGTATCTGGAAACCTTTTCTAGGCCTGTTGCCGTTGCCATGGCAACTGCTAGAGCTTTTTGTCTCTGCCTTGGCCCTTCCTCCAGCACTTGACCGCTGAAGCGTGACTTCTGTTTGGTGCCCTGGAAGCCCAGGTTCAGAGACTGTGTTGCAGTCTCTGAATATCGTAAGCGGAATTGTGCCTTCTTTCTGCTGCTCACAGCGAAGTTGTTATTTGAGGTCTGACGTCCTCTCTCTGTGTGGGTCCTGCTCAGAGGATCTGAGCTGCTCCCTTCGGGCTGGGTGCTGAGGTCACCTGGAGGTGGGATGGGACCTGCTCCTCTTTCATTGTATGGCCCCTACAGTGGAGAGAGAACTATAGTCATGGTGGCATGTAGCAACGAGGTCAACTACTTGCTGCTCTGGTGTCATAGGACAGACGGTCTTGTTTGGGGGCCGGATCTCAAGGGTGGTGCCAGTATAATCTTTCAGGACAGAAGCAACAGCCAACACTGAGAAATATCAGGCAACGATTTAGAAAACATTGCTTTCAACTTCCAATTACATTAACATGATTTTCTGGGCTAGAGGATTAAATAGAATACATAATCTTAACAAATCAATTAAAAAATCTTTTTAGGCTTTGTTTTAATACAAGACATATATAGGTCATTGTGATATGTGACTTTCACAATTTTCAATGCTGGAGGACTAATGTGCACTAATATTTTGTATAAAGGGAAATGATTTTGTGAAAAATTAGGAATAAATCTTTATATTTAAAATAGCTCCTTTCTGGATGGACTTAGAGTATATTATGCTAAGTAAAGTAAGTCAGACAGTGAAAGATTAAGTGACTTCACTTATATGTGGAATCTAAAAAACAAAAGAACAACATGGAAATAGACTCATCAACACAGAAAACAAACTGGTGGCTGCCAGAGGGAAGAGGGTGGAGGTGGGAGAGATAGGTGAAAGGGATAAAGAAGCACAAAGTTCCAGTTATAAAATAAGTAAGTCATGGGATGTAAAGTACAGCATAGGGAATATGGTCAATAATATGGTAATAACTGTACGGCGATAGATAGTATACTTAACTTCATGAGCATTTTGTAATGTATATGAAAGTTGAATCACTATGTTATACATGAAACTAATATAATATTTTATGTCAACTAGTCAACTATACTTTGACTAAACATAAATAAATAAAATTTTTAAAATGATTTCTTTCGGGGCACCTGGGTGGCTCAGTAGGTTAAGGCCTCTGCCTTCAGCTCAGGAAAGGATCTCAGGGTCCTGGGATCGAGCCCTGCTTCGGGCTCTCTGCTCAGCAGGAAGTCTGCTTCCCTCTCTTTCTCTGTCTGCCTCTCTGCCTACTTGTAATCTCTCTCTCTCTGTCAAGTAAATAAATAAAATCTTAAAAAAAAAAGTTATTTAGGAGACAAACCATAAGAGACTCCAAAACTCATGAAACAAACTAAGGGTGGCTGGGAGGCCAGGGGCAGGGGGGTAGGGATAGGGTGGCTGGTTTATGGACTTTGGGGAGGGTATGTGCTATGGTAAGTGCTGTGAAATGTGTAAGCCTGAGGATTCACAGACAAGTATCCTGGGGCAAATAATACATTATATGTTAATAAAAAAAAAAAGAAATGACTTCTTTCTTTAGATTTTAATTATCTACTCAATTAAAATTCATACATGTACTCAAAAGGCACTGGATCTAAGGATGGTCAGATTTTTTTTTTTAAAGATTTTATTTATTTATTTGACAGAGAGAGAGAGAGATCACAAGGCAGAGAGGCAGGCAGAGAGAGAGGGGAAGCAGGCTCTCCACTGAGCAGAGCCCAATGCGGGGCTCGATCCCAGGACCCTGAGATAATTGACCCACTGAGCCACCCAGGTGCCTCAAGGATGGTCAGATCTTAATGCAGTAAGAAGAAACCAGTTTTCTCCATAAGGGTTTAGGAATTCATAATTCGTGGCCTTTATCACTTTGCTATGCTTCATAATTTTGCATTGCTTATCACAGTATATTAACGAATATTCATTAAATCCCTGTGAACAAAATCCAGTGAGTAAAAAGACTGATATCATCACTGTCTTACCTGCTTTGTCAGAGGAGAGAAATGAAGATGGGTTGAGTTTACTCTTTCCTTTCTCAAAGAATTTGGCCAGAATAATAATTCACTTGCCTACTGCTGGCTGGAAAATGTGTGGGGAGGTGAAAAAGAGGCTGGAGTGGAAGAAGAAAGCATCTATATTTTAAGCTTTTACCTGTGTTCCACACACTGGCGATTTGAAGGCAAGGCTTTGTCTTGATTTTAGATCATGTTGCTTCTGCGGGTGACTGTGTAAATGAATTCTTCATGTTTAACACATCCCAGCTCACGTGCCTCTTCTGTTTTCTTCACACCACATTGCAGATCTGCTTGTTTGTGTTCTCTCTGTCTCTCTGAGGCATTCCCCTCAGATGGCTTAACACCAGTGAGTCCTTCCATTAAAATGGTGGAGGGTGCAGCCTGGAAGCCGATATCCGGCCTCAGGGAAACGCGTAGCAGGGAGAAACCCCGGGCACCCGTTCCCAGCACAGTGGTCACTTCACCTCCGACACAATGGACCTTCTGTTAGGTGACCCCTGGGAGAGGGGGCCAATGCCTGACAAAGGAGTTGCCAGCATGAATTTCAGTTTATCAAACCCTCTAAGGTCACCATCACTCTTCCTGGAGTCAACTTTGCGTTGTTGCTACTGAACAAGAAGCCTTTACTCAAGACTGGGTTACATTCTGTATCTGAGTAGGATAGCTCTGTTTGGAAACCAAAGTTCAATTTTATACTTTTCTTAAAAGATTCATTTACACAGAAAGGATATGTACCGATGCATATGTATGTATGGTGGGAAAAATGTACTATTTTGAGGCTTTATGGAGAAATTAAAGAGGCACAGGAAAAAGAAGGAAGTGAGATCTCTTTTGAGAGAGTGGAGAGATGGAAGTCAGGCCTGTCAGAGATGGCAGGTGACTTCAGAAAGAGTGAGTTCTGAAATACACATACACAGATCAAAAATTTACAAGGCTCAAAAATCAAAAATTGAAATCTCCCTCTCACACCACCCTCAGTTCATCCAGACCACTTTTCCCGCTTTTCTTGCCCCAGTAACAACTGCTATTATTTTTTCAGGAAGTTTCTAGAAGTTTTCTGTGCATATACAAGCAAAGGCAAATAAATCTATGTATTTATTTGTTCATTCAACAAATTATCAACTCTTTAGGCAAACTAACAAACAAACAAACAAACCAAACGGATTCCTGTCCCCAAAAAGATTACATTCTAGCTGGAAGAGACAGACAATAATAAAAAGACTTAATAAATTTGAAAACAACATATTTCATTAAATTAATGGGGTTAGGGAAGAAGAAAACATTAAGGAAGAGGAATCAATGTGGGGAGGTGGGTTGCTATTTTCAACCTGGTAGTCAGAGGGGCCCTCCTTGAGGAGATGATATTTAAGCAATGACTTGAGTTGAGAAATCCTCATGGGGGAGAACAGTTCAATCCCATTCACAAGAAAAATGATTTCACTTGTTTCCTATGTGTACACAGGTGGCATTCATTCTCAGTTACAGAGTGGTGGCCGGCACTGTACATCACAGAAGTAGATACACACATTTCCCCCCCAAGCAATCCTCCTCCAGAAAACCACCTCTCTTTCTTGGTATCTAACCAGTGTCAGTAAGGGGGACTCACGCATTTTATTCTGCTGATGTACAACTTTCGTCTTCCAGGAAGAACCCAGAAGAAACTGCTGCATTCCAGCTGCGGTGACCACATCTATGAGGCAGAGAGGCAAAAGAGAAACAGTTCAGTTCCTTTGCTTCCCGCATTGGCCGACAGTGCGTGGGCAATGTAATACAAAGTCCTCACATTGCCTGAGCACTTACCATTCGGGCACACTGCCAAAGCACATTATCTCACTGGACCTTTCTAACAACGTTCAGTTCTTGTGGGTTAGGTTATCTCCACTCTGTTTTTATAGGTTACTTCTGTTAATTTTATAGATAAAAATTGTGGACTCAGGTTATGGAAACTGGCCAAGGTCACACAGACCCTAAGTAGTGAACTCTGAAGCCTGAGGTTCCAGAGTACAATAGACTCACTGTAGTACTTGCTTTGCAAAATAAATAACAGGCAAGTGAGTCCTTGGCCTCTAGTCCTCCAAGTTTAGAACAGCTTGGTCGTGGCTTTGGGTAGTCCACGTAAATATGTAAGTTATCTCCTGGAAGGTCATTCTGTGGTTACTTACAGAATGCAAGGTACTTGGCATTTGGCTCAATATTTTCCCCCTTCTGTCATAAAATATCATATCAAACTTATTCCTGTGAGGCCATCAAATGTCCTCCTTGGCTGTCATATCTCTAAGCCTGCCTGCAGATTGCTGGGCACTTTTAAAATCAATTACGGGGTTCCCACATGGAACTCACAGAGTCATCATTTTATTACTATGATAAAACAGTACGGTTGTCATTTAAAAGTTAACAGATTTAGGGGTGCCTGGGTGGCTCAGTGGGTTAAAGCCTCTGCCTTCAGCTCAGGTCATGATCTCAGGGTCCTGGGATTGAGGCCCCCGCATCGGGCTCTCTGCTCAGCAGGGAGTCTGCTTCCCCCGATCCTCTCTCTGCCTACTTGTGATCTTTCTCTCTCTCTCTCTGTCAAATAAATAAATAAGATCTTTAAAAAAAAAAAGGTAACAGATTTAATAACACACAATCTGTACAACACACACACAGCTTCCACAAAACTCTGTTAGGTTTTTAAATTCCTTGGCTGGTTGCCAACAGAGTTTATAGGTGAAGAAACAAGTTTTTAGTAAAGTAGATCCTATTTACAATAATGTTTACATTAAAGTTATATCTCTACTATTCCTCTCTCTATCTAAATTCTAAGTACTCATTAGAGGTCAAACATATAACATCTTTATGGGATAAAACCCATTCCCAGGGCAATGCCAGGTGTCTTATTTGAGTTGTTGGAGCTAGACTGTCAATTCTATAATTGAGACATCAATATTTTGTCCTTCAAAACTGTGGTTATTTTAATTTTCTCCTGTCATTCTCTTTGAGTCTTAGAAAGCAAGATTTAAAATAAATTTAGTTTGTAACCCAGGTAAAGAGTCGATCCAAACATTTCTTTCTGCCATTGAAGATTTATTTTAGTTATCAAAATGTCAGCCTTGGAAGTATTCCATTTTGTAGAAATGAAACTGAGAAGCTTCTCAGTTAGGATACTTTTATGTGTGACTGATTTACCAATCAAATGTACATGTGATTTCAAAACATAACTGTAAAAGATCTATTTATTATTTCTCGGTATGCCCCATATTCATTGTTCACTGTAAGATGCTTCAACCATAAGTGATGCTGATATAGGAAAAATTTAGGGGGGAACATGGAGAGAGAAAATGAGTTTCTGATATTCTGGTATGTTTTCAAAATTACTTGGAAGCAATACTGAGAAATATTCCCTAAGTAGTTGCCAGCTTTCAGCCTGCGTTTTGTGGCGAACTTGAATTTGATGTCCAAAGGCACCTCCCTACAGGAGGAAAATACACAAATCCCAAGTATAGATCTAGGTGACACTTCCCAGAAATTCTTACAAGCTGCCAAATGGTCCTATCCCGTAATACAGAAACCAAAACAACGGAAATCACCTCGTGGGGCTGGCTGCAAAGGCAAAAAAATGTCCTGTCTGTTTTATTATTGTTATCATCATTATGATCATTGAGACTTAGTTTAGGAAAACTGCTTTCTCTTGGCCTTAGGTGTGTCTTTGGTCTCTGGTGGATGGTAGATGTTTGATACCCGCTTTTTGAATGAATGAAGGAGAGGTCTGTGTTTCTGATTGAAATGTGGAAAGAGCTGGAGGATCTTGAAGCATTTCAGAGGGGTTCCAGGAGAGAGCATTGCCACATGCATGCTAAAGAGACTCTTTCAGAGTTCATCCTCCCCCAAGTTGTTTCCTGCATGAGTCATTCGAAAGTTCTCCTAGACACAGTAGGGCTCCCAAATGCCCGTGATGTAAAGCCTCTGCAATGTGTGAACGTGTAGGAAGTGTTTTTAAGATTTTCTTTCTCAATCATCTTGCTTTTTGGCAGATGACATAATTGAGGTACAATATGTAGGTGGACATTTTCTAAATTATAAAATAAAGGAGGCTAGTGGGTGACTGCAGAGGCAATGACATTAACAGAGTAGAGAAGGTAAGGTCTGAGAGTCAGAAAAAGCAAGAATTCTTTCACAATTAATAAAGAACCATGAAACCTGATATGAATAGAAAGGATAAAGCAACCATAAACGTATACCCAGCAAGCTGCAAGAAGTGCTAGGAAGGCAAAGATCATTTTATTCAACCCAAGCTTTTATTTTGGTTGCTCTTCCACTAACCTAACTCTTATTTTCAGATTTGTCTCTCTCTCTCTCTCTCTCTCTCTCTCTCTCACACACACACACACACACACACAGAGCTATATACAAAAGTATAACATGAGCATATGTGATTTATAAAACAAAATTAGACCATGAAGTACCTTCTAAATATAAAATGAAAATTGGACAATGTTCTCTGTGCAGACATTCCATATGGTGACGTTGGGTAGTTCAATCCCAAGTCACGGAACCAGAGTGCATGCCACTGTGAATTTAACAGTAATGATGTTTCGATCTTCTGCCTTGAAGACGACATCAACACGACCAGCTAATTCCTTCCCTGTAAAAACACCAAGAGGAGAAGTTGGGCTGGCACCAGCAGATTGTATGAGCGTGGAGTTAGCATACAAGAAGTTGAGACCAACACACTTTCAGATGAACATATTCTTTAGGGATTAGTGGATGGTATTCCACAGGGGGGCGGGGGGCGGCCAACACAGATGAATTTGGGGTCCAGGCAGGTCAGAGAGATGAGTGAAGGTGACTGATGGGGGAGTGAAGGTGACAGCTTTTACTCAGTTGTAGCTGATTTTTGCCACATGAGAATGTGGGCTTTTTCAAGAAAAGCCATAAACGGAGAATCTTGCACAAAATCTTAAAAAAAAAAAAAAGTTTCTCGTTAGTACAGATACTAAAAAGAAAACCTACAGGTTCCAGACAAATCTGTGAGCCAGGTTAGGTGTGTGTGACCTCTACCTTGAGCTTCCATAGCCTGAGGCCTTGAGTAACTCGGAGTCACTAGTTAAGGTCGTCCGTCCTCTGAATGGTGTTTAGACTCACACAGCCAACACTTACCTTAGGAACACTTGCTTTTCTATATTTCTGTGACCCTCTCCCACACACTTTCAGATGAACACATTCTTTAGGTATCATAATATATTCACTTTTCATAGCCCAGTCTTGCTGACCTGACAGCTGCTTGGTCTCTAAGCAGATTTGCACTGTCAGTTCTAATCACTATATATTGATCGTGCAGTTTAGTGCTCAAGTCAATCTTTTATTTCCTGTATTTGCAAGTTCCAAGGGGACAGAGCATTGTATCTTGGCGAACTGACAACACTGCCCTATAAGACATACGTCATTTTGTCAAAGTCATACTTTCTTTTTAGTTCTGCCCTTTTGACCTGGGACAAACTATTTTTTTCTAGGGCTTGATAAAAACGACGATCTCCCTGGTGGCTTGTTTAAAATAGAAGCCATCAAATGGACCATCTGTATGATATCTGTATTAGAGTTTTGTAAAGAGAGAGTAATATTTGAGAACTGTTTAGGATGAAACAAACTGCAGAAATGATTATTAATTTTTTTGTCTAATCACAGCTGGCTCATTAGATATGTTATTTTTAAAATCAGCAGCATGGTCATAGAAACATTTTCTTCTCAATTTGCCACCCCAGTAGGCATATGGTGCTGATGCCTGCATGATAAAATTGAGGCAGCGAGGCCTTAAAAAACAACCCATATTATTATGTTTTCCTTTGGGTGCTAACTTGAGATTGAGCAGCTGTTCAACAAGTGTGGGAGGTGTTTCAAAGACAGATTTTGGGTCTGGCCCTGAAACTCTGCAGAATATGGAAGGTTCTGTCCTAGAAGGGGCACCAGTCTGGACGTCAGCTCCCAGAGAGTACATTCACTGCAATTTAGCCTTTGCTTCATGGTCTCCAGACCTCCAGAGACGAGTTAAAGCGTGTTTTATTTTGCCAGGCCAGGCCGAAAGAAGCACTGGGATATTAGGTATTCACCTGGCTGTGAAGTTTCAGTTTTACTTAAATAATCATCGCATGTAGACAGAATTTTCACAACAGTTCATTGAAAAGAGGGAAAGCTGCTCATGCAATCGACATACAGTTCTTACGTGTCCATGTTTCATTTGCTTATGGACTACTTATCCAAATCATGACAATGAAAGAAATTTTTTTGTTATGGAAAATTTCAAATATGCACCAAAGTTGAGGGAATGGGGGCCCCTGGGTGGCTCAGTCGGTTAAGCATCTCCCTTTGGCTCAGGTCATGATCCCAGGGTCTTTCGATCAAGCCTCACTTTGGGCTCCCTGCTCAGTGGGCAGTCTGCTTCTCCCTCTCCCCTGCTCATCCCCCGCCTCACGCTTGCTCGCTTTCAAATAAATAAAATTAAATCTTTTAAATAATTAATTAATTTACAAAACTCGAGGGAATAATATAATGAACCCCCATGTACTCTGAAACCAGTCTCACCAATTAGCAACATTCGCGAATTTGTTTCATTTATACCCCTACCTGCCATTTCTACCCTCGGTGGATTACAGTCTCAAACATTATCTAAAATATTCCAGTGAGCATCTTCAAATAATAAGGACTCTTTTTCTAAAACACTCAGTAGTATTATCACATCTATAATTAAACAATAATCCCAAATGCTATCAAAGATCTAGTCAATTCTAATTGTTCTAATTTTCCTGATTATCTCATAAATATTTCATAATTGGCTTGTTTAAATCAGGATCCAGACAAGGTCTACATGTTGTATTTGTTGTTTCGTCTCCTAACTATCTTTCTCTCTTTTAAAACGTGTTATTTTTGGAATGTAAAAGATACAGAAAACTACACAAAGCGAATATACAGCAATGAATTTTTATAAACGTGAACACCTCTGTAACTACAACCCAGGTGAAAATGTAGAACTTCACCTTCTACTTCAGGAGCCCCTTTCCATGAGACTTATTCCAGTGATTAACATTGTCTTCCCCAATTACTTTTATAGTAATTGCTGCTTTGCAAATAGCTTCATCCCACAGTTGTGATAACATGTTTCTGGACATTACAATTTAGATTTGCCCATTAAAAAAAAGATGTTTTGTAAGTTTTAACCTAATCATCTTTGTCTTTTTCTTACTTTTTATTTGGGTCCTTTGGCAGTTTCCCAGAGCCTGAAATTTGCTGATTATAAACTCATGGTATAGTTCAACATGTTCCTCTGTCCTCTCTGTTTCCTGCTAACTGGCAGCTGGATCCAGGGACTGGATTGATCTTATGTTTGCTCCTGTAGGCAAGAGCATAGGAGGTGTTGGGCAGTTCTGTAGGAGGCACATCTGGTGGTCTCCCTCAGAGTGATGTTAACAGCCGTGACGATTACTGCCTAGAGTCTAGTAGTTCATTTTGTTTACAAAATGGACATATTCTAATTTTTTTAAAAATTATTTTATTTATTTCACAGAGAGAGAGAGATCACAAGTAGGCAGAGAGGCAGGAAGAGAGAGGGGAGGAAGCAGGCTCCCCGCTGAGCAGACAGCCCGATACCGGGGCTCAATCCCAGGACTCTGAGATCATGACCTGAGCCAAAGGCAGAGGCTTTAACCCACTGAGCCACCCAGGCGCCCCAAGACATATTCTAATTTTAATAATTTCTATTTCATTTGTTAAATGCTATGAGTAAAAAGATACTTCCCCTAATTTCTTATTTGCCTACCCAGTGGTATAGGTCATATAGGAAAGCAGGATAGATCCTTGATTCTTTGTATTTATTTATTTATTTACTTACTTACTTATTTATTTAAAAGATTTATTTATTTTAGAGAGAGACAGCGAGAGTGAGTGGGACAGAGTGAGAGAATCTAAAGCAGATTCCCTGCCTAGCATGGAGACTATTGGGAACATAATCTTAGGACCCATGAGATCATGACCTGAGCTGAAAGGACAAGTCAGACGCTCAACAGATTGAGCTACCTAGGCGCCCCACTTTGTTTTTATTTAAATAATTTTTCAAGAAAATGAGCTGATTCCAATTACATTCTGAAGGTGACCAACTGTTTATATATACATATATATTTACATAAATACATATATATACACATATTATATATGCACACACACATATATACATATCATTATGACCTCATAGATTTAAACATTTAATTTGTTTCAATCCATCAAAATTACTATTATCATGATTTAAGCTCTGCTTGTCCCATCTTTGACCAGTGAAAACTTCTTTATGTTGTCTCCTGAATTTTTTTGAGGTGATCCTAGCAGTCTGATAATTTCCTTGGTATTGAGTAGACAAGATATTCTAGGCTTCTCTTGTCATTTTCTGTCATAGACTGGGATCAGCCATTTTGTCTAGGAACTCCAGTTTCTTTTAGTGAAAAATACTATTTCAAGACCACAATTTAGGCACTAGAGATGCTTATTGTTACTAGGTTGGTCATTATTTCTATTCTCTGTCTCTGTCTCTGTCTCTATTTACATATGTATGTAACTTCTGCACGCTACATGTAATACATAAAAATATATTAATAATTATTTAAAAATAAGTTGCAGGGGCACCTGGGTGGCTCTGTTGGTTAATCAGTTGTCTTTGGCTCAGGTCATGATCTCATGGTTCTGGGATCAAGTACTGCATTGGGCTCAGTGGGGAGTCTGCTTTTTCCTCATCCTCTGCTCCTCCCACTGGCTTATGATCACTCACTCTCTCTCTCTTTCTCTCTCAAAATTAATAAATAAAATCTTACAAAATAAAAATAAAAATAAGTTGCAAATATAGTTGACACTCCACTCCACATGACACTCTCAGTGACTTTCCACCCGTTATCATTTACAAAAATTTAACATTGACTTGATAATATCATCTAACATACAGTCCATATTAAAATTTCCACTTACCCCCAAATGGCATTTATATATATTTTAACAATCCAAAATGAAATCCAGATTAATGCATCCTGTATGACTGTTAGGCCTCTTTAGTCCTCTTTAACATAGAATAGTTTCCCTCCACCTTTTCTTTTTCCTTTCCTGACATTGACATTTTGAAGTCTGAGCTGTTGCCTTATAGAATATACCATAATTCTGTGTTGGTCTTATGATTAGATTCAAGTTAAATGTTTTGGCAAGAATACTACACTGATGATACTGTATAGTTTCTTTTGTAGCTTATAAGAAAGAGGTGTAGAATGTCAGTTGTACTGTTATTACTGAGAAATTTTGATAACCTGGTTAAAGTGTGTCTGTCAGATATATTCATTGTAAACATCTTTCCCCCCTTTTTAAATAAAAGAGTCTGTGGGGGTGATGATTTGAATAACATAACTATCTTCTTCAACAAACTTTCACTGAATGGTTTTAGCATCCTCTGTTTATCCTTGCTTGAATCAATTATTAAGAAGGGTTGAAAATGGTGATTTCTCATTAAACCATTTATTCTATACTTATTTCCCCCTATGTATATTACTTTTCAATAATATTTGAATTATTGAATTAAATAATTAAATATTGAATTAAAAAAGAAATATTTTCCTCTTTTCTCTTTTTCTATCCCTTTCTCTCTGAGTTTCACTATGGGAATTATGGATATTTAAGTTTATATTATTCAGTGTGGCCATGGCAGCACCTTTGACCTAGCTCCTTCAAAGAAATGCTTCATCCACTCTAACTTTCCTGTCACAATCAGAAGAACACTTTGTAAAATATATGGAAGTGCATAATGTAATACACCATATGTGAATATTGGGCACGGTGACCAGGATTCTATTGAAATGAACCAAACTTGCAACAATCCTGAGCCATGTCCATTCTTAGTGGGAGTCAAGCCACTGAAGAGCATTTTCATCTTCTCAGACTCAAACTCTGTACCCATTAAACACGAAATCCTCATTCTCTTCTCCCCCATTCCCTGGTAACTACCATTCCACTTCTGTTTCTATGAATCTGACTACTTTAGATACTTTAATAAGTGGAATCATATAATATTTTAGTTTTTGTTTTTAGTTTTTAACAGTTCACATCCTAATTTATTATTTAAAAATATTTTGTTGCAAAAGGGAAAAAATGCAAGGCAGTATAAAAGATTGACAGCATCATCAAATTTATTACACAGTTTTCAACTTATCAGAAAGACAAATAAATCACTGACAACATGGAAAATGATGTCTTTTTTTCCTGTTTGCTGTCAGAAATTAAAACTAAAAATTGTATCATTGAGTAAAAACAAAACAAAAAATGGGGAGAAAAAATTTCCCCATCTTCTCATATTCTATATTTTCCTTAAACTACCATCTTACTTGGTTGTCTCTGCATTTTAAAAAGGCATGAGATGCTTATAGTGGATTCCAGGGGGAAAGGAGGGATTTCGAAGCTTGAGGAGGGAGGTGGTAGGGATGGAATTGGGGGCGTGGTTGATCCAACAGGTGAAGGGCTGAAGTGGGGCAGCGCACATGGGGCCTATCTCCCAGGTAGATGAGGGGACAAGTTTCTGAAAGTGTTGTCCATCCAACAGCAGAATCACTAGAATCTCAGGAGTGGTTCCATGGAGATAACCCTCCTCTCGAGACTCAGACACACATTTCTGAGACCATGCCTCAAACTGTGACAGGTTCTACCAGGTAGCCAGCCTCATGTCCACTTTTTCTCCATTAAGAACTTTTCCTGGAAGGAGTTCCAGTGAAGTGTGAACAGAGTTTTCAGAAGCTTTTACCACCTCAGCATACCCTTCGGATTGGCTGTTTGCTCCATTCTCTGCAAATTTCAACTGTACCACATCATAGATTCCTACCAAGTGAATGACTTGGATCTGCTGCTGGTCTGTGGTCCACCAGGAGAAGTTGCCACATAGTTCACCTATTTTATAGGCCACTGTAGGATGCAAAATTGCAGGGGTCTTGTTGCTGGGCTTGGAGATGGCTCCTGGCAAACAGGAAGAGGTGACTCTGTGTTGCTGCTCCTATCATCTAAGGGCTGTGAGTTGGCCATCAACACATCATACGGTCAATCTGATCTGTATTGCTGAACTCCAGGTTCTGACTGAACTTCTTGTCAGTTATATATTAATTGAGTTCACTCCTTCTGAAATGGCTCCAGAAGGAAGATTGAGAGCACAGAGATTGGCTTATTTCACTTAGCATAATTTTCTTGAGGTTCATGCACATGGTAGCATGAAAAAGGATTTCCTTCTTTTTTTAAGACTGAATAATACCCTATTGTATGTATATACATGTGT
Source organism: Procyon lotor (assembly GCA_028646535.1). Lineage (NCBI taxonomy): Eukaryota > Metazoa > Chordata > Mammalia > Carnivora > Procyonidae > Procyon > Procyon lotor. The sequence goes on from CM053609.1 coordinate 80,437,366, forward strand.
TTACCCGTTCATTAGTCAATGGACGTGTAGATTGCTTTCACCTCTTGGCTCTTGTGAATGGCACTGCTATGAACATGATTGTGCAGATATTTCTTCAAGACCCTGCTTTCTGTTCTTTTTGATATATACCCAGAAGTGGGGTTGTTGGAGCCTTTTCTTCTTAAGGCTGAATAATATTCCATTATATGTGTATACCACATTTTGTTCATCCATTCTTCTCTCCATTGATATTTGGGCTGTTTCCATGTTTTGGCTATTGTGAATAATGCTACCATGAACATGGGGGTACAGATCTGTTTCTGGGTTCCTTCTTGATGAATGCCCGTGGCTCCTCTTATTCATTGTTCATTATTCATTTATTCATTCATTATGCCTACTACGTGCCAGGAACAGTTGTAGGCATCAGGATACCTTAGTGATCAAATCAGACAAAAACACCTGCCCTAATAGAGCTTAAATTTCTTTTTTTTTTCTTAAAGATTTTATTTATTTGACACAGAGAGAGAGATCACAAGTAGGCAGAGAGAGAGGAGGAAGCAGGCTCCCCGCTGAGCAGAGAGCCCGATGCGGGGATCGATCCCAGGACCCTGAAATCATGACCTGAGCCAAAGGCAGAGGCTTCAACCCACTGAGCCACCCAGGCACCCCTGGAGCTTAAATTTCAAGGAAGGAAGGCATTCCATAAAAAAAGAAATATAATAAATAATGTATTAAGTGAGATTATGATACATGCCTTGGGGAAAAAACAGGGCAGAGTTAGAGTGATAAGATGAGATGGATGGGTTGCAATTTTAAATGGGATGCTCAGGCTAGGCCTCACTGAGAAGTGACATTTGGGCAGAAACTTGACAGAGCTTAGGGAGGAAAGCCCAGAAAATAAGTTCTTTTTAGCCATCAGGGAGAAATGATAAGAGCATCAATTTAAGTGATTTCTTAAGCAAAATTAGAAATGTGTAAAGAATTGAGTTTTTAGGATTATGTTAATGGTAATCTTTTCTCTGGTGGACATCATTTAGTGCAATTACATATAGAATACAGCTTGTGGCAGAGACATTTCTCTGTATTCAGCGGACTCCTTCACTTCCCTCCTGGACTCACAGGAAGACTACTTTTCCCAGACCCATCTCTAGGTGGGATCATGTGACTAGTTCTGGGTAAAAGAATGTAGATAGAAATCATGTAACCCACCAGGTCTCCACCTCCCAAGTGAACCTCCACCCTCACTCATTACACACACACTCTGCCCTTGGGCTGGATGGAGGTAGAGGGTCTAGTGGAGGACTCCAAGGCTCAGGGGAATAGAGGAGCCATAATATTAAAGAAGCTGGGACCCCTGTGTCCCTGCCAACTTGATGGCATTATGAGATGAGCAAGAATTAAGCCTTTTGTGTGAGTGTAAGCCATTGAGATTTGGGGTGGTATTCTAGAGCAATTAGCCAATTTTAACACATATCCTATCCTAACATAGAGCTGTAGCCAGCTGGAAGCCATTTCTTTCCAGTTATGTGTAAAGCAAACATCCCCATATTGAGTCCCAGGTAGACAGCTCCTTGGACAGATGGTGTTGCTGCTTTTCTTGCACAACTTTCTGCTGCTCCCACCTGAGGTTTGCTGGGGGTGAGAGCCTTGAATAAGACTCTAGATTCATAGGCTTCGGATGCTATGAATGCTTTGCCCCTCTGTGTAGGACTTCCCATGCACGGCACCACGAAAGGTGCTTCTGCCAATCGCAGGGCCTTCTGGGTAAAACTATGTCCAAAATAATCTTAAATACATAGAGTCCTAGCTTCCCAACTTTATTAGGGTACCTCAGAAGTAAAGCATTGCCTGGTATCTTCCAGTCACTTCCTGTTCTTTTTCATCCCACTCAGACGGAATGATCACTGTCCCCTCTTTCTAGTTTATTCTAAAATGTCTTTCAGACATTCTTTGAGGATTTTGTTTGTTTGTTTGGTCCCTTCATGGGTCTTAGCTTTAAATCACTGGCATACATTCTTTTGACTAAAGAAGCTATTTTAATGAATTATATATTTATTCTTGAGTTGGTGGTTTGGGGGAAGTGATTGATTATCCAAGGCTCTAAAATGTCTGTCATTTTTCCAGAGTCTCCTCTAGTTTACTAACGTCTTATTGCAGCCAGTTGGAGCACCCTGAGCCTGATCCGGCCTGCTTGATTTCAGTAGTCACGTGGAAAATTCCACGCATATGGACAACATCCTACCTCAAGTGTATGCATGGTGCTCTCTACTTTTCTTAGTGCTGTGGAAGTTTGCTCAATTGGTATGTAGGTTTGGGGAACCCAAGGCAAGACCGTTGGAAATGGAAGTGCTAGAAAAAGCAGACCCTCAGGATGGGACATTGAAACTGGTGAGATGAAAGCAAGGACCCCAGTGCCAGTGGTGCATGGCATGGAGGGAACCTCTGGTGAGCTCATCCTCATAACTGCTAAGAATCTCACTAGCAGAGGGCTGGAATGAGATTTAGGTAGAAGGGGTAAGCACAGATTTCCACAGTAGCTCTAGTACTTATGAGGGTAAGTATGAAGATTGTGAGTCGGCTGACTTTTATTATCTGCTCCAAAAACCTGAAAGAAAGAGACTGGCCTAACTATCAGTTCAGGGCATGCTATGAAGCCTAGAAAGTGTTCACCGCAGCATTATCGAGCTGCTTATCCTCAACTGGTGCGTGACAGATGTGCTAGTAAGGAGACTGCTTGTCATTGACAGGTTTCCTTTTGGTAAGGTCAGAGGCCTTATAAGGAAGGAGTAGGATGCTGAGACATGGGACAGCATATTTCATGGATGTACCTGAAGGTTCTGAAGCCCTAGATTCTTCGGAGTGGGAAGAAACATTCCCCTCCATCTTGCTAAGGAGCAGCCCCCCTTTGCCAACAGATGACATGAAGCCTTCACCTGAGGCGGAAGATGACACTCGTCCTTTTCCATGTCTACCCACACCTTCCACCATTGCTATCAGATGAATAATTAGGGTCAACTCTTGGCATAGCCCAAGCAGTCCCTGCTGCAGAAGCAGACAGCACACTCCTGGAAGAACTGCAGGATCTTACCAATATGTCCTGGCAGGAACCTAGAGATGTGTGTGGGAGTAGATCTTGAGGGTGCTCGATAGATGGAGTGGAATGTCAAGTTCTGTAGGGAAGCATTTATTGACCTGGAAGTACCTTCCCGTGATGCAGGATTTAACTTCCTGGTAAGGACCCTTAATAGGTTGCTAGCTGGGTTCTTTGATGGTTGGACATGACAATAGCTTACAATAAACGAGGCAGAAATGCCGCAACTGCCTCGGCAAAGTATGGAGAGAAGAGTCAGAAGGGCCATGTTCAAACTGGTTTACTAAAGGACACCAGAGAACGTACCAATGACTGTGTTCCCAGGAAGAGGTATCCTTCACTAAGACAAGAAGGAACACACTAATGAGAGTGGCAGTGACCATACTAAGTAAATGGTGGCCATGTTCCACAGGCTTCAGACCACAGCCCACCACCCCTCAGACTGCAGGACAGGATGTGGGAGCTAGTTGGTGGACAGTCCCTGTAAATCACCAATGTCTCACCTCAGGCATGCACCAGGGGATCGCTCTGCTTCACTGAATGAGGAAGAAGTTAGGGAGTCAATCCCCCAGCCTCCCTGTCCTTCAGTGGGATAACTCTGAGAAACATTCTCCACAGTTCTTCTGAGGGTCTGTCGTGGGACTGAGTCCCCGCTGTCCACAGCAGTAAAAAGTCTCCCTGTTCTGGCCTCTTTTTTGCTTAGGAGGTCACGGGGTGTTATTCCTACTTCTGTTCTGTCTCCTTGTCTCAGCAGCCTCACTCCTGCTCCCTGTAATCAACTCGAAATTCATCTACCACACCCCAGTTCTTGTTTCACACTTTGCTTTTAGGGGAGCTCAAACTAAGGCTCTTCTGTGCTAGGCTTCCAAGTTCCTAAAATTCATGTCTGGGAAGCATAGGACACTGGGCACAGTTAGCCTATTAAAATACCCTCATTTGGAAACATCCTGGCTTAGCATTAGCTGATTCTTGGTAATATTGGCATTCTCAAAATGGTAGTACATTTCACTCCCTCTACCTCAAGTCCATTTAGGGAGGAGGCAATATTTTTCCTAACAATATTCCCTCAAGCCCCACAGAAAGTTCTTGATTGCAAAGCTGAGACAATATAGGGAAAGGCAGAGAGACAACTCCTGTAAAGTCGCAGGCCTGAAGCAAGGGTTAAAACTTCCATAGGCTTAGAGACAAATACCTCCTTCTGGGACAGAGAACAAATGACAGATAACAGCCACCAGGAGTAATGGCTATCTGGGAAAAATAAGTAACAATTCCAAGCCTGGCTGCACAAGTATTTCTATTTTCCAGGGGCCCTAAAGAACATCGACCACAAAGAAAGGCATCCTGTGACTGTCTTGTGTCACTAAAAAGTAACAATCGCAAGATAATGACCCTGGGACTGAAGGACACTTTCCCACTCACAGCCCCTCACCCTTTGGAAAAGTACCTTTATAAGCCTTGCAAGCTACCCTTTTAGGGAGTGACATTCCTCTTTCTCGTTGGCTCTCTTGTATATAAGCTATCTCTAATAAACCCCACCTGCTTTCTTTGTCTCACATTCAGTGTTCATTTCTATGACGTTGAGACTCAAGAAGCTGGTCTTGGGGTCTGGTAACAAAGCCAGATAAAACTCACAATATGAGTGAGCAAATAGCTGGAACCACTGTATTTCATACAGAGCAGCTGTTATTAAAAGCAATAAGGGGACCTAATTAGGTCTAGTGCAATTGAAAGTAATTGTATCTTCTCAGGTAAGCACTTCAGTGTGTCCGCTCCTTGAGCCGTAGTTCTCCATGCTAACTCCCATCACTTATTTGCACTGCCATTTGCTAAGACCCTCTTCGCCTGAATTATTATCATCTGTTAGAGTTTATTTCTGACTTACTTTTGATCTGTACAACATCAGATGTCTGTTTCCGTATTTATCAGGAAAAGAATCTTTCCTGATTTACATCTCAGATCTTGAAATATCCTCTGAGAAGCAGATTCCAAGATGTGGCTACGAAGGATGAGGAGGGGAGAGAGGAGGAGGCAAGAAGAGCCTTCAAATGGAAACAAAGGTCCAACTCCTGTGGAAGCAGAGAGGAAGGGGAGGTTGGGTAGTAAGAGTCTCAGACTGTAGCATAGTTCCAAGAGACGTTCAGGGGAGTCCTCGAGCCAAACTACCCATTGAAGAAGTCTTGAGTTTCACATGAATAGGGACACATTTGTACCTCATTGTGCTTAGTCATTGTCTGGGGGCAGCCTGTGGGAATTGTGACCTTGTAGCCTAGTGCAGTGGTATATCCAGAGGGGTAGCTATTAGGGCCAGAGTCAATTATACTCATTCTCAGCTGAGTATCTGGCGAGCACAGGTTCAGGGCCACTACAGTCATTAAGATGCACATTACAAGAAGATGGTTGGCTGAATGGTTCCCTAAGTCTCTGAAACACAGAATGCGTGACCTTGACATTTTCCTGAAGTTCATCACTTTCTAAAGGTATGCCACGAGGCAACATCTCGAGGAACTTGAAGTGAAGCACATCTGAATTTGTGGTCTGATAATGCATATCACTTTCCAATTGCCTCATGTATGCAGAAATAGTTATCGTGTGCATACTTACCTTCTCCAGATGAACCTTGCCTGGGCATACACAGCTCATCTATTCTGCTGTACTTTGGCTTTGTTTTTGCTAATTCTCTATTTCAGGTAAATATAATGAAGATAACAATATATTGCAAATGAGATACCAATTCAGAACATTTCACAGTATTTCCTTTGGAAGTATTGGCTCAACAGAGATTATAATTACTGGAAAGCAGAAATGTAAAGCTATCATACAAATTGAAGTGTTTCTACTATTTCTCTGAGGCATGTAATCAATTCAGCTGAAGCAATCAACAAAACCAGTTGTTTATTGTTATGTGGTCCAAACTGCCTACTGGCTAACTGGGTTTCTTCAGATTTAATTGACTAGATGTTGAACTGCTGTGATAACATATACCAGCATACCCAGATGGCAAGACTACTGAAAAGTCAATATAGCTAATATTAATGAGTAAAACTGCTTTCAATTATTTTACACTTTGAAACAAAAACACTATCGAATTGTAAAATGGTCAAAACAGCCAGTAAGCTTGGATAGTATAAGTGTTTATTAATTTTTTTTTTTTTTTTTTTTTTTTTTTTTTAAAGATTTTTTATTTTATTTATTTGACAGAGAGAAACACAGCGAGAGAGGGAACACAAGCAGAGAGGGAATGGTAGTGGGAGAAGCAGGCTTCCCGCTGAGCAGGGAGCCCGATGCGGGGCTCGATCCCAGGACCCTGGGATCATGACCTGGGCCGAAGGCAGACGCTTAACG
>CM053609.1:80443877-80486924 GCA_028646535.1 Procyon lotor
CTCAGCGGGAAGCCTGCTTCCCCCTCTCTCTGTCTGCCTTTCTGCCTACTTGTGAGCTCTCGCTCTGTCAAATAAATAAATAAATAAAATCTTTAAAAAATAAAATAAAATTACCTTGCAATAACTGAGGAGGGACTTAAATTATTGTCTCTGGAATCTTCTCTTTCAGTGTGCCTTTGTGTTACCAGGGCAGAATAAACACAATACAGCCTGCTCATGGTAAGAGTTCAATGACTACTTTTTTTTTTTTTAACTCAAATATGGTTGACACCCTGTGTTACATTAGTTTCGGGTGTATAGCATAGTGATTCCACAATTCTATACTTTATGCTGTGCTCACCACAAGTGTAGCTACTGTCTGTCACCATATAATGCTATTACGATACCACTGACTACATTCCCTAGCACGTACTTTTCATCCCTGTGAATTACACACTCCATAACTGAAAGCCTATATCTCCAGCTCACCCATTTTGCCCATTGTCCACCCCCCTCCCCTCTGGCAACCACCAATTTGTTCTCTTTATTTATGGGTCTGTTTCTGCTTGTTTTGTTTGTTCATTTTTTTTCTTTTTTAGATTCAACATATAAGTCAAATCATACGGTATTTGTCTTTTTCTGACTTATTTTACTGAGCATACTATCCTCTAAGTCCATCCATGTTGTTGCAAAGGGAAAGATCTCATTCTTTATTATAGCTGAGTAATATTCCATTGTGTGTGTGTATATATATACACACACACACACACCACATCTTCTTTTTCATTCATCTATAGATCAATACTTGGGTTGCCTCCATGTCTTGGCTCTTGTAAATAATGCTGTAATTAACATAAGGGTACATATATCTTTTCAAATTAGGGTTTTTGTTTTCTTTGACAAATACCCAATAGTGGAAATACTGGATCATAGGGGATTTCTATTTTTAATTTTTTGAGTGAACTCCATACTGTTTTCCACAGTGGCTGCACCAAATTACATTACCACCAATGGTGGGCAAGTGCTCCTTTTTCTCCATATCCTCACCAATACTTGTGGTTTCTTGTATTTTTGATATTAGCCATTTTATCTGGAATAAGGTGATATCTCATTGTGGTTTTGATTTGCATTACTTTGATGATTAGCTATGCTGAGCATCTTTTCAAGTGTCTGTTGGCCTTCTGTATGTCTTCTTTGGAGAAATGTCTATTCAGGTCCTCTGCCATTTTTAATCTACTTATTTGGGGGTTTTTGGTGTTGAGTTCTTTATATATTTGGATATTAGCCTCTTAATGGCTGCATCATTTGCAAATATCTTCTCCCATTCAGTAGGTTGCCTTTTTGTTTTGTTGATGGTTTCCTTTGCCATGCAAACACCTTTTATTCTGGTATAGCTCCGACAGTTGTTTTTGCTTTTGTTTCTTTTGCCTGAGGAGACATACCTAGATAAGTGTTGTTAAGGTCAATGTCAAAGAGATTACTGCCTATGTTTTATCTAGGAGTTTTATGGTTTCGGGTCTCACATGTAGGTCTTTAATCCATTGAGTTTATTGTTGTGTATGGTGTAAGAAAGCATCCTTTTTAAAAAAATTATTGTGGTAAGAACACTTAACATAAGATCTCCTCTCTTAAATTTTTAAGTGTACAATACATTATCAACGACCATAGGCACAATGTTGCAGAGCAGATCTTTAGAGCTCATTCATTTTGCTTAACTGCAACTTTATGCCTGTTGACTAGTAACTCCCAGTCCTTGGCAACCACCATTCCACTTTTCGAGTCCACAAATTTGACTACCTTAGATAACTAATATAAGTGGAATCATACAGTATTTGTCTTCCATGACTGGCCTATTTCACTTAGTATATTGTACTCTAGATTCATCCACGTTGTTGCATATTGCAGAATTTCCTTCTTTTTAAAGGTTGAATAATATTCCATTGTATGTATATACCACATTTTCTTTATCCTTTCATCTGCCTAATGCCATTTAGATCTTTTCCACATTTTGTGACTCATGCGGCAGTAAACATGGAAGTGCTAGTATCTCTTCAAGATCCTGATTTCAATTCTTTTGAATAAATATCTAGAAGTGAGGAATCTTCATACTGTTTTCCACAGTGGCTGCACCATTTTGCAGTTTGACAAAACTGTCCTTTTCCCATTGTGTATTCTTGGCACTCTTGTTGAAGATCAGTTAATCATACATGCATGGATTTATTTATGGATTCTGTATTCTGTCCCATTGATCTACATGTCTATCTTTATGCCAGTACCATGTTGTTTTGGTTATAGTTGCTTTGTAATATACTTTGAAATCAAGAAGTATGATGCCTCTGGTTTTGTTCTTCTTTCTCAAGACTGATTTGCCCATTCATAGTCTTTTGTGGTTCCATATGAATTGTAGAATTATTTTTTCTATTTATGTAAAAAATTCCAATGGGGTTGTGATAGGGACTGCACTGAATCTGTATATCATTTTGGATAGCTATGATACTTTAACAATATTAAGTCTTCCAATCCATGAACACAGGATGCCTTTCCATTTGTGTCTTCTTTAGTTTCTTCCATCAGTGTTTTGTAGTTTCATCATATAGGTCTTTCACCTCCTTAGTTAAACTTATTGCTAAGTATTTGATTCTTTTTGGTGCTATTGTAAATTGAATTTTTTCAGTTTCCCTTTCAGATTGTTTTTGTTCATGTATAGAAACACAAGTGAATTTTGTATGTTGATTTTGTATCCTGCAACATTACTGAAAGACTGTATTAGCTCTAACAGTTTTCTTGTGGAGTCTATAGGGTTTTCTATATATAATAAGATCATGTTATCTGCAAACAGGGATACTATTACTTCTTCCTTTCTGATTTAGAAATTCTTTTTCTTGCCTAATTGCTCTGGCTAGGACTTCCGATATACTATGTTGAATGAAAGTGGCAAAAGTGGGCACCCTTGCCTTGTTCCTGACATTTGAGGAAAAGTTTTCAGTTCTTTACCACTGAAAATGCTGTTAGCTGTGGGCTTTAATACCTGGCCTTTATTTCAATGACTATATTTCTTGAAGAGAAAGAATGAATCAGACCCTTTCAGTCTGTGATGCATTCTCAAAGTGTGGCTCCTGGACTAGGAGCATCCCATGTTCCCAGGAACTTGTTAGAAGTGCAAATCCTCAGGCTCACCACAGACCTACTGAACCTGAAACTTTGGGAGTAGAGCCAGCAATTTGTGTTCCATTCATCCAGGTGATTATGATGCATGCTAGGAGAAAGTCTAGCTAACATCATTTCCCATGTATATTCTTCAGAAAATATTCTGTGGCATATTGACAAGTGTTATGCAATGGAGGAGTCATTTATTTTGAATACATTTGGGAAATTCTGAGCTAAAAAAAAGGTAGGTAGAACTCATGGACTATGCTCACAGAGGTCCCCTCCAGGTCATTCCTCCTGATCTGTCACTATGTACAGGAACCTGCTTATGTCCCACAAATAGCACATTCCACCTCCTTTCTCCTAAGAGCCTAGTTTCCAACCTCTCTCAGCCGTTCAGAGAGAGTTCTCCTTCTATCATTCCAAAGCCAACCTTTTTTTTATCTACCCCCGTATCACTGACGGGGGGAAACACAGTGTGCTCTGATGCCCCAACCACTCTCCTGCAGGGCAGTCACAGTATAATTAATGAGCAACATATTAACTAAAGAGTAGGTTATTCAGTCCTAAATAACTACTCTTTTGGGACATAGTCAAATATATATTTAGAAAAAAGACATTTTTCTGCAAGGACACAGTCTTGCTGAAGACATAGCCAATTCCTATTTCTAAACTGAATGAAAACATCACAGTCTGAGGCATCTATATTTGTGCTATTTCAGTGGTTCAGTGCTCCCAAAATTAATGTGGAGTTATTTGCTTTCCATCTATCTGCAATGCAGAACCTAGCAAAGGCCTACCCACAGAATAGATCCAGTTTCCATTTTAAAATGCAGAAATTGGTTATGGGCCTCCAGATAGAAGCTTTTTCATTTCAGCAACTTAGAATTCAAAATCTCCCTCCAGCAACAGGAAGAAACTTCAGGCAATTTAAATATACTGGTTTGTCCCTGATAAAAGACTTCCATGAGAGAGTCCAAATTACTTTTTCACTTATAAAAAAAAAAATAAATATACTCCGATGCCTTCAAATTTTAGTTTAGTTTCACTGCCAGTTCAATGGTGTAAGCCTAAGAGCAGGAGGAGAACATGCAGAAAAAGGGATTATTCCAAACTCTAAAAAAACAATATTGCGTATCTTGTCTGCCTTCTCTTGGGTCAAAATATATCCCTACACAATAAAGTACAAAATTCTAATGGTGTGTAGGAAAGAAGCTTTCCAAAGCCCGGACCTTACAGAAAGTAGATAAAATCTGAGTGAGACGGAACTTAGAAATGAACTCAAGCATGACTTCAGATTTAAAACCTCTTAAAGGAAAACACCAAGTTATGCCAAGTTGCTTGTGCCTGGTCCTAATGAGAACAATTCAGTTCCAAAGGAGAAGGGGCATTGATTTAAGGATTGTTGGCATGGGTAACAATAGAAGACGTATCATCCCTTTATATCCTATAATAAGTGCGTGTCATCCCAGCCTTTCCTCTAGTTCCTCTGACTCAAATTCATGCATTGTTAAAAACTTATTAAAATGCACTGAATCAGAGCACTGCAGACAACAAAAATAGAGAGTTTTTGACGCCAAGCCAAATAATTTTGGCTCTTCTTCCTAACGTTCATGTAAACAAACTGTCAGACACCCATACATACGAATGGAAAATTATTCACAAAGAGGGCTGATGACTGAGATTCTCAGAACAGTTATTACAGCAGGGAATTAATTCACTGCCACGTTGTCTGCCGAGAGCTGTTCCTTCCCTTTGTGTCATGTCACATTACCAGGTAGTTCATCTCATGTTGTCCCCCACTAAACAAGAAACTCTCATGGAAATTACAGTAATTAAAACCCAGGTCTTTCTAAGCAGAAACAGTAAGGCTTTTCCCTCTGCTGCTGCTCCTTCCTCCATGAAAAAAAGGAGAAAGATGCAGAATAATTAGTTGTCCTGAAAGTTCAGAGGTCAGATCTTAGAAAATAACATCAATAAAGCATTAACATCTATTTGAAAAGGGGTGAAGGAAAAAAGCACCAAAAACTCCTCTGAGAACCTGAAGAAACTGAGTCGAGGGAGATGACAGCATTACAAATACAGCTGGATTTTAAATGTGCTCAATAAATATATGCTAAAGGTTTTGTTTTCACTGGATGATGGTGATAGATCATAATTGATCCTTGAAGCAAATAAAAAAACACAAAGTTTTAGTTGTAGTAGGGATTGTCAGATGCTCCCCCATATCTATCCTCTCATTTTCTGTAGTGTAGGATTTGTACCTGACTACACAGCCCACCAGTTTGCTTACATATCCCAGGCTCCCAATAAGCCAGCTGGGACCTAGGACAAATTACTGCTAAGAGGGATGCAGGCAGAAGTGGTCCGGGCATCTCCCGGGCTGTCCCCTGCAGAGAAGAAGCCTGCCCTCCACTTCTGCCTGCCCCTGTCCACAGGCTGAACTGGAGGAGGATGTAGGTACAGCTGAGGGCGACACCTTAGTGATGAGGACCAACAAGACGGAATCCAGGGTCCTGAGACTGGTGTTGTCAAAGCAGCCCCTGGCTACTCACATATAATTAGAGAAATAAACTATCTTGTTAAGTTAGATTGTTTAGATTACCTTTCATAGAAGTTGAATGAATATTCTATTGTTGCCAGGTATGTTTGTTTAAAATGCAGGCTGTAGAACTTTCAATCCTCTATGACAAGGATTGGTAAATGACAGCCCCAGGCCAAATGTGGCCTGCTGCTTGTTTTTGTAAACTACGTTCTAGTGAAACACAGCCCTGTTCGTTCATGTATATATTGTCTCTGGCTGCTCCTCCTCAAAACCAAGGAGCTGTGACAGAGACCGTATGGCCTACTGAGCCTAAAATATGTATTGTCTGGCCCGTGACAGAAAAAATGTCCATGCTGTAGAAGGACAAGAAAGAAAACCTGGTTATCCAGTACATTTCAGAAAGGCAGGGAAACAACAGCAAATAGCAAAGCAAGAAAAAGAGAACTTAAAATAAAAAGTCAGGAATATGACAAAATGGATGGGTGATTAAAATAAATGCGAGTGGGCTGAAGTCCTCCACTAAACATGGTGTTATTCATCAGGTAAGACAATGAGTCAGGTCTGGAGTTGTCAGGAAATCTGGGGCATTTGGATAAAGAATTTCAGAGGAGCGCCAACAGAAGGGACTTGGTGTAGGTAGAGGAGAAGAGGAACTTTACTTTCAAGAAATTCTGGGGGTGCCTGGGTGGCTCAGTGGGTTAAATCCTCTGCCTTTGGCTCAGGTCATGATCTCAGGGTCCTGGGATCAAGCCCCACATCGGGCTCTCTGCTCGGCAGGGAGCCTGCTTCCTCCTCTCTCTCTTTCTCTGCCTGCCTCTGCCTACTTGTGATTTCTCTCTCTCTCTGTCAAATAAATAAATAAAATCTTAAAAGAAAGAAAGAAAGAAAGAAAGAAAGAAAGAAAGAAAGAAAGAAAGAAAGAAAGAAAGAAAGAAAGAAATTCTGTGCGAAAAATTCCAGGTAGCTGTTAGTAACTAAAGAATCAGTAATCATTTCAGCCGGAGAGAAAAAAATGGGGAGAAAGCCCGCTTTGCTTCCTCAGTGATCCAACAGCCCCCGGTGAAGTAGTCTCCGGGCAGAGCCGCTACAAGAGAGGTAGAAGCAACACAAAAGTCAGTTCCACCAAGTCGATTGATGGGAATAAGGGCTGGGAAATTATCTAATTAGTATATACTATCTGCTGAATTTATTCCTTTACATTTAATTAAAAAAAGGTGTATACTTAAGTATCCTAAAGAGCTCTTACCACTGGAAAAATGTTGAGAAGGAGCCATGATTCCAGTGAAGGCTAAAGGCAAACTCGTCCTCTGGGGTTACCCAAGGGCGGAAATGGTGAGGAAGCCTTCTGTCTTGGAGCTTCTCTGGGCTTCTTCTGTGTTTGTGCTGCCTGAAGGAGCATGCTAGGCATTCTTGTCACTGACTGCGGCCTTGGTCATGCCTCCTTTCAGGGGACTGGACTTCCTCCTAATGCCAGCACCTGCTATGATGTCATCTCTCCAGCCTCAACCCTTTCTACCCGAATACACAAACTCCCCAATTATCTACAGAGCCAAATAAGGGGATGCTGACAAGCGTGGAGCAGCTGCTGGCACAGGCATGGCCGGGGGGATGGAGATGCAGAGAGGCACCTTGACTCCCCTCTTGTGTCTCCCCAGAACTAGGAGTCTTCCAGATTTGTGATTCAGTAACATTTTAAGTCCAGTGTCAGGGTGACATTTTCTGGGATGCTAGAGGTTCTAATTTGAAGAACTGCTCTTATTATTAGTTCAATTCATTAAGTATGTCCTAAATGTCACCTGTTTGTAGGGTAGTATGTTAAGTACTGAAGATGCCAAGATGGATAAAATGTGTCCCCTGCCTTTGATAAACTTGTAATGGAGAGAAAAAAATTCAAAGATGAAACTCCCTCCAATCTTTCCCTACCACTTTCCCTTAATGCACAAATACAGACAAATATGCACAGATGTGCCAATTGGGGGTCATCATAGTTCTATAGCTATTAAAATACTTAGGTTAGAGTGGACCCTAGAAACCATGGGTCCCTTCTTGCTTCCAGAATAAGTTATTTTTGGAATCAAGGGGACAGAAATAAGGGCCTCATGCTGTTATAAGCTAAATTTTTTTTGCTGACATTTTTAGCATTACTAAAAATTAGGGGTAAAGGGAAAATTTTGTCTGATTTAAAAAATAAAATTGGGCCACCTGGGTGGCTCACTCAGCTAAGCCTCTGACTTGAGCTCAGATCATGATATCAGGTCCTGAGATCTAGCTAGCCCTGAATCTGATTCCTGGCTCAGCAGGGAGTCTGCTTGTCTCTCTGCCCCTCCCTGGACTTGTACTCTCTCTCTCAAATAAATAAAATCTTAAAATAAATAAACAGATAAAATCAATTACATGTCCCTTAACGTCAGTATTTAATTTGTGCTATTTTTCTTGAAACCAGTTCTAACATTTTCTGGCACCCAACACATAGGGACTGAGTAGCATACTAATGAAAAATCACATTTTAGTACAGAAGGGACTTGAACTCACTTTCAAGTGTTTTAGAGAGTTTTAGCTTATTTGCTTCTGGAATACTAATGGCTTTCTGAAAAAACAAAGAAATAAAAAGCCCTCCCATCCTCCCCCCAAAAACCCTCTACTTTCAAACTTTCAGTGAAAAGGTTAATCAAGAAGTTTGGGGACAAATTTTCAATAGAGGTGCAATTTTGAGTTGCATTTACCACTTTCAGAGTCCTATTTGACCCACAATCAATGTGTTTTAAGCTTAATAGAGCCAAGTGAAAGTCATTTGAGTTATGATGGTTGTCCTTTTGCTGACAACTGTCAAATTTTTCATCAAAGGGTTGAAAGTTGTAGGGATGGCTTTGGGCAAAATTACCAAGGAAGTATAGGTTATCTTGGACCCCTCTCACTTCCTCTTTCCAGTCCTCCCTCCCATTCCCTAGTTACCCTTCACTCTTCTTTAATATGACCAGTCTTCCCATGCCTGACTGCCAGCCCCAAACCTACTACATCTCATCAAACCCATAGATTGCCTTTCACTGCCATTTGTTCCTAACAAAATCTTGCTTTTTATGTCATACTCCCTTAAAGCCCATTCTCCAACATTCCTGGAGCCAATCTGCTCGGGTAGATTGTGTTAAAGTATTTGTGCCTGTTTAATGTTTTAAAGCATTGCATTGGTGGCCCCAATGAGTTTTATTTTGAGGTTATACCCTCAGATTTGGTCAATGGTCAGTAAAATGAACATGACTGTGGGTGAATGATTTTGTACTTTTTCCTAAATTACTGTTGAAAAAGAGTTCACTTGGGGGTGGGGGGGGGTCTGGGTGGCTCAGTCGGTTTAGCCTCTGCCTGGTTAAGCATCTGCCTTCACCTCAGGTCATGATCCCAGGGTCCTGGGATCCAGCCCCTGCATCAGGCTTCCTGATTGATGGGCAGCCTGCTTCTCCCTCTCCAACACTTCTGCTTTCTTGTTTGTTCTCTCTCTCTCTCTCAAATAAATAAAATCTTAAAAAAAGAAAAAGAAAGAAAGAAAGAAAGAAAGGAAGGAAGGAAGGAAGGAAGGAAGGAAGGAAGGAAGGAAGGAAGGAAGGAAGATCCCCTTTCTGTTTCCTAAACACAGGGGTTTATTTTTTAAAATTTAGTATCAGAAAAATATCTCTATCCTGAAAAACTGGTGTCTTTTAACAGACGATAATAAAATAATGAATTATAATAAAAAATTCGTTTGACTAGTTTCAGGAAACTTGGAGCTCAATCAATGTGTAAGCATAGTCTAGGTTTGGGGCATATTTATTCATTCCTTTTTGTGGTCTCTATACGAATGGTCTTAGGAGAAATATTTTTTTTTATCATGTGCCCCCTCATGTTTTCCTAGAAGTAAATGGAATATAAAATATAAAATTGATTATGTTATTCCTCCTAGAAGCCTATTTGCAATTTCCCAGAATCACACGGCAAGAAATGACTTAACACAAAGCAGTGGTTATTATGATACTGGGGCACATGACATGGCCTTTGAGATTATTTTGGACTGCTGGTTTTTGGTGTTCCCCAAATCACAGTCTCAGGGTGCTGTCTTAACAGCCCTACTCTTAGGCCTGGCCCTGGTAGATTCTGCCTTTTTTTTACCTGTGTCAGGTGGGGGAAGTTTGGCGAAAGCCTCCTGGGAGCTGGGAGAGTTGGCTTGAAAGACCTATTCAAGATGAATGTAGAAAGCCTGTCAATTTATAATCTAGTCTAGTCTAGAAGGTTATGCAGGAAGGCACTAAAGAGGGGGGCAGAGGAAAGGGGAGCTTATCAACAAACTTCTCTGATATAAATATTCAAACCTAGTTTTCATTGGTCTAAGTGCTATTTTTGTGTCTAAAATGGTACCCTGTGGGAAAAAAATCAGGGCAACTGGGCATGGCCAAGAACACCTGGGACTTTATAACAGTTCTAGTTCTAAGTAAAGGTTCTATTTCTTTTGTCACCCGCCCCCCCCAACCTAATTCCAAGCTAGTCCCCACTTAACGTGGAAGAAATCCTTCATTTAAAAAGCACCTTCACTCTGGATCTCCTTTACATGATGTAAAACGGCCTCTCTTAGAATTTAATTCTGCACAGCTGGACAAGCAAGGGGGCGATGCAGGTTGCCACAGAAACTGCTGTTGGTGCTAGGAGTCTTTATACTTTGCTCCTAAAAATAAGATGTAAAATGTACCCAGGGTGTGATTAGCGCAGCACAGAAGGGAATTTCTAAAAGGAGAGCCAAGCCTCCCGCCCCCGCCGGCACGGGGGTGTTCTTCATCGCTGGAGGACAGGACAGAAATCTGGGAGCGGATGCTCAACACAGCTCCTCCCTTAAAAGGTGCAGGGAGAGACAAATGGGAAAAGTGGCTTTTGAAGAAGAACACAGTCTAGAATCAAGCATAATTCACAGAAATTTCAAGGTTGGGATGTCCTGAAATTACCCAGGGAGGAAATAGACTGTTCTTCCTAACCTACAAAAAAGCCATAGAAACTTGGCCAAGAATCTGGATCAGAACATTGTAGCCTGCTGTCCTGCCCAGTACAGCAGGCTGTCTTGCCCAGTGTGGGACGCTGTCTTTTGTCAGATGGTCCGCTAGTCAGTTTGGACATGTTTGGTAACCTTTATTTCCTTAGGAAACATCTAAAAACTAGACTTCTCCCTCTAAATATCTCCCTTCCTATAATGTCCACTCACTTGCTGTTGTTTACCTTCTGGAGGAAAGTCAATTGCCACTTTACTCATTCATTCATTCCTTCATTCATTCATTTATTTATCGGTCCTAACATGGTAATTCTTCACTTACTACCAAAATGGAACAATTAACCCAAGTGTCTACTCGTACTCAGGGAGGTGAAACAAGCTGAAATTTCATAGATCTCTGGCTTCAGTGCAAAATGAAATGCCATTAAAACTGTATCATTTCACAATCACATGCAGAGAATGTGTATGTGTTTTCAAGCACATTCAGCATCGACCCTGTGCCAGGCACTGGCTAAGTGTATATGTTATTTCATTTTATCCCGGTCCATGAGGTATTTATTATCCCCATTACATAGAGGAAGTTCAATTCAGTGTGAGTGGCAGCATCCTCATGGGCGTGTGCACACAGGAGAGTGGCAAGGGTGTAGACTCTAGAGTCAGAGGGGGGTGAGCTTGAACATCAGTTCCTCCACTTGTTAAATCTGTGAGCTTGGACAAGTTATGTAACCTTGAAACTTCAGGTTTCTAGTCTCTAAAAACTGGGTTAATAAAATGTCATGAGTTAGTAAAAGTCAAGAAAAGTAGATGCTTAAAATGTCACATGTATAGCGGATGCTCCATAAACCCTAATTCTTCTTCCCTTCCCCTGCAATCCTAGAGTCCCCCACCAGCGTTGTATGGTGGAGCTGTCAATCAAAAGTCCCCTTAGATCCATGTGCAATCAAGCCTAGAGAAGCTACCTGTAGAGAGATTAAAT
This sequence comes from Procyon lotor, assembly GCA_028646535.1. Classification (NCBI taxonomy): domain Eukaryota; kingdom Metazoa; phylum Chordata; class Mammalia; order Carnivora; family Procyonidae; genus Procyon; species Procyon lotor. The sequence goes on from CM053609.1 coordinate 80,455,527, forward strand.
AGTCTGAGCAAATGAACCACCAAATGACTAAATCCTTTGCAGGCAGAATATAGTGGAATGATATGAGCTGTTGACATAAGAGAATTTACCTCCTCTAAGGAAGTAATGTGGATATCTCACGGACTGTTAAAAATGGAAGGAAAAAATAAATATGTACATGCCATAGAGGCAGAGGTTGAAAGAGTCTTTGTACTATTCCCTGTTGTGACTGCTACTTCTCATCCTTCTATCTTTCCCAGCCTTCACTGTGCCTCCTCTCTTCTTTGTATCCCTACAGGAATGGGCAACTAGTCCCTGGCCTCAAAGCCCTCTGTCCTTTTGCTCTCACTGTCTTCCTACCTGGTTGGACCCCACAGACGGCCTGTTTAGTGAGACTTAAGACTCCTTTCATGATCACCCCCCTGTGCCCCAACTCTAGAGACAATGTCGCCTACCCCCCATTCCCCTGATTGCTCATTTCAGTGTTATAAGAGGAAAATGGAAGCCTGGGATAGAAAGGACCCCTCTTGACCTTGAAGGGTATTTAATAATTATAAATTCTCAGGGATGATAATGTTGCTTAGGGGCTCTTTATTTTTATATAAGTGTGAAAACTTGTTTAAGTAACAGACACATATATTTTGAAACTTTTAGTTCAACAGACCTGGGTTTTAATCCTAATTCTGACACTTTGAGTGTAGCCATGGGTCATCTGCTTAATCTTTCTGGGCCTCAGTTTCCTCATAGGAAAAAAAAAGGACCTAATAATAGCTAAAACATGTATAGTACTTACTTTAATCCAGACCTGTTCTAAGTTCTCTGTAAAATGTATGTATTTATTCCTTGTAATAACTATAGTCCATAGGGTAAAAGCTAGAGTTGCTGTGACAAAGAGTCCCATTGATTAAATAATTAATCAAAGAATTAATTCTTTAAAGAATTAAAGAGTAAAAACATCATGATGGTTAACTTTACTGGGCTAAGGGTTGCCCAGAGAGCTGGTCAAACATTTCTGGGTGTATCTGTGAGGGTATTTCTGGAAATGATTAGCATTTGAATCAGCAGTCTGAGTAAAGAAAATCTGCCAATCCCTTGAGAGCCCAAATAGACTGAAAAGATGGAGGAAGGACAAATTCTTGTTCTCTTCTTGAGCTGGGATGTCCACCTTCTCTTCTTTTGAGCGAGAGAGAGAGAGAGAGAGAGAGAGTAGGAGGAAGGCAGGGAGTGGCAACAGGAGAGAGAGAATCTCAAGCAGGCTCCACACCCAGTGTAAAGCTTGACGTGGGGCTCGATCTCACGACCTGGAGATCACGACCTAAATAGAAATCAAGATTGGATGCTTAACTGACTGAGCCACCCAGACACCCCTGGGATGTCCAGTCCACCTTCTGCCCTGAGACATCAGAGCTCTTGAATCTCAAGCCTTTGGACTTAGACTGAATTGGACTTAGATCACTGTGCTCCCTCATCCCATTCTCAGGCCTTTGAACTTGAACCAAATTACTGAAAACTGGTTCTCCAGTCTGCAGATGGCATATTATGACATCTCTCAGCCTCCATAATGGCATGAGCCAATTCCCATAATAGATCTCCTGTTATATATCTGTACATACCCTATTGGCTGTTTCCCTGGAGAACCCTGACTAACATAGACATTGATTTCTCTTACAACAATGCAATGATGGTAGATGGGCTGTTCTCCACAGAGTCATCCATGAACCTTGGCTAGCAAGATGGCTCTGTTATCCTCCACATCAGGCTTTACCATTACCATTCATCACCCGTAATCACTGTTTACAAACAGCTGGGAAGAAAGGGAAGACACAGTATAAGTCTAGGACAGGGAATTTCTTTTTAACCAAGTAAAGCCAGGGCTGTACATATTACTTCTGCTCTCATTCTGTTGGTTAACACTTAGTTACATAGCTGCACTGAGTTAGTTCTAAGGGAGGTTGAAAATATAATCTTTAGTTGATCAGCTGTGTGCCCAGAAAGAATGGATGTGATAAGACAATCAGAAGTCTCCATCATGATACCATATAAGATAGTTTATATTGTTATCCCCATTGTACAGATAAAAACAAAACAAAACAAAACAAAACTGAAGCATAGAGAGGTTAAGTAACCTCTTCTAGGTAAACTAAGTAAACAATGGTGGGGCCAGGATTTGAACCCCAGGTAGTCCATAGGGTTTGCTCTTATCCACAACACTCAGAGTCTACTGTATATTGTGGTCATTTACTTTTTTCTCTCTCCACTGTGCTATATAAGCTCCTCCTGGAGGAGAGCCCATTGATTTTTAAATTTCCTGCATTGTAGCTTTGCATATAAAGAGTGTGGCGGTTAGTTCTTAGTTGCAAGGGACAAAGTTGCAAACTCTAGCGAGTTTAAGCAGAAAATAAAGGTAACAAATGATGTGAGTAGCATACATACTCTTCCTGAGGACCAGAGAAGCAGGCTGAAAGTTATACAGACTGGAGCAATGTGCAAATCCTACCACAGGATGGTCCTGTGGTATTCCCACGCCACAGCTCACAACTGCCCATCAGAACAAACTAGTAGCTGAACCTTGGCCCTGGCTGCCTCTGGATGCCCATGTCTTTGCAGTCACATTCCCCAGAATGAATCTATATAACACTAGCTTAGGTGGGGCACCACTTTCTGAACTGGTCACGTGTTTCTGATTGGCGTGGCCTCTATCACTTTCTCACATGCTGGTACCTGGCTGCAGGGAGGGTGGGAAAGAGCTTCTGTCTTTTGTCGTGAGAAGGATGGGACTCAAGAGATGGAGAATTTCCCAACATTGGAAGGGTGTTCCAAGGAATACGGCAGACAAAAATATATTAAGTCTACCTCATGGGGGCTTGAATAAGGTGTTTATCTCCTTCTAACTTTCTTAAATCCTCTTTTGCCCGAGAAGTAGGTTGTCTGAAATACTGAGATGACTTTCCAAAGGCTGATTAAGAAGAAATTTTTAGAGTTCAAAGAAACCTCAGAAGTTTCCAATTCTACAGTTTTTTGGCATCAATTTAGTAGGACACGGACAAAGGTAACCTAGCCCAATTAACTGCTATAGAAAGTAATTAGCAACCTAAATGGTGCCAGAATCTTTAAATGGACTCCAGTCTCTCTTCACCTCACTTTAAGAAAAAAAAAGTAGTTAGGTTTTTCTTCCCGTCCTTCATCTAGAGCCCACTGATAATGACCCACGGATTGTAAAGTTTCACTACTCTTGCTGAGGATTCACTAATTTATAAATTCATCTAAGAAACAAAATATAAGTGAACGAAGGAACATTGAGTTAGCATAATAAAAAGCATTCTTTGAAAACGTTAAGTGTTTAAAAGAGCAATTATTGTTATGCACAATACCATATTATCAAAGTGTAATAAAATGAGATTAACTAAATGCATTCTAATAACCTGTTATATTGAGCAGAAATTTGGAGATTCAGCACAATTCTAAAACTTTGACTGCCCGAGTCTGGGTTCCCCTAATAGTAGACAATGACTCAAGTACACGTAGTTGATTTGATCCAAGTGAAGAAATGAGACAAAGGGAGGGCAGCCAATAAAGGATGTGTTATCAAGACAGCTATCAGTGTGGGAGGCTGAGCTCAGCCCACTGGAGGAACTTGGGGAGCCAGCGTAGATCACACACACACCCCAGAGTTATCCTGCCTAACGAGTGAGGGAGTTCTTGAGGGCTGCTCCCATTTTCCTACCTGCTGATTTCACAAAGTGACGACAGTAAGGTCCATCTGGCTAGTTCCAGCAGCAAGAGCTCTCGTCCTCAGGTAAAGAAATGGAGGTGCTGGCAGTTGGAAATCATGGTAGAGGAAGCCGGTGAGTACGGGGACTGTGAGCAGGACACCAAGAGTGTCCGCTACCATGACTCCTAACTGAACCCTTATAACTCGACTTACATAAGATGTTGACCTAGTAGTTAATCTCTTTATCTGTTAGGAGAAATATGTTTTGGTCAAATGTTTTCTCAAGTTTCTCTGATATTCTTCAGTTTCTTCATCTGCTTAAACTCTGCGGCCAGAGTTAAAGTGAACTTGTGGTTCCTATTACAATATAAATGGAATGCCTAATGCTTCTGCTATGAAGGGAAACTGAAGTTCTAGGATATTATTTGTGGCATATGGCATCAAAATATCTGATTTCTTGGTAGGATCTTTTGGGATGTTATTATGGTGCTATCCTAGTACATTTTATTGCAATAATTTGCTAAGCTGTGGGTAAGAAAAGATGTTTGTTACATATTTATAGGGAATCATCTTGGAGGAAGTGGATACTGGGAGAGTTACAAAAACATTTTTCATAGTAAGAAATCATTCTGGGCGAAAGAGAGAAAAAGAAAGGAAGGAAGGAAGGAAGGAAGGAAGGAAGGAAGGAAGGAAGGAAGGAAGGAAGGAAGGGAGGAAAGTCAGTCATTCTGGGCCTACAGCTTCCTTCACCGGAGAGCACAGATATAAATGCTTGTCCATTTACTCTTTCTAGGGGTGGATCATTAAGTTTATCAGATTCTTCCTCTGATGAGCATCTGATCATGATTTTTGAGATGGGAGATATCTTTACTTTGGAGGTAGAGACGGAATGGCCATGTGGTTGCCTTCTGGTGAGCAGGTTGCCTCCTGCTGAGCTGGTGAAATGGCTGCGTCCTCACCAACAATTTGGTGGCTCCATCCTCCTCCTCCTTTTAGTTTCTGTCATTCCTCTTCTGTCCTCTTCCTTTCTTGTTCTCTTTTCTCTTCCTTGTTTTTCTTTCTATCTTCTGTCTTCTTGACTTCTCCCCCTTTTTCTTCCTCTACCTCTCCTAGGGTTGGGATACTCCCCCAATCTGTTCCTTCCATTTTTACCAATTAATTTCAGTCCTGGTGACATCTGGAAAAACTCCCAGCTTAGTGCCAGGTTTTTTTTTTTTATCCCCCCCCCCTTTTTTTTTTAAGATTTATTTATTTATTTGAGAGAAAGAGAGAGGAGGGAGGGGCAGAGGGAGAGGGAGAGAAGCAGACTCCCTGCTGAGTGTGGAGCCTGAGGCAACAACCCTGAGATTAGGACCTGAGCCAAAAATCATGGGTCTGATGCCCAACCGACTGAGCCACTCAAGGCGCCCCTAGTGCCAGTTATTTTTATTTAGGTTACATTTTCTTTCTTGGGTAAAGTGATTGGGATTGTTCCAAGGCTTTAGGAAAGCAAATAGACAAGAACTTTTTTGATTTCTCTTCTTACCTAGGGTTGCCAGATCTAGCAGACAAAAATATAGGACACACTGTTAAGTTTGAATTTCATATAAACAGCAAATAATTTTTTAGTATAAGTATGTCCTGTGTAATATCTGGGATATACTTATGCTAAAAGTATTCATTGCTTATCTGAAATTTGAAATTAACTGGATAAACTATATTTTATCTGGTGGCCCTAGTCTTAACTCACTTTAAAATCTGCTTTTGCTTTTACTATGTGACTGGCCTACTAGCAATAACTGCAATTCAATTTCCATTTCTAGCTCCTAAGGCCAAGGAGATATGGGCATAATCTCATCATTTATGGTGAAAATGCAATTATTACAGCAGATGTGCTTCATTTGAGAAATTTTTCCCTTATCTTTTTCTTTTGAAACTGAAGTATTTCCAGGATTATATGGAATAATAAAATGAAAAGTGCGGGTGCCTGGGTGGCTCAGTCGTTAAGTGTCTGCCTTCGGCCCAGGTCAGATCCCAGAGTCCTGGGATCAAGCCCCGCATCAGGCTCTCTGCTCAGCGGGGAGCCTGCTTCTCCCGCTGCCATTCCCTCTGCTTGTGTTCCCTCTCTGGCTGTGTTTCTCTCTGTCAAATAAATAAAATCTTTAAAAAAAAAAATAAAATGAAAAGTGCAATTATTATGGTGTTGAGTTGTGGAATTGAAATTAAAAAGCTATGACTAAAGGCAATTCTTGTCCATCACATATGGCCTTTGTGATTACTTTGTGTGTATTTTTATACTCAAGTAATTTTATATACTGTCTGTTACAATACAGGTAATTTAATGTGGGGCACCCGGGTAGCTCAGTCAATTGAGCATCAACTGTTGATTTCAGCTCAGGTCATGATCTCAGGGTTGTGGGATCAAGCCCTACATTGGGCTCTGCACTCAGTGGGAGCCTGCTTCTCTCCCTCTCCCTCTGTCATAAAAAGACATTAGGAGACATAGCTGATGTCAGGTTGGAGGTAGATGCTCTCTGATGAGGGGGTGCTATCCTTCAGGGTGTAAATCAAGAGCCATTTTATAGTACTATGTCCCAAACAGGAAGACCATGTAGGGTAGGAAACCAAGGGACAGCAGCAGGAACAGCATTACTCTCCATTATTACCAAAAACCCACTTGGGGACTTTGTTTTGTGCTTCCCATTCTCACAACTTTTGGCCCTGTGGGTCTAGAAGTCCTTCACATAAAAAGGATGTTTCCAGTAGGGTGTATATCAAGATACTCACTAAACTTATTGCTATGGCTGCCATCTGGTGAGTTAAGGCTCCTTGTGCCGGCAGACCAGCAAACACACAGAAGAGTTTTCATACTGCCAGATGGAGTTGACCTTGCTTATTATGAGGAGGTAAGCCTGAAACAAAATGGGAGTGGAAGGAATATATTTGGTACTCAGATGATCTATCAAGGCATCCTGTGGTTCTCCCACAACCAATTTTAACTAAAAATGGGCAAGCATAAAAGGTGGAGCCCAGACCCTTCATGATGTGGATCTAGGGCACTCCACCAAGCAAGCCACTTAGTAAAAGCACTAGCCAAGGATGAGGGGAACCTAGAATCAGTGGTAAAAGAGGGTGGTAATGAACATCAGTTATAGCTTGGGACCAATGCTGCAGCAGAAATCTTTCTTCCTCTAATCTTTCTCGTAGAAGCTTCCAAAGAAATTGTGACCAACTAGAATCCTGGAGAAGTTGTATCTAGATGGAATGAACTTAATGTGAGAAGCCAGTGTATCTGAGCACTGCCTAGGATGAACTGTGGTCAATGCTGCTCCCGCTCCCCTCAGATAACCCATACTAGACTAATGCACATATATTCTGCCTTCATTGGGTCCCATGGCTAGGATGTGTGGGAGGTTATATACTCCCTTCCTGGGGACAGACAAATATAGTCTATTACAGGCAGGACAATTCCATTTGATTTTACTCCAGAGCACCCCCTCTCCACCTTGATCTACACACACACACACACACACACACACACACACACACACACAGAGAGTAACGAATCAGGCTAAAGTGAGACTACCTGAGACACAGCCTAGCTTAACTCCTTCCCCTTCCCTATCCTGCCTCCCTCCTCCCTTAAAGACTTTTTTCCTGAAGAGCTTTCCCTTAGTAAAACACTTGACCCAAGCCCCTATGGCAGGTTCTGCTGTTAGGGAACCTAACTTGATACTGTGTCATTTCTGACTCCAGGAGGCAGAAACTATTTTTATGTTGACTTAGACCAACTGCAAGACTAATTCAACAATGGGTGGATTTTAGAAGAGAAGAGAATCCCATGGTATAAATACAGGAGATAAAAAGAAATACCTCCCCTCCAAACAGATATTATACCTACAGAAATATAGGTTCAGGCTAAACACTGGAGAAAAAGAGAACTAACAGTTGATCTCAAAAACCAAATATTGATTAGCAATGACAGTGCTATTGTTTAAAATACTGTTAAAAACAGAGATATGTTGAAGAAATTAGATGTCTGAACATCAGTCAAGAATAAGTCTTCCAGTATTTTCTGAATTGGTCAGACTTTTAATTAAAGAGTATACCCTATTTGGTTGACACAGAGTGTGGATAAACTAGAGACCATGTATGATACAGTCCCAAATCAACTAAAGTACAAACAGTAGGTTCTGTGTGTGGAAAGGATTTTTTGGGGGAGAGAAGTATCTTTTTCAGGGAGACTTTATCACTGACATTGTTTAGAATTGTCAATGATCAAATGGTGAATAATAACCAAAGCTGGACTGATTTTTAATCAGTTTTATGATTGTTTAAAAATTCTCTATAGACAATACAACTTCTACTGCACATGCCCAGGTGGTGCTCCCACCTCTTGACATGACAGTGATGCACACACATGACAAAAGACTGAGATAAAGTCACAAGAATGTTTAAGAATAGTGCTATGCAAGACATGGCCTATGTTATGATGCTGGTTTATGACAAAGTAATTACAGAAATTGAGAGTAAGATCTTGTTTCTTACAGCAATTTGATTTTGCTGATATCCAATATTATCTTCTAGTAATTAATTTTCTTTGTATTACACAGAACTACTAGTGTGAAAAAATTTTTTTTAAAGATTTTATTTATTGGGGTGCCTGGGTGGTTCAGTTGGTTCAGGTCATGATCCTGGGGTCCTGGGACAGGGCCCTGCAACAGGCACCCCACTTCTCCCTCTCCTTCTGCTGTTCCCCTTGCTTGTACTCTTTCTCTCAAATAAATATAAAAATCTTAAAAAAATCCTAAAAATCTTAAAATCTTAAGAAAAGATTTTATTTATTTGAGAGAGAGAGATAGTTCATGAGCAGGGGGAGGGGCTGAGGGAGAGAGAGAGAAGCACACTCCCGCTTAGCAGGGAGCCCAATGCAGGGTTGGATCTCAGGACCTTGGGATCATGACCTGAGCAGAAGTCAGAAGCTTAACGGCTTAACTGACTGAACCACACAGGTGCCCCACAATGTGAAACATTTTTAAAATTATTCTTTACTCCTGATACTTTGAGAAAATTAGTTTATGTTTCCTGTTGAAATACAAGATATGCACAAAAGTCTCTTGATTAAACAAGATGGTGAATAATCTGTGAATCTAAAAACATACCAAATGGCTGGACTTAAGAATGGACTAGAAGTCACTGAAGCTGCCTATATCGGAACATAGCATATTATGTTAGCACAATTTTGAACATCAGACCCTATCCTGGAACAAACTTAATATGGTTCTCCCAGTGCAGAGCGTATTAGTATGAAGAAGATCAACATGTGAATGTTTGGATGGCTGGTTTCATTATTTGTTTACCCGAAGGCAATAGATTGGAACCAGATAATTCCTTGGGAAGAGTCCTCTCCTTGACTTCTTTCATGGGGCAGAATCTGGGTAATTGGAAGGATGCCAAAAATAAAATTAGTACTATATGGATGATAATGTGCAGAAAAGAGTAGGAGGGATTCAGTGTTAATTCTAGAGCAGTGATAACTGAGATGACTAAGGCAGTGTATAATGGAAGACATTTCGGATATAAATAATTAGAAGATGAATGAAAGCATCAATGTCTTAGTGACAAGGATTTCTTTCTACCCCAATTTTAGTCCTGATTCTCCCTTGGTTCTTCTGTTGCCTGAAATCTTCTTAAAACAGTTTGGCATTTCCTTTTCAAAAATGCCACCAGTCATGATTCAAGCAGCGACTTAGTCCCACAATGTTAATTTTCTCTGCAGTAGAACACAGGAATGTTTATCTCGCAGGGGATTTTTAAATCTGTGACTTTTATAATTTCTATGATAGATAGTATGGGGTATAATTATTAGTCATCTTCATTTCATTATTCATCCATTCATTTCATACTTTATGGTATATTAAGAAATAATCCTTTGGCAAACGAATGGACTAGATGAATAAAAAATAGATTGGAATAAATTTAAGTCTGAGGAATGGTAGATATCCTTGACTATGGTAAAAAAGAGATTTTTTTCCTGAATCTATTATGTTTAAAAAACAATCTGAGAAATCCATTGTTCCAATCGTTCAGCAGTCAACTGGGCTAAAAAAATGGAGGTCCATCAGGGTCCAAATGCTTTATGATTAGAATGTCTTTTATGAATATAGGCAGGTTTTACTAGCTTTTTGAAAAAGAGAGATTGGAGATATTTTTTACATAATCATATTTACTGCAAAAAACCACTTTTGATCTGATAACCCATTATTCAGTATTCTGCCTGTAGTCAAGTTGCTACTATGTCATAAAACACTGTCATATTTTTAATAAAACTTATATTAAAAAATGACTTCTATTAGATAGCTATCTCATGACCTTGTTCAACAGCCAGTTTCAGTGTATAATCAATCTTGCCTCCATGAAATTCTTTGTATGCCTAGCTTGAAATTTTCAGGTGATCATGGAATCCTTTTATATAACTTCTTTCTTTTTTTTTTCTTTTCTTTTTTAAAGATTTTATTTATTTATTTGACAGAGAGAGAGAGAGAGAGAGAGAGTTCAAAAGTAGGCAGAGAGGCAGGCAGAGAGAGAGGGGGAAGCAGGCTCCCTGTGAGCAGAGAGCCAGATGCGGGACTTGATCCCAGGACGCTGAGATTATGCCCTGAGTCGAAGGCAGGGGCTTAACCCACTGGGCCACCCAGGCGCCCCCTTTTTTTTCCTTTTAAAGATTTATTTGAGAAAGAGAGACAGTGTGTACATGCACTTGAGAGGGGGGAGGGGCAGAGGGAGACAAGCAGACCTCCACTGCGCAGGAAGCCTGACTGGGGGCTCCATCTCAGGACCAGGATCATGATGTAAGCAGAAAGCAAGAGTCAGTGGCTCAACAGACTGAGCCATCCAGGTGCCCTCTATACCTTCTTTTAAGAATGACTTTGATAAATGTGGCTGTAGGACAATATTCGGGACCTATATTCACAACTACCTGATATAGTTTCTGATTGAACTTGAAACTTGCCGGACTTTTTTTACCCATCTATAACACAAGAAGCAAAGCAGGACTCTCCTGATGGAAAAAGCAAAGCAGAACTTGTGGGAAGGAAATAAAGATGGAGAGGTGGCTGTGTCTCCTGAGAGCTTAGCCCCCACGGAAGGCTTTAAATCTGTAAGATTTCCTTTCCATAATTCAATACTCCCCTGTAGCTAATAACTTTTGACAGTTTTTCATGTATTATTTCCAGAGGGAACATTGCTCTTAACAACAAACACCATGTTATATCAAAAAAATATCTGTAAAATGGCAAGTGGTTGAATGTAGAATTTACCAGCTCATCTGTTAATTATCCCTGGTGAGGTGAAGTGTGGGTGAGCTGAATAAAGCTTTTCAGAACTAAATTTCAAATGGCTGATAGGTCTCCATAGACTGTCAACATGTGTGTAGTATATTTTCATTTATCATAACTTATGGAATTTTAAGAAAATTATTTTAAAAGTATGCAGCATAATCTACTGAACATAAAATACAGGATCCTATCTTTCCATTAATTAAGTTAGAGCTCTTTCACTTAGAGAACCTTAATAAAGTATTCTAATTTGGCATTAAATGGCAGAATAAACTATTGTATAATTTTCCTTCTCCCCCTAAAGATACTGAACTCTAAGATGGAATAAATCATTGGTAATTGTCATCAGTTAATTGTTATATGAGGCTCTATAAATGAAATTTATGTGGGATTTCATCCTATATACTTTAAGAAAAAATATATAGGTTCAAATGTTAGCGTAGTAAAAAGGTTGGTTTTTCTATAGAATACTAATGAAAGAAATTGAGGAAGACACAAAGAAATGGAAAAACGTTCCATGCTCATCAGTTGGAAGAACAAATATTTTGAAAATGTTTATGCTACCTAGAGCAATCTATACATTTAATGCAATCTCTATCAAAATACCATCAGCTTTTTTCAAAGAAATGGAACAAATAATCCTAAAATTTATATGGAACCAGAAAAGACCTTGAACAGCCAGAAGAATGTTGAAAAAGAAAATCAAAGTTGGCAGCATCACAATTCCAGACTTTAAGCTCTATTACAAAGCTCTAATCATCAAGACGGTATGGTACCGGCACAAAAAACAGACACACAGATCAATGGAATAGAATAGAGAGCCCAGAAATGGACTCTCAACTCTATGGTCAAGTAATCTTCAACAAAGCAGGAAAGAATGTCCAATGGAAAATAGTTTCTTCAACAAATGGTGTTGGGAAAACTGGACAGCCACATGCAGAAGAATGAAACTGGACCATTTCCTTACACCACACACAAAAACCGACTCAAAATGGATGAAAGACCTCAATGTGAGACAGGAACCCATAAAAATCCTTGAGAACACAGGCAGCAACCTCTTCCTCATCCAGCAACCTCATCCACAGCAACTTCCTCATCCAGTAACCTCATCCACAGCAACTTCTTCCTAGAAACATCCCCAAAGGCAAGGGAAGCAAGGACAAAACCAACTATTGGGACTTCATCAAGATAAGCTTTTGCACAGCAAAGGAAACAGTCAACAAAACCAAAAGACAACTGACAGAATGGGAGAAGATATTCGCAAATGTCTTATCAGATAAAGGGCTAGAATCCAAAATCTATAAAGAACTTCTCAAACTCAATACCCAAAGAACAAATAATCCAGTCAAGAAATGGGCAGAAGACATGAATAAACATTTCTGCAAAGAAACATCCAAATGGCCAACAGACACATGAAAAAGTGCTCAACATCACTTGGCATCAGGGAAATACAAATCAAAACCACAATGAGATACCACCACACATCAGTCAGAAAGGCTAAAATTAGCAAGTCAGGAAATGACAGGTGTTGGTGAGGATGCAGAGAAAAGGGAACCGTCCTACACTGTTGGTGGGAATGCAAGCCACTCTGGAAAATAGTATGGAGGTTCCTCAAAAAGTTGAAAATAGAGCTACCCTACGACTCAGCAACTGCACTACTGGGTATTTACCCTAAAGGTACAAATGTAGTGATCCGAAAGGGCATGTTCACCCCAATGTTTATAGCAACAATGTCCACAATAGCCAAACTATGGAAAGAGCCTAGATGTCCATCAACAGATGAATGGATAAAGAAGATGCAGTATATATGTACAATGGAATATTATGCAGCCATCAAGAGAAATAAAATCTTGCCATTTGCAATGATGTGGATGGAACTAGAGGCTATTAAGCTAAGCGAAATAAGTCAGTCAGAGAAAGACAATTATCATATGATCTCACTGATATGAGGAATTTGAGAACAAGACAGCGGATCATATCAGAAAGGAAGAAAAAATGAAACAAGATGAAACGAGAGAGGGAGACAAACCATAAGACTCTTAATCTCAGGAAACAAACTGAGGGTTGCTGGAGGTTATGGACACTAGGGAGGGTATGTGCTATGGTGAGTGCTGTGAATTGTGTAAGACTGATGAATCACAGACCTGTACCCTGAAACAAATAATACATTATATATTATATGTTACTTAAAAATTAAAAAAAAAAAAAAAAGTTGGTTTTTGGATACTGTGACCAGGGACTCTGGAATTCCTACATAATCTTGCTCAATTTTGACATGTAAAATCACAGTTAATCTCTATTTTTATTCCTTTTTTTTGTTTGCTTTATTTTTGTTTCTGAAAATTAAACTTTTAAATGAGTCCAGACTTCTCCCTACAAACTTGGATTGAATGCAGTATATAAATATCTTATATAGTATCTCATTGAAGGACATTGCCCTACTTAATATTTCTCTTGATTAATTGCTGTCTGTCACTGTTATTTTGTATTAACTAAGTATAAATGATGGCATATTTTTTATCCTACTTATTATATTTATAGAAAATGGTACTGTTTGTATTAGGAACTTTTACAAACTTCAATAAAATTCATTTTAAATATACTATAAAATATGTTTCACTTCTTTGTGAAAATTCCAAACAGAAAGAAGTGTCAATAAAAACTAAGTTTAATCTGTATAAATTTCCTGTGTTATTTATCATTTATTTATAAGATCGATTTATTTATTTGTGAGAGAGAGAGACCATGAGCAGGAGGGGAAGAGGGACAGAGAATATGAAGCAGACTCCATCCTGAGCGCAGAGCCTGACATGGGGCTTGATCTCACAACCCTGAGAACAAGCCCTGAGCAAAAACCAAGAGTTGGTCACTCAACCTACTTGCCACTCAGGCACTCCTTGTCACTTAAGAAAAACTAATGACTTAGTCCAGTTCATTCATTTTTCACATTTAAAGTCCAGCACTCTTTTTTTTTTCATGAGAAAGAAATGCCCATTTTTCTTGGTTAAACAATTTTTGCATAGAGCATTCTTTCTTAAATTATTATTAAAGCAGAAGTGGTAGACTCTTGGGTGTGGCAAGCATGTTGGTGGGCAGCTTATAGCTACCTGTGTGTGTTCCCTGGTTTCAGTAGTAATTGAGCACAGCAGTCCCCTCTCAATAGAAGTAAGGAAGAGTGGAGATCTCTTAAAGCCATGGTGGGAACAATGTGTACCTCTGCATGGAATGAATGCCTCCCATCATCCAGCACAGAACATGGCAGAGGTCTTGGAAGCCCGGACCCAAGGGCTGCTCTGGTCCAGCCAGTCTCCTCTAGGAGGAACCATGCCAAAGGCAGGTCAAGAGTAGGGGCAAATAATATGGTGAAGAGCAGCGCAGTCTCCATTCCCTGCTGGTGCTCGTTCCTTCTTACTCTTTGCTGCTTTTCATACCACATTAACATAGGCTGCACCGGGGGCCACATAGGCTGGAGGGGACAGGAGAGAAGGGATGTGATGAAGGATCACATCTAGTTTGCCCAGGGACCGTGTCATTGCGGCCCAGCTCGAAAAATGGAGATGTACTCTGCATTTTCTACATTCAATAGCTAATGTAGTATCAGGTACACCTCTTGTGTTATCTCAGGAGTTAGTGCTAGCAGATGGCACTAGGTTCCAGATTAATAAATATTACCATCTCCTTAGACATCAATTCAGATGACTCAGTGTTTCTAAACCTGAAGGTTCTAGGTGGCCGAGAGACCTCCTGTTAGTGGGAGATTTTTCTTTGAGAATTTTATTGTTTCTTGAACACATACAAAGATGAACTAACTTCAAGTGGAGGTCACTGGCAGCTACAGTTTACATATGTTGGGAAAATAAAAGGGCAGTGACTTACTTAGTTAAGGTCATTTGAATACAAAGAGCCTGAGATGAGTATCGACCGTAAAATTCTTTCAGCTATTCATCTTAGGCTCACGCGTCAGTTTACAGGGTCCATTTCTGAATTCTAATAGTCACCTTTTATAGCAGTTTCATTGATTGTCTCTCATTTGTTTTCCAGAATGTTTTCTTCAAAAATACCTCATAAATCACTCTTACCCATTTTCCCATTCGGGCAGGATATGTTCTTTTCTAATGATAGATGTGGCATAATTTGTTCTCAGTCCAAATGATATAAAATTGGCTGTGAGCCACTGTGCAAGTTTCTATTTTTATATATATCTCCTTACTTTTGTAAAAAATACCTCCTATGAACACAGCTCAGGTTTCCGTTCTTAGTAAGATGCATGCAACATCTTAAACTTATTTTTTTTTGTTTTTAGAATTACTTTTAGTTTATCTAATTTTAATAATCCTTGCATTTCATCAGGGTAAACCCAGAATTTCTGTAGAATCACATAATCTAACAAAGGAGCATCTAACAAATCCTTAAACCGTTCTTTTACTTCTTACGAATGACAATTATCTTGAACTTGGACTGTCATCACAGATTGATGCTGCAAGTGGAAGCCCACTGATTCCATGGCCGACTCTAGTAGCCCTCTGTGAAGAGGAGCAGGTCTTTTGTTTGGGAGTCTGGATTTTAATTTATGCAGGGAGTTATCTGTTCTATACACTTTGTGTATAAATAAGGCCTCCTCTCTGGTCTGACTGCAAGAACTCTCCTTCTCTCCTGTCCAGGATCAAGATGGGCTCTTCTCATGGACAGTGGCTGCTGGTCTCATCCACTCTCTCGCTCCATCCCAACTGCTGCTTCCCAAAGGCCAGACCAACTGTGTCTTGAGGCTCAGAATGATGAGACAGGAGCCCACAAAGCATTTGAATAGATAGGCAAAAGACTCTTCAACTTGCCAGAACCCCAGGGGTGTGATCTCAGCTCCTGTGTTGTTTGCAAGGAGAAGCAAAGCCCTAGACAATGACTTGAGTTTTGAGATGGAACTTTGAATAAATGTGCATAAACCAACAATATTACCGATGATGCTTTTCTGGTTCTTAGGACTATTAGCACATCATTACGATTCACTTGTGTAATTCCTGTGAGAACTGGAGAGCCATGAAAGGAAAACACAGAAAACCTGGCTCTATTTTCATATGACTTCTTTCACAGAGAAGAGATTTTCTAATTTCACTGACTATTACCAAGAGCTGTCAACATATTACAGATCCCATTATTCCTGAGCTCAGTTTATATCTCCCAGACTATTTCCTATGTTTCAATGGCATTTTCCCTTGCGAAAGGGAAATTATAATCTGATTATAACATTTTCTCCTGGAGTTGTAAAGTGTTTCCTTCAGTATCTGTCAACCATATTTCAAGATGGAGAGCACTACTAATATTTTGCCAGCCAGTTTGAAAGATGTAAGAGCAATAGACAGATCACTTAGGTAATACAAAACATATTTCAAAAAGCAAATAATGGCTGCAAATGGTTCTATACCTACTTTCCTCAAAAATATGAATAACTTCTATGAGACAGAAATGTCATTCAAAGGAAGCCAAGACAAAGTAATGCATATATACTAATTCATGAAATAGAATATTTGAATGCTGGTGATACTATAAAAAAAATCTGGGTTAAGATGGAAGAATCTTTTATTAAAGAGAGAATCTGATCTCTGGGAGATATGCCTTCAGGTAGAATATTGTTTGATTGTACTATATTTTATAGAGGAGGATATTTTATATTTTGAAAGACTAATGTCATTGGATCTTCATGGTATGTTAGAAAAAGTAATAAGTAAATGGAATGGGTATTACTAATACTCCCAAATATGACACACTGAATCTCATATTAGGCCACACCAAGCAGAACCAAGAAGTTACAGATCTATCTTTCTAATTTCAGCTTCATATCACATTGGGCACCATTTCCTACAACTATGGTGTTAACGTATTTCATGTAATGTATTAATCAGTGACATTCTTAAGTGTCAGGCAGCCAGCTGTACCCAGCAGGTTCCCATAGCCTAGCAGATGGTCCACCATTGAAACACACAGCAACACCTGTTCTTTAGGGGACTTCTAACCAGGCCTTCTCCCTAAACTCAAGGAATTTTTTTTCAACTTTGGGTAGAAGTCATTCTATGATCTTTTATTACACATACATACAAATTAATATTTCATGTATCTATTGGGAGTTAGGGAGGTAGTGAGGGAAGAGAATGTTTGTGAGCCCCCAGTAGAGTGAGAGAGTGTGTGTTGTGGCTTGTAAGCAGATGAAATGGAGGGCAGGCTCCCTGCGGCTGCCCTCTGCTCACTGCACCATCTGCTTTGCAGCTGGGACAATAGCAGGGACTGCATTAGACAAATAGCTTAGTCCTGCGGAGGGCCACCTTTCACCTAAAAAGCACCCAAATAGCCCCAGATGGTGGGTTAATGCCAATCCATAGTCTATTTAAGATGATTTGGACAGCAAAATTGAGATAAAAGTATTTGATTTAAAAAAAAAACTTGTAAGGGGCTAGGTCATTAAAAAAAGTTCTTATCTTGGAATTTCACTTTCTTAATCTACAATAATTTGAAGACACAGGTTTACTATTTAGTTAAATGAGCCCAGGTGGCACAAATAAAAGAGCCAGCTATGGATCCTTGAACTATTTTGATCATAAAGAACACCAGGAAGATCACAGAGCATTGTGGCAAAAGTCATGCATAAAAATCCCTTGGATAGTTCTCTCTAAATATTAGAATCTATAAACAACTACTAAAAGTATAATTACAGTTAGCTATGCCGTAGGAAATCAGTATTTTTACATACTCAGCTGCAACTCAGAATTCAGGTCTTACTGTTACTTTGAATTAGGACAAAATGGTAACCTATTATTTAAAATAGAACGCAGCCAAGACATGGTAAAAACTAAAACTCAAAGTTCTTCATTAAAAGGCAAATTAATGAAAAAAAGGCAAATTAATGAAAACTGAATTAGGCCACGGGGCAGAGGGAATTCTAATTGTAAAATGCACTAAAGAAGGTCATTAGGTTGACAAACAGATTGAATATCAGATTCTCAAAACCAGAGCCAGTTTGATAACAATCGCCACATCAAAAAGCTCTTGACTAGACCTATAAAATAGAGGACGAAGGGCAAAGATGAAGGGCTGCCAGAATTGAGGACAAACGAAAATCTTAGTAAGTCATTATATTTGCATACTTCTTCCCAGAATAGTCTACAGCTGTTTACAGTGTCCTGAGGTTATTTTAAACAAATCTACATTTTCTAGGACATTTTCTAAAACCTTTCAAGTGAGGCTTGGGAGTAGTCTGGGGAGGACAACAGTGCTGACATGCAGCAGTTCTAACTGTAGATTTGACTTTCTAGAACTATGTCTCCCAGCTAGCCGCCAGGTGGATCTACAAAGCTGGGATTATCTGAGGCTGCTACTTGGCAGGCTCTTTGTTTGGTGCTGGGGATCCAGTGCTAAATCAGATATATGTAGTCTCTGGTCTGATGGGGTTGGGTGGAAGTCAAGTTAGTAGAGATTAGGAGGAAAGAAACGGAACTTGAAGGATTGTCAGTCATTGTCATATCTCTCCACACCTTGTGCTTCAGGTTTAGGGGTGAGGGAAGGGAAAGAGAGAAGGAGAAAAGAAGTAGAACTGAAGGAGTAAGGGAGGAAACAATATAGATGATAAACAGAACTCTGAAATACTAATGGCTAACCCATCTTGAAAACTTACAGTGCCCACCAGGCTATTTCGTTTATATCTATATGGAGATAGATCATATATATATGTCATATATATATATCACAAATCTAATATGTTTACATTTTACTATATATTATATATTTAATAACATATATTTAACAAATTTTTTTTAGGATGACAAACCCTAAAAAAACTATGAAGAGTGATGTCCTGGTGTACTGATAAATGTTTAGCAACCAGCTCCCTAAACAAAAAGCCTGATGTGTAGCTTTTCTCAATTTCCACATGTAAATACTCCGCCACCAAGGCCAATTTCAAGCAACAAATCTGATGTCACTGAACATAGGAGTTGGAAATTTGCAGCAGCCACCGTTATGTGCTTTGGGGCAGATACCAAGATAAAATACAGATACAATAGATATAAGTAACTTCATAAACATAGATAATGGTAAAATGCAGTAAAATATGTAGGAAGTGATGAGTTTTGAGTTATTACCTTTGATTTAACATGACTTATTTATTAAATTATATCATTTAATTTTTAATAGGGACTGTTTTTAATAGGGACTCTGTTTAATAGACATGAAAAATTCCCGAAAATTTAACAGCTGGCTTTTGCAAACCACATAAACCCTCACACTGCTGCTTGTGAAATAAGTACTCTTCTTATCTCCATTTTACCTCAAGAAGAAACTGAGGAACAGAGTTTAGTAAAAGTTTAGTGGTTTGCCTAAGGTTCCATGATTTGTGAGTGGCTGAACTGGGTTAGCAAATTTAGGCTCCAAAGTTTTCCTGCTTCTCAGATAGGGAAATGTATAGATTTACAACAGCCCCCGGGGCCCCCAATTCACCTCTATTTACATTCTAATTACCGGCTGTGGCAAAACTATTTTGCAGATCTTTAGTGGGGAGGATAATTTTAGGGGCAAGTGGATGATTCTCCAGCCTAGATGGGTAGAAGACTGGCTAGAGGGGCACCCCAAGAAGCTAAAAAGGACTGCTTCTTCTCTACTCTGTATCCCAGCAGGAGGCTGTGTCTGAACTCAGGCTAATATGCAGAACCTTGTGGAATATTCTTTGGGGAGAACAGAAATGCAAAGTTACTCTTCTTAAATTTATGGCAGTCATTTCTGGCTAAGATGAATGAATTTATAGACTCATAATAGTCATTTAGGCTAAATCCATATTTTCTCAGGAATCCTCATAGAGATTTCTGAGTCAGTCATAATTCCAAATAAGAAAGACACAATATTTAGGGGAAGAAAATGTTACCATTCAAGCAAAGAGTTTGTTATGAGAATTGATTAAATATTTCTGGTCATAACCATTACTAAATCTACACTGACGACAGTCAATTACACTCTGGCATGACTTTTAGTGGTTCTCATTTTATGTATATGTTTTGAAATAATTATTATTCTAAGATTTAGAACAGAATAATATGTCCTACAGAATATTGGGTAATTTTGAACAGAATATTAACATTAATCTTGATATTATGTCTAAGATTTTTCATTATAACTGCACATTTTAATGATCTGCAACTGATAAAAACAGTGATACCATTAAATTGCTTTTTTTGTTATGACATTTTGTAATGAACTAATTCATAACTTTAGGCTCATAAAATGAATATTTCAGTGAATTAATTTTATATTTATAACCTATGATCCTGGGCTGCATATTTATGAAACTCAGGCAAGTAAAAAAAAGATCCATATTCATTTTTGACAAAAATGTAAATCATTTCAAAAACTATTTGAAGCAAATACAATGTAAGAACATTCATCGCTTGGAGGCTAACTCATTTGGGTTACGAATTTATACATTTATGTGTCTCCTGTGGTCTCCATGGTAACAACAATAAAACAAGTTAATGGAAGAGGTTCTCTTAATCCCCATAAAAGAGGTTAAGGCCCTTTTATGACATATTCAAATTTAAGCCATCAAATCAAATTTACATTCAGTCAGTTTCAAAGATTAAAAAGGTGATCAATACATTTGGATGTAATTTTCAACAACTAACAACCCAATTATCAAATTCAGTGCTAGGCTCAAGTGTCCTTCATGGCACAAGGCTAAAAACAATGTTTTAATCTATTGCAAATATCACTAAACTACGCATTATACATTTGCACTATACATTACACAAAATACATTTGCTTAATGAACCTATAACCTTACTAATTTTCTTGTCCAGCTTTTCAGTTTTCATTCTACAAATGAATATTGGCCACATTGATCATGAGTTCTTTGGTTGTCAGAGGTGAAGGCCAGGTCATGCTAGTGGCACTGGAAAATGAATTCCGAAGAGAGCTGGATGGACAGCAGGAGAGCAGGAGAGGCGTTGGGCACTGCCTTCAGTGGAGTCAGGTAACTTAGCCTTCGTTTTTGCTACTGGATGTCCATGTTCCCTCTCTCATGCCTCTACCCAACCACTATCTGCTCTAAAGCCTCTGAGAGCTACATAATATGTGTCACCTCTCAGTGACAGATTTCACTAGAGTCTACTCTAAACGTTTAAAGATTAGGTATGGTAATAGGGCAACAATATGGCTTGAAAATCCTGCAGTCCCAAACTCAAAGTGCTTCTACAAAAGGTAAACGTGAGAGTTGCTGAAAGTACCTTCTTTCATAGATTACTACCATGGACTTGGCAAGGAGTCCACATGTTCAACAAAACATTTTCCTTTACCTCCATCACATGGCTAAACAACATCTTGCAGCCTCCCTTGCACATGACTCAAGCCAATGGAATGAGGGCCAAACCATGTTGACCATTTCCAGGCCTGTCCCACAAACTTCCTGTGTGATTCTCCACATCTTCTCAGTCCCTGATTGCCACTTGGACGCAGAGGATCCAGCAGAGAAGTCTGAGATCCTGGCAGATGGTGGAGTAATGCATGGGAAGGAAGACAGCTTCCCTGAGTGGCTACACTGAAGGTGGTCCGCCAATCCTGAACATCCTCATTAGACTTTACTCCAGAGCAAAAAATAAACTTCTATTGTGTTAAACTACTGACATTTTGACATCTGATTGTCGTAGAAGCTAGCTTTACTCACTCTAGTATACTGGGAAAGGGGAAGCAGCCTTATACAACGTGAAATTTTTTATCTTTGATGTTTTTGCCAAAGCTGCATCCTGTTTGTTAAAACTACACTACTATTTTCATTGGAGAGATGTCTCCTGATGCCTATTGGGTAACTAAAAATAGCTATTTTTAGTAGGAAGACAAAAGGCATTGTAGAGGTTCAGAGAAAGGGAGAGAGGTATGAATATATAAAATGTCTGACTCTTAGTGATTTACTGCATAATGATACACACACACAAATCACACAATACATAAAAATGCAGGCAATAATCTTTTCCTAATAATTAGTGGATAGAGTAGAATATTATCTAACAGCTGGAGGAAATAAGTAGGCTAAAATAATATTATGCAGTGTAATTACATTCTAAATGTATGGTATTTAAAATTGTAAAATTAGAAGAGAGATTTCTTTGACATAAGAAGTCTCTCAAAATTGCAGTAGGTAATCATGACCTCTTAAAAAAAAAAGAAAGGAAAAAAGGAGCTTATAAACCACTTAGGAAAAAACAATCAAGTAAGGAGCAGTAAATAGCTGTAAACTGCTAACTCCTAACACATTTCTGCTTATTTCTTTAGCTTAAGGAAATAGTAATATTAAAAAGTTGTCAGTAAAATTTATAATCAGTGTGACAGCAAACTTTCCTTCCAAATTCCTACTATATTGGATTCTTAAAAGTTTTATTAATCTATTTTGTTTTGTTTTTAGAAAAGTTCCTCATTATATACATTCACAACTTATTGGCACATTTAAAATGTACAGCCATAGTAGACATTTAAGTTTGACCAACATAAAGTTTGAATATTTAAAAGGAAATCAAAAGAGGAGTATTATTTTTGAATTTTCATTTTGCCTATTATAATTGGAAGATCTTCAAAATGAAAAATGAAAAATAAAAAAATATTAAAATCTAGTTTAAACAATAATACAAATAAGTATCATATTTAACATCCAACAAACTACCAACACCCAATGAACTACTAATTGCCATTCTAATCTGTTCGCTTCTCTCCCTCCCCTATTTCAAAGATAAGCTGATGGTTTTGAAAGCACCTTCTAAACTGTAAAGCATTTTATGAATATAAAATATCATCATTCGATCTAGATGATTTGAGGATATCATAATTTAACAAGTAATAAAGACATATTAGAGTCAAGCTTCTTTCTGTTGGCCTGCACTCCCACCTTCACGTCCAAAAACATGCTCCTACTTCATTTAAATAACATCTGTGTAGGTTCAGGATATCACCTTCATGCCTCCCCCACCCATGATCTTTTCTTTTTCCAAAGAAGAAAAGATATAAAAGAAACAGAAGGATAAAGACACTAAGTAAAACTTTACCAATAAGAAGGAGGACCAGCCATAGCCTCATGAAATTTCTACATGATCACTGCCCCATTTCAGATTGATGTAAATCACATATCTTAACACAGCTTAACATTAAACAATATTGTATCTATAGTCTCTCTCTTTTCCCATTACAGTGTATATCTTTAAGACTGTTATTAAGTGTTCTTTAGGAAATTTTAAAAAATGCTTCTTTGATGCCTTATGTCAGCGAGAGGGTTTAGAATATGGTGCAGTTTTCTGAAGATGACAGACTGGATTGCAAAAACGATTAATGACTGTGTCATTTGATTTCACTTTATTTTCTACATGCGGTCATCAATGCCATTATAATATTGCTCTTGTCAATAATGCTGTTGCAGGAAACTTAAAAAATTTTGGTTAGTGTGGGAATTCACTGTTCCTGGACAGACAAAATCTAACTCGTATAAGCCTCCTTGGATGGGACTAATTGAAAAGCAAAGGAGTGGGGGCACCTGGGTGGCTCAGTGGGTTAAAGCCTCTGACTTCGGCTCAGGTCATGATCTCAGGGTCCTGGGATCGAGCCCCGCATCGGGCTCTCTGCTCAGCAGGGAGCCTGCTTCCCCCTCTCTCTCTGCCTGCCTCTCTGCCTATTTGTGATCTCTCTCTCTGTCAAATAAATAAATAAAATATTAAAAAAAAAAAAAGCAAAGGAGTGCCTGCAATGCTGGGCCTCCTTTGGTTTCTGGGCTGAAAGCAGCCACACTCTTACCGCAGCTGGAAGTTCTCATCTAGGGAGTAAATGTTTAAGTTTTGAAGACAAACAGGCACCTTTGGTGGTCACGTACTTCACGAACTCCTTGCCTCCTTGTTTTCTGCTTGCGCTCCGGTGTATTGATAAGATCCTAATAAAAGCAGAGACAAAGCTTGGTTCGAGGCTTTTTGCCACTGGAATGTCTAGTCCTCAGGCCTCTCCTTTCTCCTACTAAGGTGTCTGGAGTAATCTTTTCATTTGCAGTCTCAGGGTTTCTGGACCAAACCCGACTGGTTAGAGTAAGATCTATAAAACATTGGAAAAACTGGCTTTCATTCATAAATTGCCTTTTCTTGGCATACAATTATAATGGAAAGAAGGTTTTGAGGGAATAGATTAAACCTGATGCATGGGAATTGGGTTCAAATGGTCACTAAATGGGAAAAGAGATGAGAGGTTGGGCCTACACACTTGTAAAGTCCTGAATAAACTTTTTATTTTGTAAGGCCTTAAAGGATTAAGTTCACAGATATTAATGTGACGTCTAAAATATTAGAAAATATCTGAAGTCAACACATGTCTAAAATTAACTGTATCATAGTTAATGTTTCCAAAAGATTTAAATGTTCTCCCAGTGCTGAGAGTCTGTGAAGCTGTTAATCCCTCAGCCTCTGGAAATCCAACAAACCTGGTTTGAATCTGACCTCCTCTAGCCGCTGTGAGGATTAAACAGCAAAACGCCTAGTCACTGCTTAGTTTGGTATCCAGTAATCATTCCATAAATCTTTGTGGTTTTGGTATTATTGTGGTTGTTACCAAAATACCCGGTAAGCCAGAATTGCTAATTGCAAGGCCATTGGGGTACTAGTGCCACATGTTAACCTATGAAGTCTATAGTGTGATGACTTTTGTTTTCTCATTGTAATCAAGAAAAGCATCCTCTGCCACCTAGTGGCTCCTTATGACCAGTTAAGAAAAACATAAAAGACACCAACCTCCCACTCGCAGCAAAAAACCTTCACCATACTTATTTTAAACAAAGGATTCATGCTGTAGATTTGCAAAAGAAATGATACATAGCAGAAAAAAATGCTTAAATTTAAAATATTGAAATATTATTTTTTTCTCCAAAATATTATATCACATTGCATTTGAATATTTAGTTGCTAACAGCA
This sequence comes from Procyon lotor, assembly GCA_028646535.1. NCBI lineage: Eukaryota > Metazoa > Chordata > Mammalia > Carnivora > Procyonidae > Procyon > Procyon lotor. The sequence continues at coordinate 80,480,492 of CM053609.1, forward strand.
TTTCTGCAGAGGGACTAGTAGCCCTTATGGCTTTTATGCCACATTTAAATTTCTTGGTTTCTTCATGGCACAGTTGGTACATTCACTTAAGGATTTTATCTGCCATGCTTTTATTTTATTTTATTTTATTTTATTTTATTTTATTTTATGGACTTTATTTATTTGAGAGAGATAGCAAGACAGAGCATGAGCTGGGGTAGAGGGAGAAATAGGCTCCCCGCGGAGCAGGGAGCCCAATGGGGGCTCCATCCCAGGGTCCTGTGTGATCATGACCTGAGAAGAAGGCAGATGCTTAACCTTAACCAACTGAGCCACCCAGGTGCCCCTCTGCCATGCTTTTAAAATATAAATATCACAAATGCTGATTTAAAAAAATGTGGGATTTTCAGGGGCTTTCTATTTCTGTTTCTTAACCTGGGAGTAAGAAAATGTTTATTTTATTACTCTTTTTTAAATATATGTGTGTTATGTAAAAATGATAATTCTTTGGGCAAAAGAGGCAAAAGGGTCATCTGGACAGAGGGGACACTGGATGCAAAGGCTGGGTATGTGTAATACCAGGTTTTGGAAACCACAAGTTGTCCTACGTATGTGGGCTACAGGGCTCAAGGGGTAAAAAGATGAGGGTAACAAGGTGGGTGAGGTAAGATTCCCAAAAGCTTGGAATGTGAGGTATCTTGATTTCAACCTGTGGGATCCATCACCGAACTTTACAGCAGAGAATACTGTAAGGATGAAAGCTACCACTAAATGATCACCTCCTATGTGCCAGACCCCTTTCGTTTTAAAATTATCTCGTCTTTACAATAACCCTTGACACTTTCCCCCCTCATTTTACCTACTGGAAAACCGAGGCTCATAGAAGTTAAGTCACTTAGTTGAAGTCACACAGCCAATAAGTGAAGGAGCCTGAATTCAAAGACGATCTGTGTCTAACGTATGACTCCATGCTGGTAAACCAGAAGGCCTATGCCATGCTTTCATGTACTTTAGGACACTATGTAGCATTCTCTTCTTTTTATTGACTTTTTGAGAATTAGGGAACATACTTTGGGGCAAGGGACTGTCTCTTCAAATGTTTTTGTCTACCACTGTGCACAGTGAGTGTTCACATGCTTACTGAATGACTCAATGCTGAGTCCAGAAAGAGTGGGTGGAAGGTACCAAAGTGAAGCATTCTTAGATGGAACTGCATTTTCCTAAATGCATGAGGAAGCATTTTGAACAAGCTTCCTATGTTTTCTTGTCTACCTTCTATTAATAAATAACACGTGTTGAGTAGGGATTTTATATCTTAGCTCATGTAAGCCTCACAGTGACCCAAGACTGAGGCAAGAGAGATTACATCACTTGCCTAAGGTCTCAGGTTATTAACTGGTAGAGGCAGGATTCAGGGCCAGGGCATCTGACTTTAGAACCCTTGCTCTTAAATGTTTCGCTCTGCAGTCCCTACTGTGCTAGACTGCCTCTCAGTGAAGACTGCTGTGCTCGGTATGATTTAGCAGGGTGGTCACCTCCAAGGATGAGTGGAGATATGTGCAGCCTACAAGCAGCACAGAGGGAACAAGAGATGTCCCTGGCCTGACACTGTGCTCTAGGGCCTCCAGCCAAGGGCTGAGTAGGGCTCAAATTCAGCCTGTGTTTTGTTGGCAAAGCCATGTGCCCTGGCTATTGTCCACACCAAGTCAGGTCCCCTGCAGGCTTCCTTTGCCAGGACAAAAGTTTGCCTTTTTCTAATTAACATGAACACACAAGAAGCAAACAGTCTTGCATGGGGATCTGACTTGCTAGGGATGGTGAGGGTAGATGAAGGGGCTAGTGAGTGTGGAGAAGAAATCACTAAGCTTCTAGGACAACTCCAAGGTCAAAGAGTCATAAAACATGATTCTCTGCTTCAGAGTTTGGCCAAGAAAGATCCAGGGCACTATCCAATCACTAAAGACTCTTTTAAGAGTCAAATCTTAAATGAACTTAAAATGATCTGTTCATAATAGACTCATTTGACCTGAGGAAAGCCTGCTTTTTTGTGGGGGAGAAAGACCAATTCTCAGCAAAGGCCATCTGAAAAAAAAAAAAAGTCACATAGAGGAGATACATTCACCCCTTGCACTTCCCAGTTTTATTACTTGTCAAATCATTTCAACTATACCTTCACAATTACAGCTTTGCTTTAAAAGTATTATAACATATTTTCTATAAATAACAAAGGAATTTGAAAACTGTAAAATACATATATAAGTGAGAGACTAAGATGATCAAGAGATGATGGGAAGGATGTTGCTGATGAGATGCTGATGCTGATGAAGTTGAAGTCTGTTAAGATTTTTTGAATTCTCATGATGTTGTGGGTCAAGAAATGTGCTGAGTAATTCATATGCATTATTTAATTTTTACACAAATATTTTTGGAACACCTACCATAGTAAGCAGGGCATTCTTTGAAACACTAAAGATGGTGAATGAGACATCTTCCTCATAGAAGTGACATACTAATGAAGGAAGGCCATGATAATCAATGAGACATCTTCCTCATAGAAGTGACATACTAATGAAGGAAGGCCATGATAATCAACATAGGCAAACGTATAATATCAAGTAGTGGTAAATGGTATCAATAGAAAAGTAAAGAAGGATTAAGGGATAAAAGGAATGGTCTTTGTTACCTCCATCTTTGAGGAGGTAACAATTAAGTAGAAATCTGAATGAGGTGGCCAAATGATCCATGAAAACATAAGGGAAAAGTGTTCCAGGCAGATGGACAGCAAGCGCAAAGGCCCTGAGGTAGGAGAGAGCTTAGCATGTTTGAAGACTAAAGAGACCAGTGGATAGAGTGGAGTGAGGAAGAGAGACAGCAAGAAAAAACAAGATCAGTTGGTGGTGGTGCTAGTAGTAGTAGCAGCAATAATGGTAGTAGCTAAGTCAGTTGCAGGTAGGTCAGGATCTGGTAGACCAGTTGAATTTCCAAGTCTGAAGATTTCAAGTTGGGAAATGATGTAATCTGACAGAATGAATTATCCTGTGGACATTGACTCATTTAATGCTTACAGAAAACCCACGAGGTGGATTTATCATTTCCATACAACAGATGAGGAAACAGAGGGTTGGAAAGTGTAAGTAGGTAGTGCAACTAAAATTGGAATACTGGTCTGTCTGACTCCAGAACCAGGTTCTTAGCCACCAGACCTAAGCTATCATGACCATTAAAATGGGTCTGTTAGGTGTGGTAGCCAGCCTCCAAGATGTCCCCCAGTTATCCTTGCCTGTTTGAATCACATTCTCATGTGGTCTTCTCCCACAGTGAACAGGTCTGACCTTTAGGACCAATAGGATGTTGTGGAAGTGACCGACAGTGAGTAGCCTCTGAGGCCAGGTCATAAAAGACATCATTGCTTCTGCCTTGCTTTCTTGGATGGCTCACTCTGGAGGAAGCCGGTCACGAAAACCTCAAGTGGCCTATGGAGAGGCCTTTGTGGAAAGGTGCTACAGCCTCCCACCAGCCAGCATCTCCCACATGTCAGCCACATGAACCGCCACTTTGGAAGTGTATCTGGCAGCACCAGTTAAACCTTCAGATGAATGTCCCGCAATTAACATCTTGTCAGCAACCTTATGAAAGACTCTGAGCCAGAACCACCAGGAATTAATTCATTCCTGAAGTCTTGACACACAGAAACTGTGAGAGAGGGTCAGAGGATCAAGCCTATGGTTCTTGGGTTCCATGCTTAGCACAAAGTCTGCTTGAGATTCGCTCTCCCTCTCTCATTCTGCCCCTCCCCACCCTTGCTGTGCACTCACGCTTTCTCTCTTTCACAAAAATAAATAAAATTAAAATAAAATAAAACAAAAACAAAAAGCATATTGATCTGCTCCTTTTAATTTTTTAAAATGATGGTCCTTGTCTGCTTAGGCTGCTACAAGAAAATACCATAGCCTTGATGGCTTAAACAACAGACATTTATTTCTCACAGTTTTGGAGGCTGAAGAACCTAAGACCAAGTTGCAGACACTTTTGGTTCTTACTGAGGGCCCTCTTCCTCATTTACAGATGCCTGCCTTCTTGCTTTATCCTCACATGGCAGAGAAAACCAGTGCTGGTGTCTCTTCCTCTTTTTATAAAAGCATTCACCTCATCATCAGGATTCCATTCACATGAACTTATCTAAACCAAAAGATCTCCCAATGACCCCACCTCTTAATACCATTGCATGGGGCTTCAGGGCTTCAACATATGAACTTTGGAGTGATACAAGCACTTAGTCTATAACAAAAATTAAGAGGTCATTTTCTATAACTGCTGAATTTCAGAGAGACTTACATGTAAAGTGTGGCATATCAGTATACATATATAAAATTTGATACTTAACCTACTATAATTAATGTAATAAGTAAATATAAGTTAGTATGCAATGTTGCTGTGTTAACTACCAATTCTCAAGGTCAGGGAAACTGTGGCATCTGAGATGTGCTCAGATAACCACCTCTGTCCGGGTCCAGTTAAAGCACTTCTTGTCCTGACTATCATTTACAATCCTTTCTCTGCCTTGGCCATCCATACAGGGAGAGCTGCTCTTGTGTCAAAGATTCCAATGCTAAGTGAACACACTTCTCTTTCTTCTTTTGAAATTGACCAGACTTCAAAATTTAAGTCTGGTGTCTGTGGCTTTAGCTTTCCTCATGTCTTATGGACATCTGCAATAATATATATCTTAAGCTAATCTCGAGCTACAAATCCCCCTCTAACTTGCCAAGTAATTATGTCAGTAATTACAATCCTTCATATGGCCAAGTCTTCATTTAACTCTAATTTAGGGTTTCACGTGATAGTATCCCTTTGAACATTTGGAATTTTCTCTAGTTTCATTTAAACATTTTATGCATGAATGAGAACATCATAAAATATTTAATATGCTTCTTTAAAGTTAAATTTTAAAGCCAACCTCATAAATTTAGAATGGTCCTCACTTTTGCCTTTCTGCATCTAGATGGGAAAGGAGAATAATTAATCTTCCTAATCTTGGCTTAGAGAGCTGTGAGACCATCTAAGGATGTTATCTCACAGTGAAGTTGTCAGAGAGTTTAGCTAAGCTACTCCATAATATTGCTGCGTTGGCATCTTTTGGGGTAGTGAGGCAGCCTGCAGGGGCCTTGAGCTGACACTAGGCCCTCTTGCGAGCCTATGCCCTAGATAATAGCCCATAGAGTCTTAAGTAAATGTAAGTTCCTGATAGGACTCCCTCAGTGGCCCTTGTGATAAACAGTCCCCCATCTTCTTCCCAGGACTTCCACTCTCTGTAGTCCCTTTGATAAAAACCCTGTGAAATTTACCAAAACCCTGCTTTTTCTGGTGTGAGCCAACCAATTTGGCCTTAGCCCAGGAACCCCAAAGCACTCTACTCACCAACCCTCAAGGCATACTGTGTTCTTCTTCTAGGACTTGTAATAAACTTCTCTATTTCAATTCCCCTTGTGGTCTTATTAAACTTCAACTTGCCATCTGATAACCCAGGGCTCTAACAACAAGTATTAATTTAATAAAGTCACAACAAGTGACTGTACTAATATCAGACAAAATAGACTATAAAATAAAAAAAATTACTGGATATAGAAGGAAGTTTTATAATAATAAAAGAGCCAATCTGTCAGAAATGTGTAACAATTACAAAAACATATGCAACAGAGCTCTAAAACACATGAAATACAAACTGTCATAATTGAAGAAAGAAATAGTTCAACAATAAGAGTTGGAAATTTTAATACCACATTTTCAGTAATGGATAGAACACTTAGGTGAAGATCAGCAAGGAATTAAAAGACTTAAATACTATACACCATCTAGACCTAACAGACATCTATAAAACACTCATCTAACAACAGAAGAATGCAAGTTCTTCTCAAGGGCTGAATATTCTGTGGACTAGACCACATGCTAGGCATCCAAATCTCAATAAATTAGGAGAAACTGAAATCACACAAAGTACGCTCTTTGATAACAATAGAACAAAATTAGAAATTAGTAACAGAAAGGAATTTTGGAAATTCAAAAATATGTAGAAATGAACAACACACTTCTAAGTAACCAATGGACAAAGAAGGTATCAAAAGGAAAATTAGTAAATACCTTGACATCAATGAAATGATGATGTCATTTCATGACACAACATGACAAAAGTTAGGGGATGCAGTGTTTAGAGGGTAACTTAGGGGTTCAATACCAACATTAGAAAAAGCAGAAACAGGGGCGCCTGGGTGGCTCAGTCGTTAAGCGTCTGCCTTCGGCCCAGGTCAGATCCCAGCGTCCTGGGATCGAGCCCCGCATCGAGCCCCGCATCGAGCCCCGCATCGAGCCCCGCATCGGGCTCCCTGCTCCGCGGGAAGCCTGCTTCTCCCGCTACCATTCCCTCTGCTTGTGTCCCCTCTCTCGCTGTGTTTCTCGC
>CM053609.1:80487424-80514027 GCA_028646535.1 Procyon lotor
CGGCCCAGGTCAGATCCCAGCGTCCTGGGATCGAGCCCCGCATCGAGCCCCGCATCGAGCCCCGCATCGAGCCCCGCATCGGGCTCCCTGCTCCGCGGGAAGCCTGCTTCTCCCGCTACCATTCCCTCTGCTTGTGTCCCCTCTCTCGCTGTGTTTCTCGCTGTCAAATAAATAAAATCTTTAAAAAAAAAAAAAAAAAAAAAGAAAAAGCAGAAACAAATCAATAACCAAATCACCCCCTTAAAATACTTTGGGGGGGGGAAGAAAATTAAATCCAAAAAGAAGGATGCAAAAAGAAGGAAATAATGAAAGAGAGAGAATTTTTTTAAAAATAGAGAAAACTAATGAAACTAAAAGTTGGTTCTCTGAAAAGGTCAATAAAATTGATAGACCTTTAACTAAACTGACCAAGAAAAAAGAGAAAAAAAACTCACATTATTAAATGAACGAAAGAAGAGACATTAATATTGACCTTACAGATATAAAAAGGATTATAATGGGATATTATGAACTACTGTAGGCCAACAAATTAGATGACTTATATGAAATAGACATATTCCTAGAAAGATACAAACTACCCAACTGACATAAAAAGTAGAAAATCTGAATAGATTTTTAAAATTTTTTTATTTTAAAAAATTTTTTAAAAAGATTTTACTTATTTATTTGAGAAAGAGAGAGAGAATGAGAGAGAGAGAGAGAGAGCACAGTGGCAGGTTTTAGAGGCAGGAGCAGACTCTCTGCTGAGCAAGGAGCCCTTCATTGGACTCCATCCCAGGACTCAAGGATCACGACCTGAGCCCAAGGCAGTCGCCCAGTCAACTGAGCCACCCAGGTGATTTCAGGTGTCCGAAAATCTGAATAGATCTATAACAAAAGATTGGATTAGTAATTTAAAAACTACCCACAAAGCAAAGCCCAGGCCTAGATGACTCCACTATTGAATTTCACCAAACATTTAAAGAATTAATAGAATTCTTCATAAACACTTCCAAAACATAGGAAAGGAGGGAACAATTTTACCTCATTTTACCAGGCTAGTATTATTCTGATATCAAAATCAGACTAAGACATCATAAGAAAAGAAAACTACAGATCAATATCTCTTATGAATATAGATGCAAAAATCCTCAATAAAATGCTAACAAGTGTATCTAGCAATATAGAAAAAGAACTAAACGCCATAACCAAGCGGGATTTATATCAGGAACACAAGGTTAGCTTAAATCTCTTAATATAATATACTATATCAACAGAATAAAAGACAGAAATCATTGATCAACTCAATAAATGCAGAAAAACCATGTGAAAAAATTCAACATTCCTTCATGATAAAATACACAACCACTTAGGAATAGAAGGAAACCTCTTCAAGCTAATAAAGGGCATTTGTGAAAAACCCAAACTCGCTTTATACTTAACGATGAAAACTGAATGCTTTCCTCCTAAGAATAGTAACAAGACAGTTCCCTAGTCTTGCCACTTCTATTCAACATTGTACTGGAGGTCTAGCCAGGGAATTAGGTAGGAAAATTAAATAAAAGGCATCTAGATTGGAAAAAAAGAAGTAAAACCATCTCTACCTTTAAATCACATAATCTAATATGCAAAAAAATTCCTAAGAAATCCACTAAAAAGTATTAGAATTAATACACATATCCAACAAAATTGCAGGATATAAGATAAATATAAATTCTATTACATTTCTATACACTGCAATGAACGAACCAAAAATGAAATTAAGAAAACAATTGCATTAATATTAGCGTCAAAAAGTGCAAAGTTTGTAATGTAAAAACTACAAAATTTTGCTGAAAAAAATTAAGAAGACACAAATCAATGGAAAGATATTCCATGTTCATAGACTGGAAGGCTTAATATTGTTAAAAGGGCAATAATCCCCAAATTGATCTACATATTTCATGTAGTTTCTTGCAAAATTCCAGCTTGCTTTTTTATAGAAATTAACCAACTGATTTAAAAATTTATATGGAAATTCAAGGGCCCCAGAATAGGTAAAAAAGAAGAACATGCCTGAAAGACTCACACTTCCTGATTTCAAAACCACAGTAATGAAGACAGTGTGATACTGGCATCAAGGGAGACATATAGATGAATAAAACAGAACTGAAAATTCAGGGGAAAAATAAAAAAATAACCTCATACATTTATGACTAACTGATTTCTGACAAAGTTGCCAAGACCATTCAATGGTGAAAGAATTGTCTTCAACAAATGGTGTTGGGACAACTGGATATCCACATGCTACAGAATAAAGTTGGACCTCTTATTCCACACTATATATAAAAATTAACTCAAAATGAATAAGCTAAAACTATAAGGTTCTTTTTTTTTTTAAGACAGGGAGAGGGAGAGTTTGGGGAGGGTGTAGAGGGAGAGGGAGAGAGAGAATCTTAAGTAGACTCCATGCAGGCATGGAGCTTGATGTGGGGCTCAATCTCACAACCCTGAGATCATGACCTGAGCTGAAATCAAGAGTCTGAAGCTTAGCCAACTGAGCCACCCAGGCATCCCAACCTATAAAATTCTTTTGTGAAACCTAGGTAGCCCTGGATTAGGCAACAGTTTCTTAGATATTGTATCATAAACATTTTCATTTCAAGGTGGGTACCCTTGAGAAATGAGAACATTACATCCACACAAAAACTTGGACATGAATGTTCATAGCAGCATTATTCCTAATAGCCAAAGAGTAGAACAAATCAAATGCCCATCAACTGATGAATGGATAACCAAATAAGTTCTATTCATACAATGGAATGTTATTTAGCAATAAATTGAAATGAAGTACTGATACATGCTACAATGTGGGTGAACTCTGAATACATTATGCTAAATGAAAGAAGTTAGCCACAAAGGACAACGTATTATATTATTCCATTTCTATGAACTATCCAGAAAACACAAAACCACAGAGGCAGAAAGGAGATTGGTAGTTACTTAGAGCTGGAGAAAGGGGTAGTTGTGTGACAATGGGGAATGACTCCTAATGGATGTGGGGTTTCTGTTTGAAGTGATAAATATTTTCTAAATTTGACTGTGGTGATGGCTGCACAACGTTGTGAATATATTAAAACCATGACATTGCCCATTTTTAAATGGCTGTGCTGTATGGTACATGAATTATATATCAATAATGAGATTATTATAAAAAAAGGAAAAAAAGAAACCCTTCAAGATTCCAGCAGAAAAAAGATGATGGCTTATATCAGAGCCGTGACAGTGGGATGAAGAGATAGATTTGAGATGAGTTTAGTTGTTAAAACCAATAGGACTTGATGATTTGGTTGATTGGTTAGGAGGGTTAATCTGGTTTTAGTAACTGAAATTTGAGAATATTTCTTTGAGAGCTTTTGTGGTAAGTCATAGTATAGCATCATCAGTGGCGCCTCCTCTGAAGCCTAATGAAAAAACCCCAAACAGTGAAAAACTAGCTTTCAGAGGAAGAGGAACAGCCTTAGCCTAGGACAAGTCTTCAGTTACACTGTGATAGTAAAGCTGCACCAGTTGTTAAAATATTGAAATACCTGGTAAATAGCTGTTGCCTGGAGCCTAATGCAGGGCTCAATCACTGGGCTCCATTTCCGGACGCTGAGGTCATGACCTGAGCTTCCGGCAGATGCTTACTTGACTGAGCCACCCAGGTGCCCCTGTGTATGTATGTTTTTGTTGTTGTCCTTGCTGCTGTTGTTTTTTTTTTTTTTTTAGGAATAGTTTATGTGCATAGAAAAATTCTGAAAGCATACAAAAGAAGAGGTTAATAGAGTTGCCTACAGGGTGCAAATTCTCACAGGAGCTGGGAAAAGATTTTAGAGGGTATTTCTTTTCACTTTACAGTCTTTGCTGCTTTGCACATTTTAGTCCTAAGTGCATTTTTGGGGTAATATTAAAAATTCCTTTAAAATGAAATGTTAATAAATTATCTTGAATGAATTGCGGTTTAAAAAGAATACTCATTTTATCCTCTTATCAACCCCGTGGATATAAACTGCAGGCATTATCTCTATATTACACATAAGAATATATTTACATTCTTTCTTAATACAGCTCATACATTATAATAAAAGCATGGCATAACTATAATTATGATTTTCCTCATTCATTCCACAAATATTTATTGAGCACTTATTATGTACTAAGTTTTTTTTTTTTTAAAGGAAAGTATTTCTTTTCTTTTCCTTTTTTTTTTTAAAGATTTTATTTATTTATTTGACAGAGGGAGGGAGATCACAAGAAGGCAGAGAGGCAGGCAGAGAGAGAGGGGGAAGCAGGCTCCCTGCTGAGCAGAGAGCCCGGGCTCGATCCCAGGACCCTGAGATCATGACCTGAGCTAAAGGCAGAGGCTTTAACTCACTGAGCCACCCAGGCGCCTTATGTACTAAGTTCTAAAAGTGGCTAGGCACCATACCTTAGAGATTATAGTGGAAAACAGAGAAGTTTTCCACTGTCATGAAACTTAAATTCTTATTTTTTTTAAGATTTTATTTATTTGAGAGAGAGTGAGAGAGAGAGTGAGCCTAAGTGCGGTGGGTGAGAGGGGAAGAGCAGAAAGAGAGGGACAAGCAGACTCTGTGCTGAGTGTGGAGCCATCCCTAACCTTGAGATCACGACCTGAGCTCAAATCAAGGGTCATTTGCTCAACTGACTGAGCCACCCAGGTGCCGTGAAACTTATATTTTTGAGTGAGGAAAGAAATCATATCATAAACAAGGATATCAGTTTAATATTGTGCAGAGATTTAGAGTGGACTAATATGATGGGCAATATGACTTTTAAAAGGTAACATTTGAGATCAATAACAAAATGGAGTGATACAAAGACCAGTGGATAAGCTGTCTATGTAGAGGGAACACCAATGCCAATTCTCTAGTGTGGGAATAGGTTTGGCATCTTCAGAGAACCACTGGAGAGTAGCAGGGTAAGGAGGAGGAGGGCAAGTACTACATGAAGGAGCAGTTAGGCAGGTTTCAGATCATATAGGACTTCTTAAGTGATACTAAGGAGTTTAAGAATTTTGGATTTAATTTTAAGTAAAGTGGGAAGCACTTGGAGGGGTTTAAAGAGAAATGGCTTGATCTTATTTAGAGAAGCAAGAGAGGACACAGGGAAATCAGTTAGGAATCTATCATCATAGTAGAGGCAAGAGATGATAAAACCTTAGACTAGGGTGGTGTTGGCTGTGGAGATGGAATTAATGTTCAGATTCAGGCTATGTTTGGAGATCAAGTTTTTGGGACTTGCTGATGGAGCACATGGTAAAGAGAGAAAGCAACAAAGAATTAAAATGTAAATTTTTGTCTTGAGCAACCTGATGGAACTTGGAGTTCTTTACTGAGATGGAAGACTAGGAGAGGGAGAATCAAGAATTTTATTTTTTGGCCATGTTAGGTTTAAACCGCCTATATGATACCCAAGAGCTGTCCAGCAAAGAGTTGTATACATATGTCCAAAGTTCCCAGAAAGGTCAGAGCAGGCATGACAGGTATACAGCCAGATTGAAGTTACCTGGAGCAGTGTGTGGATACAAGGGGAAGGAAGGGCCAGTACTGCATCCTGGGGCAAGCGGATGTCTAGAAATCACATAGAGGAAGGAGGACCAGCCAAGCAGCAGCCACTAGTGAGGAAGGAGAAAAAAACAATCAAGTGAGGCTCAACTGAAGGAAGACAGTAAACCAGCTTCAAGGAGGGTGTGGGGATGGTAGAGAGCTGCTGGCCAGTGAAGTAAGATGAATACTGAGAAGAAACAATTGGTTTTGTTAACATGCAGATCACTAGTGTCCTAGAAAGAGCCTTTCAGTGGAGGGAGGGGTGAGGATGTCAGCTAACTGGAGTGAGTTGAGGCGAGAATGTGAGGTGGGGAGATGTAATGGCAACTACTATCCTTTACGAGTACTTTTTTTTTTTTTTTTAAAGATTTTTTTTTATTTATTTGACAGCGAGAAACACAGCGAGAGAGGGGACACAAGCAGAGGGAATGGTAGCGGGAGAGGCAGGCTTCCCGCCGAGCAGGGAGCCCGATGCGGGGCTCGATCCCAGGACGCTGGGATCTGACCTGGGCCGAAGGCAGACGCTTAACGACTGAGCCACCCAGGCGCCCCCTTTACGAGTACTTTTTGAGACAGCGCACATTTTGATTTGCATTTGCATTTACAAATGCTTGAGAGAAAAAAAATCTCAAATATTTGTTATAAGCCTATGTGTTTTGTTTCCATGTTGAATTTCAGATCTCGCATCTTTGTAACTACCACATTTAAAAACAATTTAAGGGACAACATACACCTTAAAGTGCATAAAGTGCATTCATCTCAACATGTACAACCTGGTGGTTTTTTACGTGTACGCTCGTGTAATCAACTGTTGAGACCAAGATAAAGAATGTGAAAAGCATCCCCTAATGTTCCCTTGCTCACCTTTCCAGTCTATAATCCCCTAGAAGTAAACCAATATTCTGATTTACATAAACATTCATTAGTTTTACTACAAAAATTTAAAAAAAAAATGAAAACTCTGAAGGCTAGTTAACTGGAAACTATGTAAACTTACCAACTGGCTTTAGTAAGTATGAATACGAATTATTTGGCGCCAAAATGCTGAAGCAGTTTAGAAGTCAGTCATCTCCGAAGCCCCGCCCCACTTCCTACGCCACGCCCCTTGCTTGCTCTTCTCAAAAGTATTGGGGCTCACCAGGCGGTGGGAAGAGACTACTTTTCCGTCATGCGCTCTAGGGATAGGCGCGCTTCCCTCTTTTCCACAAACCAACTCACTAGGACCGGGCCTCGTCATGCGCACTGAGAGTTCCTAGGAGCGCGCGCGCGCGCGCTAAGCCGCGCGGTCAGGCGCATGAGCAGATAAGCTCGTGAGGGCGGAAGTGAGGAGCGGCTGCGCGGAGGTGGGGGCCGCCGCGCTTGCTGTGGGGTAGGAGAGCGGCAGAATGGCACCCTCCGGGAGTCCCGTGATTCCCGTGGCAATGATGCTGCTCTTGCTTTGGGGGGCTCCTTGGACCCACGGGCGGCGGAGCGACGTGCGCATCATCACGGACGAGAATTGGAAAGAGTTGCTGGAAGGAGAGTGGATGATAGAATTGTGAGTGTGAGGCGGCTGTCTCGGGTCCTCTCGGTGGGCCGGAATGTCCGTGTCCTAGATCCAAGTCTGGACACCCGACTTCACCTCCATTCACCACCTCCTTCTGGTCCCAGGTTCCCCAGTACTCCACGCGGAGCTGTGGAGCTGGCGCCCCTGACTCTTCCAGATCCCTTAATTCCCCTTCGGATCAGCTTGGTTCCACCCCCTCCTCGTTTCTTACCGGGGAATATTAAGTTTCTTCTAAAGTGTGCACCCTAGTTTCGTTTCTAGCGCTGTGGTGCTCCTAAGAGACGGCGTTCAACTTGGAATTCTCTCAACTTTTCATGACTTGAAAGTGGAGGTGGTTCGTTAGACTGGTTTCTATACAGTTACTTATTTTAAAATGATCCTTCGCAAATTTCTAGACTTTCCACCAAACTTCACAAAACAGGAAATTTGAGCCGAACCTCACTTCTCCTTTTGTCTAATTATCCTTCAAAAGTCCATTTACAGTGTTGGAATTTGAGACTCCTTTATCTTAAATTTTATTTTATGGATTTATTTTATATTTTTATTTTAGGTGCTGAGTAAATTCAAGTTGGGATATTGTTAAATTTTCTTTATCTTTTTTTTTCTTTTCTCTTTCTCCCCATCTCGGTTTTCCTTTGGATGTGTGTTTTTGCAAAGTACGGAATATCCTGGATTGTTATTCTTACGTCCAAGTGTTACTGCATTAAAAAATAAAATTAATGTATGAATGTGATTATAAACTCTTAAGACCACCGGGTCATCATTTACTTTTCAGAGTAAATCATATGTCTGGGAATTCTGTTATAATGTCTCTTCTGCATCAGTAGAAAATAAACTGCCTGCCTTTGCTTTAATTGCTAAATTGGTGGTGATGGTATTATTAATAAAATACCACTATTGAATGTTAACTGTACTAAACACTGCTAACCACCTTATATACATTATCCTATTTAATTCTCTACAAATTCTATAAGATGAGTATTATTTACCTCATTTTCCAAATGAGCGAAATACCTAAAGGCTTTCATTAATCCGGCCGAGTATTGCTATACTGGCTTCCTTTCTTTTTTCAATGCCTAAGAGTAGGTATGCAGTAATTGTTAGAACAGCCCCTTTCTTTAACAAAGTTCAGGTGAGTGTTTTCCTGTATGCTTGGGTTGCCACTTAGTGGATGGAGGTCGATGTCCCTAAAGGAGAGCGCAAAAGGCCAAATCAATAACTCTTGAGTCATAAAATCAAAAAGGCATAGAACATATATATGGAGGAAAAGATAGGGGGAAATGTTTATTTAGTATACATATAATCTGTAACTTAGTGAAATGAATTTTCAGTCACCATTGAAGCTACAGGAGACAGGAAATATAACCAGAGAGAACATTGAGTTTTATTGACATGAATAACTTGTTTTAGCTTGTGTCAATAAAATACTCACAGTTTCATGAATATTAAACAAAAGAGATTATATGAATTTTTATGCAAAATACAGTCAAGTAATACTTGAGGTTTTTTTTTTTAAACTCATTTGACCAAACTGTAAATACAGTGGTCAAAAATTTATTAGGGGATTGGAATTTAGAACTGCTCTGTGAAATTAGAATATACTGTAGTACTTGTTCTTTTTTTTTCCTTTAGCTTACTGAGTTTGAGGTTAAGACTTTAAAATCATCTAAGAACAAAAGGAACTTGAAAAGGAGATCTATCCCTCGCCCTCTGTGCTCTCTCTCTCAAACAAAAAGGGGATCTAGTACTAGTCCTAATGATAGTCTGCTCTTATTACAAGTCTGTTATTTGCATTACATCGATCCTCATCAGTTTTGTTACAGAGCTATTTTCAATGAAATACCATCTCTTGTTAAGGTCTTTCCCTTTTATGTATGGTACTAGTCTTGTTTTTACAGTGCCAAGTACTTTTAGGAATTCTATTTTCATAAAATAAGTTCAAATATAATGAAATGTAGAAACTGTACTCTTGTGTTCAACAAGTACATGCTTTATTCTTCTTGGTTCCATTAAAAAAAACTGAGGCCAATTAAAAGATGATATACAATAAAGTGAAGAATAAAATCCTAGGGAGAAGTCAGGGACTTGAAAGATGCAGAATATCAGAGGAGAAATTAAAAAGCTAATAAAAGTACTCATAGATTTGTAAACCTGAGGACTTAGAAACTGGCTGACCATGGGCTGGCCAAAGGAATTTTGTTTGGTGTCTGGATTAAGTTTTGAGGTAGCATTTTTACATAAAAGGAAATTTTCAGCTTCTTTCAAGTAAGATAGAGCCTAATAAATCCCTTCGTGGTGGTCTTGCTGAATGATAGTTCCCTCTTAAGTAGGGCTGTGCATTACATTGTTCACCTCAGCCCTGGGCACTTCCTATTTTTCCCATTTGTGACTCCTGTAGTTCAAATTGTTAAAACTGGTGAACTCCAAATTTGGTTTCGAGGTTTCTGGTGGCCACATACTTACAGAGAAAGTCAAAGGTTTTTTGTTTTTTTTTTAATTTTTTTTTTTTAAGACTTTATTTACTTATTGAGAGAAAGAGCACATGTTGGGGAAGAGGCAGAGGGAGAAGCTGACTCCCTGATGCCGAGTAGGGAGACTGATTCATGGTTCCATCTCAGGACTTTGGGTAGTGACCTGACCCGAAGGCAGACACATAAACCGACTCAGCCACTCCGGGACCCTGAGAAATTCACAGGTTTTTAAAGAGCTGTTTTGCTTGTGGACTTAGGAACTAATTTTTATGCTTCAGAACTTACTCAGAATTACTTTTCTGTGATTAGTGTTATCATTTACTTTTGATTTCCAGAATATTAGACCCACAGTTAAAACTTCATCTTCACAAAATTAGTCATTTTGCTATCGTGTTTTTGTATAAAATATTCATGAATTATACACTTAGAATTTTTGTCTCCATGTGATCATGTTAGAGTGCTTAACTTTTTTAATATTCTGTTTCTTAGTTATGCTCCATGGTGTCCTGCTTGTCAGAATCTTCAACCGGAATGGGAAAGTTTTGCTGAATGGGGAGAAGATCTTGAGGTTAATGTTGCAAAAGTAGATGTCACAGAGCAGCCAGGTACTGTAAGTCTGTGGTTAGTCTGAAGATTGGGTTCATACGTTCATCCTGTTTGCCACATCACTTGGTCTTAACTACCTTTTGTTAGGTTTTGAAGACATAACTGTCTGTAGTACTTAAGCTGACTCACCCACCTCTCTGATGAGGGATCTTTATGCAGTGGCTGCAGAAAGATTCAAGATTCTGTGGTTGTATATGCAGCTCATTCCTTTTATGTGTTGATCTAAGGGACCTTGGAAACATTGCCCTCTCCCCATTCTTGCCCATTTAACTGCCTTTAATCTTTCTTAACTTGGTATCCCAGGCCCCAGATTAGTATGTAAGATGCCTTTGAGAAGTCCTAGAATACTGTAGTTTAGGTGGACATAGGCCAAGCCATCATTTGCATCCATACCAAGCTTCAGAATAAGGAGCATGTGGTTGAGGTTCTTTGTAGAGCCACGGACACATTCCCTGACGGGTGATCCGAATCTCTTACTTGGGTTTCAAATTTAATACCTATGATTTGAGGACATGCTTTTAATACAAAGACCTCATGGTTGTGGGGTCAAATATTCTCCTGGCTTGGCCCCCTGAATAAGTGGTAGGTCTATTCTTAAGGATGCTCCTTTCTTAGGCCAACCTCCTCATACTTGTTCTTGGTCACAATTAACCTAGATTGTGGACTCTGTTCCCACCCCAGATGGTAATAATAGCTAAAATTTATTGAGCACTTACCTAGTACAGATATTGCTCCAAGTGTTTTGGATTTATCTTATACAATCCTATACAACCTCGTGAGATAGGTAATGTCCCCATTTTACAGATAGGAAAACTGAGGCATAGATTAATCCTTAGTTATGTTGTTGCCTAATACATGGTTAGTAATGTTGTTATTGCTCATCTTATGAAAGGTTCAAAATATTCTTCATTTTTGACAACACATTAGACTTTGCCTTTGTTTTTTGAATTTCAAATGCAATTTCGTTTGATTTTAGACCTTTTTTTTTTTAAGATTTTATTTATTTATTTGACAGAGAGAGAGATTGATCACAAGTAGGCAGAGAGGCAGGCAGAGAGAGGAGGGGAAGCAGGCTCTCTGCTGAGCAGAGAGCCCAATGCAGGCCTCGATCCCAGGACCCTGAGATCATGACCTGAGCCAAAGGCAAAGGCTTTAATCCACTGAGCCACCCAGGTGCCCCGATTTTAGACCTTTCTAAGACTACTGTTAAATTGTGCTGCCCCATTACTCATCGCTAATAGTCTTATCATATGGTGGTATAATTGATCAAATGTTAATATATATTTTAGATCTCTTTAGTATTTAAGCTTTTACATACTTTTAGTTGAGATAATATGCAATTGTATTGATTTTTTTTAAAGTTGCTTTCAGTACATAATTGGGATTTTTTCATTGTTACAAAGCTCAGCTATTTTTAGGTATAATTTCATATGCTTTTCCCATTAGCATTTAAATAATTCAGAATCAGCTTTTAAGTAGTGATTGTTGGCTCATATAAAACCTGTTGTGTGTTCTTGTGTTTATTTCTAATCTTTATCATTTTTAGGGCTGAGTGGACGATTTATCATAACTGCTCTTCCTACTATTTATCAGTAAGTATTTGCAGATTCTTAGTTATGGAGAAGGAAGCAATGTCATATAATCGGCATAGTAAGCCTCTGGCCTGGATCATGTTTAAAGAGCATTATATTCAGTAAGGCTCATTTTGCTCTTAGCGCTATCCTAGGTGTCTTTACGTAGATGGATGAGGTATCAAACTCTGAGTCCCTGGTCTCAGAGCTTTGTAGTTACTTTGGAGGGTGGTGTTTACACAAAATGGTGTGATACCATATAGCATAGTAAATGATTATGAGCCCAGAGTTGTGTTAAGTCCTGTAGAAAGTTTGGTAAGGAAAAAAAAATCACTGGGCTAGGGTGGTTCCTGGAGAAACGAGGATATAAACACAACCCTGAACTTTCAAAAGTGTGCAGAAGTAAGCATTCCATCCTTTGATTAATCTCATGAATAGTCATAAGTAGGGACATGGTATGTTCAAAAATTAGCTAAGAAAGGGCTGTAGCTCAGTTTTCAGAGAGTAGTAGGTGAAATGATTGAGTATTAAGTCGGAATCAATAAGATTATGTTTTCTTCACTATCAGGTCTTTTAGTGTGAATTTATCTTCTAAACTGGGGATAGGAAATCTCAAATCTCTACAGGCACACCTCATTTTATTGTGCTTCCCAGATACTGCAGTTTTTACAGATTGAAGGTTTGTGGCAATCTTGTGTCAAGCAAATCTATCCACCATTTTTCCAACAGCTCACTTTGTGTCTCTGTGTTACATTTTGGTAATTCTTGCAGTATTTTTCATTACTCTGTTTCTTATGGTGGCCCATGATTACATCTTGGTGAAAGCTCAGATGATGCTTTACATTTTTTAGCAATAAAATATTTTTAAATGAAGGAATGTGATTATTTTTAGGCATAATGCTATTGCATTCTTAATAGACTACAGCATAGTAAATAATTATATGTACTCAGAAACCAAAGTCTTCTGACTTGCTTTATTGTGATAATTGTTTTACTGAGGTGGGACTGTGATACCTCTGAGGTGCCTATACCTTCCTGATACCTTAAAGTTCACCTGGCGGGTGGGTTGAATGCCAGGAGGTAGTTCTCATTTAAAGTATGAAAGCAAGCTGGAAATTTTTTGTGTCTTTATCTCGCTTTTTTTGGTTATTTTTTTTTTCATGTGTATTTCTATTTCCTTCTACCTTTGTATTCATCCCTACTCCCTTTGTGTCTATTCATGTCACCATAAGTACTGCTGTCCCTTTTCACTCAGTCCTTTTCTCTACGTGTCCCTTAACTGGTTCTGATTGTTTTTCTCATCTTCCTTCTTCTTAAAGTCCCCTGAACTTATCTGGAATTTCCTGTCCTTTCTTTAACTCACATTATTCATCATGCCCATTCTTTTGCCTGTCAGACTCCTACCTATTCTTCAAAAACAGCTCAAATGCCATTGCCTTTAGAAAAAGTTCTTTTTTTGAGTAGGGGCTTCCTTGTGGTCTTTGGCTCTGGATGGCCAAAGGATCCTCTAACCCTACTGTAGGTAGTAGGGAGCTCTTGAAAGTTTTTGCACTTACGTGATAAAAATAGAAGTATTCTATAGGATTAGACTGGCAGTATTATTCAGGGTAGTTTGAAAATAGTGAAGATGTGGGAATAGAGAAATCATTTTTGAACCTATGAGAACTCCATACATTGGGAATGGGAAGGAGGGAGGGGGCTGTCAGGAAGAATGCAAAATAGACCATAGAATAGAATTACTGAAATAGGAAAAGAAATACAAACAGATACCTCCCACGATTTAAAGTTGCATGGCTAAGATGATGTGATTAGGGCTGAAAATACCAGAAAAATGCCTTAAATTTTTAACCTATATAGCTTAAAAGTAACTAGTAATTAGTATGTGCAGACAATTATATGGTCATTCTTTTATATGTGCATTACACATTTATTGAGATAAAATTGATTTGTTGTTTCATTGTTTTATTATTTGGAAAGGTAAACCTAATCTGAAGGCTTATGATTGTTTATAACCCTATTGTTTAGATAAATTTGGAGCTAAGGTGTTATGAGTAGGCAATTAGTATAATTTCTTACTTGTGTATTACTAATGATTTTGAATATAAGGATTGATTATAAAATGAGGTTAAAGAATAGCAAAACAAATACAAAATTTATTTGGTTCTGTCTAATATGTGATTCTGATCCTCTTTAGTTGTAAAGATGGTGAATTTAGGCGCTACCAGGGCCCAAGGACTAAGAAGGACTTCATAAACTTTATAAGTGAGAAAGAGTGGAAGAGTATTGAACCTGTTTCATCATGGTTTGGTCCAGGTTCTGTTCTGTAAGTATGAGGATTTTTCTTTTATTTATTTCAGAATTAACTGGACCAGTTATATTTTGTGGAAATAAAGCATTTATACTGGGTTTTAATTCTTGGACCCTTAAGGTACATTCATATTTACTGTGATATTTTTAGTTTGACTTTTTCTTCTAAGTCAGATTCTTTGATCCTTGTTAAGCTAAAAGAAGGCGTTCACTAGAATTGAAAGCCTTTTCAGGAATATTTTAGCTTTGTAGATCATGGTCATTTCTATAATCAAAAACTAATCAATCTTTCTGAGTGATATAATGGATAAAGTTACCATTTGAGCTTAATATTTAAATGAGAAGCCTTAAACATATACCTCCTGTTGCTACCTTTAGATTTCAGTTCTTAATGTGATTGAATTATTCTACTCATCTGGTAATTTTTTGTTGAATGGTATGGATAAACAGTGACCTTAATGGCGTGATTAGCCATTAAGGCTATTAGCCACTGGGCTTTATTTATAGCTTTATTTATAGCTAGATATATGGAGTAGTAAGGATTGGAGATCCTGCTAGCTGTGGAGGTGTAAGGCCTCACAGGTCATTTGAGAGACATCTAGAAATACTGAGTTTTGCTGGAGTCCAGGACGGACTCATCCTGGTGTGGCTAAGCTATCTCTTCCTGTCTCCTCACCACACTTGTTCTTGGAGGATGAGGGGTTGCTGACACCAATGGTATAAGAGAAAAATGCTGTGGATTCTGGGAGTGAAAGAAAGATGATCCATAAGCAGTATTTTGAAATAGAATTTTGTCTTTAGCACCTTTCCTTTACATCTCTCTTCCTGTGAAAATCTCTGAATTGAATTGTCCTATATTTGTCAGAATTCCGCCTACCGAACCACCATGCCAACCCAGTTAAGGCATCTAATATTCCTGATAGAGCCTAGTTAGTACTGACTATAGTGAGGCTACACAGTGCTTTATGTTTCAGTTCCTTGTTCCTCTCCCCATTTTGCAATTTAAACAACAGAAGCAACATGATTGAATCACCATTTTATGTTGAACTGAAATGCAACTGACTTTTGTTAATTTTTCTTTTTTTAATTTGAAATCTCATAAATGATTCCTCCTCTCTCTAGTAGAAGAGGTTGCTTGTAAGTCTTTGTTGAATCCTCAGGGATCAGCAGTCTGTGCCTTTTGTCTTGGTAGACTGAATAAGAGGTACTTTCAGTGTTAGTACTGTCACCCACCCAATGATGGGCAATGGGTTAGGTCATCCTGCGTTTAGGAACTTTCGCTTAGGTGTGAATTAGTTTATGTTTTGGTAGCAGTACCTGTGCTAGAGGGTAAACAGTGGGGAACCCACAAACCCTTTTAGTTCTTGAGCTTGCCTTTTTCTAACTGCCCATCTAAACTACTTGGATTTATGTGAAAATAATAATTTATATTATTACTATTTCCTTTGTAATTTCTTTGTATATCATTAAACTATATCAAACAATGCTATTATAAAATTTATTTAGTTGTAATACGAAAGGGGGGTAATTAAAGGATCAGTTCAACAAGTGCTCCCAGTTCTTCCTTCAGGATCCCTTCTCTGCTCATTTTTTGGAGAATTTTAAGGATCAATAAGAGTTGCCATTTGCTTATAGTACACTTGACTTTAATTGGTTCCATAGGCTTGTAAGCTGTTATTCAGAGTATTTTGGAGAAATCATCAGGTGAAAGGCTAATGTCAAAGCAGTAGGGAAAGGGAAAAAAGTTATCAAGGGTTTTATTTATGAGGACATCGCATAGTGACAACAATTCAAGAACTGTTAATTTTCATTAATGAGACTTCTTAATACAGCTTGAAATCAGTGATGTATCACTAATCTTGATTAACGCCAGGAATAAAATCTGTCATGTCGGGGAAATTGTAGAAATTTACCCAGAAGGGAAGGTATGGATACACACATGTTCTGCTTTACAGCTGTGTGGCTTACTCGGTTTCTCAGTCCTCTCTCCTTTCTTTCAGGATGAGTAGTATGTCTGCACTCTTTCAGCTCTCTATGTGGATCCGGGTATGGGCTAAAATTTTATTTCTATTTTAAACATTTTTGACACTACCTCTTTATAATAAACCAGGTTTTTAGTTTATTTTTTTCTTTTCATTTTAGACTTGCCATAATTATTTTATTGAAGACCTTGGATTACCAGTTTGGGGATCATATGCAGTTTTTGCTTTAGCAACTCTGTTTTCAGGATTACTACTAGGACTTGTAAGTATTTAGTTTTTTGGAGTACTAGGAAAAAAACCTTTTACATCTGATAATTTAATATAGTGACACTAGCACTATCCCATACATTGAGATTTCTTGTGTTTATTTTTGCAGTGTATGATATTTGTGGCAGATTGCCTTTTTCCTTCAAAAAGGCGCAGACCACAGCCATACCCTTCCAGTAAGTATATTTTTTAGTGTTTATTTTTTATTCACTGTAATTCTGCTCATTCCCGTGAACACAATCACAACTGTAACAGGTTCCCCTTCTAGCTTAGTGTTCTAAATGTAGGTTTAGAATGGAATGGTAGGTTATATTGGGAGGGGCAGGGGGATATTTATTTCATGTAAGAATGGCAGCCTGGTGGATTTTGGAACAGTTATTTTCTTGGCATTTATAATATGGAGAATTTTAACATTGCATATAACTTGGTTGATATTTGATGACATTGATCTAATGTCATTTTATTTGAACCATCATATTCCTGGATCCATTTGAGTATACTGGAATCAGAAGTTGAATATATTCTACTCTTGAAGTCATTCATTATTATAATGACCACATGTGAAGATTTGTCTTTGTATGCTAGTCAAGTCTAAGTTTTTGTGGTAGGATGTTGGAAAAGTAATTCCCATAGCTGATTTAGGAGTGTCATTGACACAGTACTACAAGATGAGTTTATCTAATTAGAAGTATTCACTGATGTCTTAGTATAATGGCCTCTCAAACATGCACTTAATCTTGAAAATTACAGCATTATGGAAGCCCTCCTGTTTGCTGTTTATAAAGAACTTTCACTTTGTGCAATCCCATTCACTTTTCCGTAACTCTAGATTTCATAAGTGATACTCTTTCCACTTTGTGGTTGAGGAAAGTAAGGCTCAGAGAGATGAACTATTTTTCCAGGGACACACAGAAGTGACAGAGTGGAGAACAGGGCCTAAATTAGACTGTTGGCATGACATTTTCATTGTGCTGCCTTTCATGACTTAGGATTTATTGAGGTCAGGACTCATGAAATGAAGTCATTGGAGATTACTGATAACTGACAGGTTATCTTTTCATTTCTTAGATCATTACATCAGTACTGAAAAGGATATATATAGGGGAAGGAATCATTTTATCCAACAAGAGCCAGTTAGTTCTAGGGAAAGAAATACAAGCACAGATTACTTTGTAAAAGACAACTTAAAAGTTGGTGAATGAACATTTAGTATTTATATCACTTGAAAAACCTTAACAGATTTGTCTCTTAAGTGATCTGTGGCACAACAGATAGTAACCCATACTTCAGTGTGATACCACCCCTCTGTACAGGCCACATGATTTCAGTTGTTTTCTGGGATGTATTTAGCTTAGATTTTGAGTTGCTAGGGAAAGACCCAACACAGTCCAGCTTTAAACAAAATAGAAGTTTATTGCTTCAGGTAGCAAGGACGTCTGAGGGCAGAGATAGCTGGATGCTAGGGCTCAAATGTTAAGATGTTGTGTTTCTGAATTGCTTAGTTTTCCATGCCTCAGCTTGCTCCATTTTTGGCTCTTTCTAGTCCTTAGCGTAGAATGATTAAGAAAGCCGTAGCTCACAATCCACAGTAGGAAGAAAATACGCTTTTCCCCTATACCCGCCTATCGTTTAGAAAAATTCTGGTGCGCTCCACTAGCATAAAGAGCTCATTTGTTTGGAACAATCACTGTAAACCAGGATTTCTCAACCTGGACATAACTCATATCTGGTTAATTCTTAATTGTGACAGACTGTCTTGTACATTGTTGGATGTTTGGCAGCATCCCACTGGTTGGCATTAGCACCGATTCTCTTAGTTGTGATAATCAAAAGTATCTCCAGACATTGCTAAGTGTTCTTTTGGTGGAGGTAAGGGGTGGAGGGGGGGGTGCGGCGGCAGCAAAATCACCCCTGGTGGAGAACCATTGCCGTGAACTGTGTGTAGTGCTCACCACAGCTACATGCTGTGCAGTACAGGAAAGGGGCTGTTAACCCGACAGAAAGAGGGGCGCCAGACCAAACAACAGATTGTCCACCATGTGGTAATCGCTTCTGGTGTTTTCTTCTGCCTTGCACCCTCGCGTCTCCCTACTCTCTTCTGGATTGCCTAAGATTAGGGGCAGTCTAGGATCATTGAACAGACTGAAGCTCCTTGGCCCAGTTCTGTGTTCTGTATCTCTTAGTAATGTGGTGTGTTCTCAGTTTAAGTTAATTATCAATAGGCCTTGTTAAAAAAAATGGAAAGGGTATATGTGTGTGGACAGAGTTAAAAATTCATTGAGCTGTACTCTTAAGATTTGTACATTTTATTATTTGTAATTATGTCTTCATAAAATTATATATGTAAGGAAGAACATTTCTGAAACTCCTTGGAAAAAACCTGGATGAGAATATAACCTTCAGTTGTAAATGTCTAATTCTTGTTCACCTGGGAACCAAAACAAGGGTAGTGTTGGAATTTGTTTCAGTGTACTTGTTCACTGGAAGATTTACTAGCAAATTAAGGTGGTTCCAGTGAATGCAGTATATTTTTACAGTATCCACATTCACAGCATTAATTTTGGTTTATTAATATCAGTTCAGTTTATAAACAAGCAGGTAATTATAATGAATTTGGTAAGTAAAATGGATCTTCCAAACCACTTTTTGTTCTTAGGGTATCACTCTTAAAGATAACTTTTTCCTTTTGGAAATCTAAACTTATGATTGGTAAATAAGTGGCAGAGCAGTTTATGGGCATATGAATCATGTCTTCATTTTACTCCAGTGCAAATCTATTATAGCAACAACAACAACAAAAACATTTCTGGTCTTAATCTTTTTTTTTTTAATGCTCACAGTGAATGTTGTTACGTTATTACTGACTGTATTCTTTATGCTGTACTTTTCATCTCAGTGACTTACTTATTTTATAACTGGAAGTTTGTACCTCTTAATTCCCTCTGGTCTTTATCTTTAAGAAAAATTATTACCAGAATCTTCTCAACCTTTGCAAAAAGTGGAGGAGGAACAAGAGGCTGATGAAGAAGATGTTTCAGAAGAGGAAGCAGGAAGTAAAGGAGGAACAAACAAAGACTTTGCACAGAATGCCATAAGACAACGCTCTGTGGGTCCTTCATTGGCCACAGATCAATCCTAGTTGGTTTTTATTAATACCATAATATTACTTTGGCAAAAAGAGAAGATTGAACATTTCTTTTGGTTTGAAGTAAACTGTGACATGCTTGTACATTGCAGGGTTCGGTCTAGATTGTCATTAGATTGAACAGACTACCTTCAGAAAATAAAAGTAGCACTATGTAAACATGTTTGACATAGGATTTAAGAATGGCAGTATGATGGTTTAAACAATTCTTTAGTTTTTTGAAAAATCTGGTGCCAAGCAATAAGATTTGAGTATGTTTGTTTAATAATGTTTCAAGTTTTCTGAGTTGAAAAATTACATTTCCCAAACATTGCATTATTGAGGTATTTAAGGAGATTACTTTGGAGAAAAAGAGTTCTCGTTTGCTATAATTTTTCTCAGTTTCACTGTGTGAAAAAAAGAACATATTTCCCATAAATGGGAACTTTGCCCACTGTCTCAAGAAATGTGTATTTCAGTGACAACTCTGGTCGTTGTAGAGATATAGCCCAAAATTTCTTCATATTTTTAGATTATGCAACTAATAAAAACTGCCTTGCTTAATTACATTTTTCTACATGTGATAATACAGGATATGCTACTGATTTAGTAAGTTTTTATGTAAGTCGATGGTATTGTCTGGATTCCTGTAAAGGTTGGTTACCTTTTTTGTTGCCCTCTGTTCAGTATACGATTTGTATTTTTCTTAACCATGGTTTACATTTTTTATTTTCCAAATTAGATAATTTTCTGGAAATGTTTTTCATTCTTTAATAAATAGCCCTTTTTTGTTGTTTCAAATAGAAGTTTACTGAGGGATCCTTAAAATTGAAGAGCTGTCTACCCATCATTTAAAATTTTGGCCATTCATTTCAGATTTTATATCATTCTGTTGAACCCCTACTTGAACCTTTTTTTTTTTATATGAAGGTGAACATTCCTGATGTTTATCTGATGTGGAAAAGCCTTGATATTTTACATTTTGAAAATTCATAGAAACTTAATTTGCTATAAAATAAAGTTAGCATTCTACTCAGGAAAAACTATCATATAGTATATGTTTTCAATGTATAGTCATCCTCACAAAGAAAGTTCTTAATCTTACAAAGTCTGTATATGCCTGATGTTTAAATATTTTAGTATTCTTATGTTTTTGAACACACAGAATCTGTATTCTGCTGTACTTTTTGTTGTGTAGTGTTTCACAGGTGGACATCAGCAGGATAGGACATTTAATATGGTTTTACTCTCTACACTCTACAGAGAGTTAGAGCACAGAGTTTTCACCTTACAGCAAAAGTGGGGAGGGGTGCTGGGTGGCAGTAAGAACTGTATTATCTACAAGAAGGGGAAAAACCATAACTCAGCGTGAATCACTTGTCCATTATGTAATAGACAGTTTCTATAGTGTCCCCTTTTGTCTAGATTCTGCTGCTGTGTGAATCCATTAGACTTACACAGTATAATAATGTACAACAGTTTTCTTGAAAGGCTTTGCCTTTAGAATATTAAATATTCTACCGTTGCAGAGTTTGGATGTATAATAATTCTGTGATGCTTTAGAAAAATAGTCTAAGCACAAAATAAACTTTTCTAAGTACTTCACTAAAGCTGGAGACAAGTATGATTTTTGGTTGCATATTTAGAAAAGCTTAATTACTTTGAATTTAACAATGTTTAGATGAGTAGTTTGTCACTGTGTGTGTTCTTGATCTGTACAGTCAAAAGGCCAAAGTCCTACACATCTTTTTCTGTTACTTGAGATGATAGAGAAAAGTAGTACTCATTAATCAGACATGCTGTTTTCTGGTGTTTTGGTATACATGACATAGATTTTAAGTTTCTGAGTGGTTAGAAAATATGATATATGTAGAAAATTAAAAGCAGCCCAAATGGGTAGAGACATGATATTTCAGTAAACAGATAATCTTGCATTTCATCAGGACTCTTGCATCTCTCCAGTGAATCTTCAATCACTCTAGACATCTGAATAATCAATTTTCTGTCACACCAGCAGTGCACAGAAACCATACGGGATCATTTTACCTTTAATAGATCCCTTTTGTTTCCATTATTGGGTTAAGGGTGCTCTATATGGCAGCTTAGGGGAGATTAAGGTGCAATATCAGCGTCCTGGAGAACTCTACTCCCCGTTCCCCCCCGACTCCCAGTAATTCAGTGCTACCATGGAAGTGTAAAATCTGAGCACTCCAATGGAGAGTACATACTCCCAAGGTACTTAATGAGCAAGAATGATAAGAGTTGTAGTGATGAGTCCTGTGTAAATAATAGTAGCTTCCATTCACGAGAGTTCTTTTTCCTCCACATTCTCGCCAACATTTGTTAACTCTTGTCTCTTTTGAGTTTAGCCATTCTACAGGTGTAAGGTGATACCTCATTATGGTGTTGATTTGCATTTCCCTGAGGATGAGTGATGTTGACCATCTTTTCATGTGTCTGTTGGCCATCTGGATGTTGTATTTGGAAAATTATCTAGTCAGATTCTCTGCCCGTTTTAATCCAATCATTTGGTGTTTTCGGTGTCAGCTTGTATAAATTTTTTATATGTTTTGGATATTAGCCCATCACTGGATAGATATTTGCAGATACCTTCTCCCATTCAGGAGGTTGCCTTTTCATTTTGTTGATGTTTTCCTTTGCTGTGCAAAAGCTTTTTATTTTGATGTAGTCCCAATAGTTCATTTTTGCTTTTGTTTCCCTTGTCTGAGGAAATATAGAAAATGTTACTAAGGCCAATGTCAGAGAAATTATTGCCTATGTTTTCTTCTAGAAGTTTTATGTTTTTAGGTCTTAAATTTATGTCATTAACCCATTTTGAATTTATTTTTATGTATGGTGTGAGAAAGTGGTTCAGTTTCATTTGTAAATGATGCTTTAGAAGCAGTTTTCTGTCAAGTTGTGTCCTTACTCAGCCCAGTGCATCAAAGGCATTGTTTTGGACACAATTACATTATGAGATTAATGTTAAAGTAAACATTTTGACTCATTTTAGGGTTACCCAGAATATTCTGATCCATCACAACAGTTTAAGGTAGAAGTCTTTCAATAAGTTTATTTTTGTCCAGTTTTATTGAGGTATGATTGATGAAACAAATTACTTTTGATATGGTTCTTTTATTAATAAACTGATTGATTTGGGGTAGAATTTAAGTGAGTGGTCCTACTGAGTAGTTTTATAATTGTAAAAGTAAAATTTCAAGTATCTCGCAGATTTAGATTTGTATTATAAATCTAGCAACTTTTGTGTTTGTTTTAAAACCATTAAAACTAGAACAATAATAAACTTAAATTGGAACTTTGATATATAAGTAGTAAGGTCAAATTATATGCTTGAACACATCTAAAGTATATCCTTTCTTTTAATGATTGTTTCTTTTGACTCATTAATTACAGATGGTGGTAATATCAGTGTTGTGGCCATTAGTGAAATCAGCTGTTTCTCCTTTCTACCCACCTGGCTGTGTGTGACATTATTTTTACATCTATTTTGGTTGTGTTTTGACAACTCAGACTAATTGTATCCTGAAAATAGGAAAAATGAAAATATAAGAAGTCAATTGACCAATTAGAGGTCTGATTCTCTGAAATTTCAAATCTAAATATAATTAAGAGTCAGTTTTGAACTAAGTGAAAATATGCTTAATTTTGAAGAATAACTTAGGTAATTAAGTATTTTTAATACAGCATGTCACAGAAATAAAGTTACTAGTAGATTGGAATATATCAAGTCCAATACTTAGGAAAATTCAACTTATTGCTACCTGGGCATTCTGAAGAAATTGTCTCTGAAGTTCAGATGTTTCTGCTTCCACAGAAGCATACATACTGTATACTTGGTTGGAAATTTTAAATGCAATCAACTTTATCTCCCCCTCCCCCCAACCTGACTAATATTCCTGAAACTATTTTAACAAATCCTTTCTTGTTCCGTGAACATGTCTCATGTTGCATCTGTTGGTTTAAGAGTCAGCTCAAATCCCTTAAGTCCTTTCTGGCCCACAATATTTTTTCTTTAAAAACTAAACTAAAATGTAGGTTTTCATCATTCCCTGGCAGTTAAATCACATTATGTCTTGTGATATTTCTTCTCACATTTATTATACCAATTAACTTAGCGACAGAGCAAATCACAATACATCCCTTGACCTCAATGTATGAGTTAAGTGATTTCTGGGGTTCTCTACCTTTAACAAGATAGTCACTGCATTCATAAGTTGTCTCTAAAACCCGATTGTCATCACCTTGAACCCTGGAAATACTTTAATTTGAGACAAAGCATACCGTTGTACAGAGACTTGGCAGAAGTCGAGACCTTGGATGTAAGTCTTGTCTCTGCCCCTGACTAGGAATGTGACTACTACCTCTCTGTACACTGATGGTTCATTTTTGTGAAATGAGTGTAAGTCGAGTAGTCTAGTTGTTGGATAAATTACTTTGAGGAAGTTCATGAAATGAACAATGAAGTTATTTGCAACTTTAGCTTCCTGGGCAGGTTTCCTAGAATATTAATGCCACGGGAATGAATACAGTTGAATATTCAAGCTGTTCATGTTGACAGTAAACTGTGGGTGTCACTAGGCACCAACTTGGGTCCTTAGTCTACTGAGATGGAGCAGGAAAAGAAAAAGTCATTTCTGCCTTCACTATCATTGTAAGCACTGATGTCTACTCTCTGACATTAACATCCTTCACAGCAGAACCCAGATTTTGCATTCTCCATCTTCTCTGCAGCCAAATGCTTCAAGATAAGCTGACTCTCTCCTCACCTACTAGGGTTGAGTTTGGATTATTAAGACACATGATGATCCAAACCAGTGATTGATACGGTCATTGGATATGTGGTCCAGCTTGAGACAGTGAGGAGGTGGGAGCTTCTTATAAGGTCTCTGCTTAAAAATGAGGACTCAAAGGAGATGTCTTTTTTCTTTTGGAGTTGGCTATTTTCTTAGAATTTTGTGACCACCTCACAGTCTGAGGATGAAATGAATAAGCAGGAAGGCAGAGCCAAGAGAATCAGAAAAGCAAAACTAGA
Source organism: Procyon lotor (assembly GCA_028646535.1). NCBI lineage: Eukaryota > Metazoa > Chordata > Mammalia > Carnivora > Procyonidae > Procyon > Procyon lotor. The sequence goes on from CM053609.1 coordinate 80,511,919, forward strand.
GCACATCCTATCTCTGGACATCTTGTTATTAGATATCATTTTCCTTGTTACCTAACTATGTTGAATAAGACTTTTCAGTTACTTGTAACTAAAGTATCAGCATGGTTGTCACCTTGCTGGACTTCGTGCGCAATGGTATCTTGATTTGGCTTAACTCAGCTCAAGTCCATGTCGTTTTCAGATTGTTCACCTCAACCTTTTCAGATTTGTCACTTTTCTTCCTGTGACATTCCAAGGTCAGGAAAAAGTTATCTTTGTATTTGTGGTTCAAACTAATTAATGGGTTAAGTCATACATACTCCAAACAGACTTGGTAGTGAAAGGTTAAGTGAGTATAGTTTTCTGGGAGCTTTTTTTTTTTTTTTTTAATCTTGCTCACATTTTAATTACATTAATGCTAGGATCTGTAAGCATTAGAGGTGAAATCCTAGAAGCTAAAAACAGTATTTTTTTTTTTTTTTAAGATTTTATTTGACAGAGAGAAACAGCGATAGAGGGAACACAAGCAAAGGGAATGGTAGCAGGAGAAGCAGGCTTCCTGCCGAGCAAGGAGCCCGATGTGGGGCTCGATCCCAGGCCCCTGGGATCATGATCTGAGCCAAAGGCAGACGCTTAATGACTGAGCTACCCAGGCGCCCCTAAAAACAGTATGTTGAGTGTAAGTATAGCTAGCTATTTAGTGTTAACTCAGGTTTTGAGCCTAAAATAGCTGTGTTTGGCTTGTAAAATCCTCTTTCATTTGGATTTTGTGTTTAGTGAGCAAATTTTTATTTGACAGCAGTTTGAGTTTTCTACTGAGAATGAGAACAATATAAGTTTGAAGATGGTAAGAAGGGATTATTTTGGCATTATCTATCCCATTTGAGGAGGAGCAAATAAAGGACGAGGTAGTAAAGGGTGAAATTTGTTTATGTCTTCCAGAACGTTTCTCTCTTCTAAGTTTATTTTTTGTTGTCAAGATTAAATGAGAATGTGGGGTGCCTGAGTGGCTCAGTGGGTTAAAGCCTCTGCCTTCGGCTCAGGTCATGATCTCAGGGTCCTGGAATTGAGCCCCACATCGGGCTCTCTGCTCAGCAGGGATCCTGCTTCCCCCTCTCTCTCTGCCTGCCTCTCTGCCTACTTGTGATCTCTCTCCCTCTATCAAATAAATGAATAAAAATCTTAAAAGAAAAAAAGATTAAATGAGAATGTATGTGAAAATGCCAATCATAACCTAGCACATGCACATAGCTTGATGTGGAATATTTCTTAATCTGATGTTTATGAAAGGGGATTCCAGCTGAATAACCTACTGCTTAATAGACTTTAACTTGCACTGTAGTTTGAAGTGTTTATTTTGTAAACCTGTCGAGAATGCAGTTACTTTTTTTGATGTCTGAGGTCCTTGTCACTGTATGCTTTGATGTCTTATTGTTGGAAGAGTCAGACTGCTTGCTAACTTTGAGTTATATGCTGCATGTGAAAATTTTTGTTGTTTGGTGTTTATGTATGAGTCCCAAGTTGTTAAATGGCTCGAGCCTTCAGGTTGATTTTTAATCTGAGGATATGCAGATTGTGTAAAATGATGTGTTACGTGTTTTCACCCTTGGATAGGAGCTTACGGGGAAATTACAAAGACAAGACACTGATGAGTTTTTCACTAAAGGGCTATCTTTTATTCTGGATTACTTCCTTCTTAATATTTTTAAAATTAAAAATGCCAGATTTTAAAAAATGACCTTACCTTGGTAAAGTTAAGAATTGACAGTCTCTTGTGAATATCTTAAGTTTGGAGAATTTTACTGGACTGTAAAATTTTGAAGTCTGGGAAATACTCATCTTGTACAAGATGAATAAACTGAAGTTTCTTCCCTAGACAGCTCATGAAGGACAAATAGTAAGAATTCCAGTCTCCTCTCAATTGATTTCTTCTTTCTTTTTTTTTTTTTTTTCTTTTGCCAACATGGTGTCATATTTATTGGGCGATTCACAGTCAGCTAGAACATAAGGAAAGACCAGATGACATCAGTAATGTCAGGAAACAAAATATTTAGCATTTCTTAAGTTTCAAATTTTGCATTCCGTTGCAGCGGAGGGATATAAACGGGCAATTCATGGACATTAACTGCA
>CM053609.1:80514127-80527849 GCA_028646535.1 Procyon lotor
ACAGACCACCACACTGAGAGAACACCGGTGTGAATTCATTTCAGTTATGAAAGTATGTCCAAGGTGTGAGTTACACATTTACTGAGGTAAAGGCACGATCACTTCAACATAATTAATGGGGAAGAATCCAGATTCCCCGTGCAGCAACCCTTCATACCAGTTTTCATCTATTTGGTTCGTTAATGTAATGATGTCCCCTTCTTTAAATCCTAGTTCTCCTTGGTTTTCTGGCTCAAAATCATAGAGACCACGACAGCAGGGCTGGTCCATGGGAACGTTAGAACCTGTTGTCTTGGCTGATGAGGTGGTGGACACCCCGTTGAGCTCGCTGGGACTCCTCTTGACGGGCCGTGGCTTGTACTCTCGTCTGGGGACACTGGATGCGGCTGATATCCGCATCTGCAGCTTGCTCTGTAACTCCTGCAGGATCTCCGTGGACTGCCTGTGATAGTCCAGAGCTGCCTCTATGAACACGGCCAGCTGGCTGACTTGTTCTACATCATTTTCTAAAAAATTAAACATGCTTCTTTCAGCCAACTCCTTTGACTCTTCAAACTTTTCTACCGCTTGTCTGACTTCTTCATCGGGTATCTTACCTACTCGCTTCTTTTTATAATCATAATCCAGGCGGCGGCCTTCCAGCTTTTTCAGGTGGTGCCCAATCTCTTTTAGATCTTTGTCTTGGAGTAACTGAAGGGGATCAATAAAAGTTTGCTTTACATTGATATCAAGAGAGTCTTTCACCTCTGCCATTAGCTTCATGGATTCCCCAACTTCTATCAGTGCGTTGCCTCCAATGTATTAATTTAAAGAAATCTCAATCAAAACTTAATAGGTTTTTTGTTTTTAGTAAAGGAGACTTAAAATAACTCTAGGTTTCCTCGAACGTGGAACCTTCGCCCAGCTCCTTCCCGTACTTCAGCATACAGTCGCCCAGCAAGCCTTCCGTCTGGGGGTAGCCGGTGGTTTTCACCTGTCCTCGAATCTTCGACACAGTGTTCAGCATTCCTAGCTTAGCTCTGTATGCTGGATTTGGCTGAAGATATTCTGTGGCTTTCGAAAGAATTTCTGCAACAGCTTTATTGGTAATGTCTATTTTCCTCTCCATGTCAAGAAATTCGTCATCTAGTTTCGTTCCTTCGGCGCCACTTATTTTTTCACTAAACAGCTGGCTGGCTTTGTGGAACTGCTTCTTCAGCCCCGCCACCGACATCGCGACTGCGCCCGGCCGGGGCTGGGGGGTGGTCTCCGGACTTCGCCGGGCCGCGGCGCGCTGGGGGAGCGGGCACTGGGGCCGGTCCCCGCGCGGCTGGGCTCCGCCGGGCCCGCCTCCCACGGCCAGGGCCACGGCCACCGCCGCTGTCACACCTGATTTCTTCTTTCTTCATAAAATTTTCTCTGAGTGGAGTTCCTGGAAGTCAGGCCATGTTATACAACTGTAAGCTTCGGTACTCTGTTCACACTGTTAAATAGAACCCAAGTCTGATCAGATCAGCAGAGTTGTGGGCTTACAGGAGATCTAGCAGGTCGCAGTTTGTATTACTGTGCAACATAAGCCTGTGGTAACTTCATTTTTCTGTGTCTCTGTGTTATGCTAGAATCATCAAGGAGAATAATTGAATTTTTGTTTCATCAGTAACATTTCCACCTGTTTAGATAGGGAGATCAGTTTAAATCTGATGTTGGTGCTAAGGAATAGAAAGTGTACCAGTTGGGTACACTTGAGGGTCTGTAGCCTTATTTTTTCTGGTTGAAGCCTCATTATTACATATATAACAAGGAGAAGTAGTACCCAAGTTAAATTCCTGTCAGTCACATTCATGTTCTGGCACTATAAGAGTTCAATAAATGTTTGCTCAGTGTATTTCTTAGCTGTTTACTTCTGATCTCGAGGTAGACAAAGAAAGCTCTGAATTTGCACAAAGCAGTTTTTATTAGAATATTTTCCATTTTATTCCAATAACAATACTCTGCTCCGTGTTCCTCACGGATTTACTTTACCTCTCCTGTGAGGTATTGTTAAGAACACTTTACTCATGGGGCACCTGAGTGGCTCAGTTGGTTGTGCATCTGCCTTCGGCTTAGGTCAAGATCTCAGGGATCTTGGGATGAGCCCTGTGTCCCTGCTCAGCAGGGAGTCTGCTTGTCCCTCTCCCTTGGACTTTTCCCCTGTTCATGTTCTCTTGTGCGATCTCTCTTAAATAAATAAATACAATCTTTAAGAAAAAAAAGCACACTTTACTCAGTATGTACTGCTGTTGAGTTTACAAAGGGGTTTCAAAGCTTTGTCTCATTTGACTCACAATATCCTTAATGAGTGAACAGGGCAAATATTATTTTACTGATAAAGAAATTGAAACTCAGGCCAAAAGACCTTGAGGTTACACAGCCATTAAGGGGGTGGATTTAAGACTTGAATCTAGGTTCACTTACTTTAGTAGAGTTCAGTGTTTCTCAGATTATCTGTAGCTTACTAGTCCTACAAGATGTTTCATGAAGAGTCTCATGGTAAAATGAGTTAGGGAAAGCTAGTATATGCTATTTCTTCTGGGTGTTCTTAGTACAGACTAAAATCCCTGTGCCAGTAAGACCAGGTTACCTTTGTTTAACCTGATCCTTCCTTTTATTTGAACATATTTTATTTCCTCTTTTTAAATTAGCGTTCTTTAAACATCTCAAAGCATTAGTTTCCCTTAAAGTACACTTTGGGGGCGTGTTAGTGTAGGAACTTCTATACCATGCTACCCTCACCTTATATGGGGCTTTTCTTTATGTTACCTCATAATTTGAGCTTCCTACTCACTTGTCGAATGCTGGCTTCCTAAAAATATACCAGAATGATCTTACTGATAAAGCAAAGCTGCATTTATTTTTTACCATGATTAAGACAATCGCTTCATTGACAATCTTAGTATACAGTGTTCTGGAGAGAGGGAGAACAAAGGCAGATTATTTGAGTTCTTTTAGGGTCTGGTTTAAGGTGGGTTTCTTGATTTGAGGCCTTTTTTATGATTGGACAAATTTGGGACAAAGATTTTAAAGTAAATCATGAAAAGTAAATAGTCACCCAATGCTGCCTGTTCTGAGAAGAGACTATATACTTTGCTGAGGGGAAGTTGAATAGTCTGGTGGTCAGATAAATGACTTTGAGGAAATTCTTGAAATGAGCAATAAAGTTTTTTGCAGCTTGAGCTTTCTGGACTAGTTTCCTAGAATATTAATGCCATGTGAATGAAGACAATAGAATAGTAAAGTTGTTAATGTTGACAGGTGTGTGATTGCAAATAGTTTCGGTTCTCAGTATCACCCTCTTATTGCCATTGTTTGTTTGAGCTGAGGGATTCATAGTGGGATGTAGTCCCAGTCTTTACTACAGATCTTCACTGCTGTTTGTGGCAGCATGGTCATGTATCACGGTTCCCAGATGCTTGTTTCGACATCCATAGAGTTAGTGGTTTTTTTCGTTCTTTTCACCGATCATTTGTTTAATTATGTGATGGGACCCCAGTTGCACAGCAGCATTTAAAACTTGCAGGGGCGCCTGACTGGCTCAGTCATTAAGCGTCTGCCTTCGACTCAGGTCATCCCAGGGTCCTAGGATTGATTGGGCAGGGAACCCAGCAGGAAGCCTGCTTCGCCCTCCCCACCCCACCTGCTTGTGTTCTCTCTCTTGCTGTCGCTCTCTCTGTCAAATAAATAAATAAATAATCTTTTAAAAAATTAAAACAAAACAAAACAAAACAAAAAAACCTGCCATCACTCATCTGAGCCCTTCTACCAGAGAACTTCTAGGAGAAGGGCTATGATCAGAGTTTGTTGAGTACCTTTTAAACCTGAGTACCCAAATTAAGATGGAAGAACAGTTTTCATTTCCATTGTGGTGAGTCTGCAGTACTGGACATGAGATTAGCCAAATTACCTAATTTTGTGATTTCTTTGTTCGCTTATCAGATCTCTTCAGAAGTATTACAGATGCCAGAGCAGTCTGCAGGGATATAATCACACCATTTTCCCCTAAAACAACACATACTTCCTCTCGAGACACCAATATTATATCTAATGGGCTTTTACTCAGTTCAATTTCCCACATCTCTTAGATGAGGATTACCTCGGTGGAACTTTATAGCCTCAGTGGCTTTGTCTAGCTCTTGTGCTTTTTTCTCGGAACCATAGCATGTAAGATGTCTCCCTATTTCTAGGCCACTTGCAAAGTGAAATAAAGAGTCTAATCAGAGAAGAGAAAGCAGTCTAGAATCGGATGTGTGTGGCTACGGTTTTGGTTTTCATAAACAAGGCCCAATTTTTCTCCTTTCACTAATTTACCTTAATTACATTTTCTGTGAGGCAGATTAATGAGTCAGAGTGGCTGATATCAGACTATTCTCTAGGCAGGTGTCCATTTACCTTGGTAACAACCCCTTGTCCAGTTTGCAGTTAGTAGCTAATAGGCTTTCATGTTACAGATCTAACTGGATTACAAATTCAACTTTATGTTGCAAATGGAATTATTGATGGCCACCCAGTCATCTGTTTTTGGTCAGAATACCCCTGTGGGGTTGTAAAATAGTTTTTTATGATTTGGCCACTTAAGAGTAGTCTGGCTCCAGGTGTTGAAATTTATAGTGTCAGGATCATCAGTTGGGCACATCTAAAGTGAAAGAAATAGTGTGCTTTACCTGTAAAACTAGATAAAGTGAGACAGCTTCCAAATCTCTACCATATGTTCCCTAATTCTTTCCCAGGGTCTATATCTGAACGTTGAGATAGCAAAGCTAGCTCCTACAAAAGATCCCAAATACTAATTTTGGTGGATACCAGAGCCTTTTTTCCTACATATAATATCTTAGAGGACTTTAGATTTCTGGCTGTCCGTGTGTTGTTTGCCATCTAAAAAGTTGCCTGATGAAAAGATTGAGTTTAGTTACCCAGAAAGTTACCAGATTTCATTCAGGGAAATGGAATCAAGGGAAGTGGGTCGTTCCTCCCAAAGGAAAATGTGTGTAATTCCAACAGTTAGTTTGGTTGTATGGTTTACCAGTTCATGAGTAATTTGTCTCTTCCAGAACCCCAAATCTTTGGGTCTTAGGTTGTGCACAGTGTAGGAAGATTCTGAGGCGAGTCCCCATACCTATTGATGGTAAGATTGAATGTACTGCATGAGCCCCCTGCATTATTTGCTTATGTCTCCTTGCTAGCAGCATGTGGAGTCTAGAATCAGATCTCATAAGGCAAGAGTTGATGAACGCTAGAGGAGTCATTAAAGCCAATGAGAATATCTTATAGACCTTGGAGAGTCTCTGAGAGCTTTGTTAGACTGAATTTCAGAAATCCGGGGCGCCTGGGTGGCTCAGTGGGTTAAAGCCTCTGCCTTCAGCTCAGGTCATGAACTCAGGGTCCTGGGATCGAGCCCCGCATCGGGCTCTCTGCTCGGCGAGGAACCTGCTTCCCCATCTCTCTCTGCCTGCCTCTCTGCCTACTTGTGATCTCTCTCTCTGTCAAATAAATGAATGAAATCTGTTAAAAAAAAATAAAAATAATATGCAGAAATCCATTTGTTCTTTCTACTTTTCCTGGCAATTGGGGACAACACATAACAGACTTTCTGAGTAAGTGGTACTAACTTTAATAACAGTCCCAGAAAAATTGGTACCATGTTCACTAGAGAGAAAGAGAGATTGGAATTCCTTATTTTGGGGCATGAAATCAGGTAGTATTTTTTATACTAGAAGAGCTAGAATTCTGGCAAGAAAGGATTTCAGTATATCCTGCGAACATGGCTAGAACAATGACCAGGGCATATTTAACACCCATACTAGGATGTACTTGTATGAAATCCATTTGGAGATGTTCAGAGGGGACCTGAATTTGGAGCTTTTATACAGGGTCAACCTTTACAGTTTTACCAAGATTATGTTGGTGACGTGGAACACATGTCACAGATACCCCCAGCAATTTTAGTAAAGTTTCCCCAGTGATGGTTAAATTTATGTCAGTCGACTGAGTTAAGTGATGCCCAGGTAGCTAGTAAAACATTAATTCTCTGTGTGTTTGTCAGGTTGTTTCTGAAAGATTAGCATTTGAATCATTAGACTGAGTGAAGATCTGCCCTACCAATGTGGGTTGGCAGCATTAAGTCAGCTGAGGGCCCAACTAGAGCAAAAAGGCTGAAGGAGAGTGAATTTTCTCTCCTTTTCCCTTTGGACATCAAAGTTCCTGTTTTGGGGGCCTCTGAACTTAGACTGAATTATTTCACTGGTTTTCCTGTTTCTCCAGCTCACAGAGTAGATGACACATTATAGATCTTCGCCTTCATAACCACGTGATCCAATTTCTCTCTGTCTCTCATTCTCTCTCTCTCTCTCTATTTATTTATTTAGTTAGTTGCTTCTGTTTCTCTGGATATCCCTAAAACACCAACGTTGGTGCAGTGCAGTGGCCAGTTTTTCCTTACTGTGGTCAGTAGTTTCATGTAAATTTTTTACAACATCCCGTGCTGATAGAGTTCGAGATTATCCATATGCAGTTTGCATCCAGATTTCTCCTAAGCTCTCCTGTAGCTCTCTTCTAACTCTGGATCTAATTGCTGGCATCTTGTAATAATAACCTCACCTCTCCAAAGGTTTGGTCTTTTGGGGTATATGGATGCTAGGATTTTAGTAAGGGATGCTTGTCTCGAGCTGTGATCAGCCAGGGTATTTTGTTTTGTGTTGTGTTAGCCCTTTGAGATGAGTTCCAACCCTTATAATAACCAGTACTTTAGGAAGCATCAGAGTACTTAAAAGTTCTTTAATCTACTAACTGACCTTAATTAGATTTTCTGCTGAGATCCAGACTCATACCTGTGACCAGTTGATTTATCCATTCTCTTATGTGTAAGTAGCCAACAAGCTCTGGTGAGTATAATGGCAAATTTTGCCCCTTGCAGGGATTCACATCCTAGAGGTGAAGTGTGAGACTTGTAGTAGTGTATCTCTCCTAATATTTTTCTGTGTATCTCCTAATATTTTTCCATGTAGGTTCATCAACAAAGAAGTTTAAGTCTGTGTTTTCTAATAAATCAGTTTATTTATTAGCATAGGTCATTCATGCATAAAGGTTAAACAATTATGAGTGTCTCCTTTAGGTAATAAAAGGGCAACTGTATTGGAAGTATGGCAACAATGAGTATAAATGCGTGCATGAGAAAATAATAGGATTTCACAGAAGATAGGATTACCTGGTGAGAAATGTATATTTCTAGCAGGCAACAAAGATTGTACACCATGAGACACCACCAAGTTTAAAGGAGATCCTAAAACCAAGTCTGCAGAGGCCTCCACTAGGTTAACTGATGTCCTTCCCAGGTCAGTAGGTTTTGCTACTAGAAGATTGTAGTAAGCACTTGGCCTCTAGTGATTCCCATGAAATTGAATCAGAACATTAAAAGCTTGTTCAGATTCCTCTTGTACAACTAGATACCTCTTGTACAACTCTTTCTAGTACAACTAGAAAGGTTTATGATAAATAGGAAAACCCAAACTGAGACACTGTTGAAGAGCTCGACTTTGCTGTTGGAGCACAAAGACTGCCTGGGGTAATCTGTAAATGAATGAGTGTAGGTGTGTCTCAATAATACTTTATTTCTAAAACAAGTGACTGGATATGGACATTTCTTTTACTGAAGAATTTAGTCTTTACAATTTATTGTGGTTACTAATAAATTTGGAGTTCTTTCCACCGTCTTATTTTTCCACTTATTTCTTATTATATTTCTATGTAATATTTCCACTTATTTCTTATATCCACTTTGCTTTGTAAGTATTCTTCTTGTATATCTATTTTTCCCTTTCTTCTGGATAGAGATTTTTTAAAATTTTGTTTTAAATTCCATCTTTCTTCACCATTGAACGTGGTGCTCTCTTTAATTTTTTTGTGCTCCCAGAAATTCTAAAAAGCATGTTTAACTTAACAGATTCAAAATTTGATTCCTATTTTTGCCCATCATCCAAATTGTATACTATGATTTTTTATTTTACCTTTCTATATTTAACCCCACAATTTTGGTGTCATTGTCACTGCCTTATACAGTAGTAGTTTAGACTTTCTTATGCATTTTCCACTTATTTTGCTCATCACTGGTTTTTGGATCACAGACCATTTTTGGGAGGGTCTATTTTACCTCTTTCTGGAGTAAGTCTTCTAAATTTTAGAAGCCTGTTATTAGACTGATTTCTTTGATGTAATCTTTTCCTCCAGCTGTAGTAAAATCTATCCTTTGTTCTGTAATGTCTAGTTGTGAATCTAAGCATTTTAGGATTCATCAAGATTCTTGAATCTGAAGATTTGTTCCTTTTATTAGTTTTGGAAAATCTTCAGCTGTTATGTTTTTTAATATCACTTCATTCAAATTATTTATTAGCCCCTTCTGATAGTCTTACTAGAGATGTGTTAAATATTCTTGCTCTGTTCTCAGTATCTATTAAATTTCCTTTTTTTAAATCTCTTATTACTCTTTCCTTCATTCTGAATAATTTCTTCAAAGTTACCTTTTATAGTAATTCTTCAACAATGTCTAGTCTTCTTTTCATCTCTTTATAGAGTTTCTAAATCCAATTATATGTTTTAAATTTCTAGACACTCTACTTACAAAATATGCCTATTCATACTCTTAAGTACTATCTTTTTATATTTAAATACAATTAGTGTAATTATTTCCAGTCATTGTGAGTCTGCTATGGTTGTGTTCTGTTTCAGTGTCAGTCATGTATGCTGATTTGTTTTCTCCTATGCTTAGGATTTTTTAAATCTCAATTTCATAATCTACTTTATCTGTAAATTCTTGGGGGCCTGGCTTTAAGGTACATTCCACTAGGATTTGCATTTATTTCTGCCAGTCACTTGGGAGTGTTTTAAATTAAATTCTCACCTTGGAGTTTTTCACCCCAAAGATACTATAGATTTTGTTTGTGTATGTGGGGCCAGCTTACGGAGAAACTCCCAGAGGAATCTTCCCTGCTTTCAGAGCTAAGGTAAAATAGGTACATTTCCTTCTAGTCTCCTTCTGTGTTTATCTTATTTCTGAGGGAGTTGTTGGCGGGTCTCATCTCATCTGACCTGTCATCCTAGGTCCTAGATATTTTCTCTAGTGCCCTTGTTTATATAAAGACCAAAAAGCTAGAATCCACTAGCATTGATCAGCAGAAACACCAGTAGTGACTGTTGGCTCTTACACTTAGCTGTCTCACTTGATTAGTTCTTGCTTCATTTTTGGCCTATGGAGTGTTTGTTCATAATGCCCAGCCATGAATATAAAGAGATTTAAAATTTTCTTTTATCTAGAAATTTTAGGCGTCTGTCCCAGGAGTTTTTCTTAAGTTATCCATTCCACTAAATTATTTTGCCTGAAACGGAAGTACTCTCTTATTCTTTCTGGTATTGTGGGTTTACACAAAAAAAATCTCTTTACCATTACTTTAATAGTGTTTTGAGAAAATCTAGAGATGAACAAAGACTTTTTTTGTGGAAGGTCTTTAGCTATTACATTGGAGACTTTTTTATACTGAAGCATAGAATGCTGATGTCACAGACACAGAATTGAATTTAAGTTTATGGTTGCATCTTTTTTTTTTTTTTTAAGATTTTATTTTATTTATTTGACAGAGAGAGAGAGATCACAAGTAGGCAGAGAGGCAGGCAGAGGGAGAGGGAGAAGCAGGCTCCCTGCTGAGCAGAGAGCCCGATGCGGGGCTCGATCCCAGGACCCTGAGACCATGACCTGAGCCGAAGGCAGAGGCTTTTACCCACCGAGCCACCCAGGCGCCCCTATGGCTGCATCTTGAAAGTAAATGTGATGGTTTTATTCCTTCTATTGTCAGATATTTTCATTAGTATCAGTTGGGTTTGGCAGATGAATGTGTGTACCTTAAGGTATGTTCTTGTGTCATTTCATTCAATTAAGCTATTATAACTGATAGATTCAGTTGATAAATTCTGCTCATTTTTAGTGAAACTTTAAAATGATATAAAGTAGATATCATAAAGTTATAAATGTTGAGACTTTTACTCCTAGATATGCTTTCCATAATGTTAGCTCTTTATTAAATTTTTAAAGGCCAGAAGAGTGACCTTTTCGTGGGGCAGAAGAGAAATGAAGAAAAAAATAGTCGAGAGTTACTGTCTTAATATCTTATTCAGATAAAAAAAATCTATGTTTTGTAACAAAGGACAAAATAGTTAATTAACTTGGAAAAGATAAATTTTCTTTTACCTTGGAAAGGATGCATTTGTAATTAGTTTTATGCTTGAGGTAGGTTTGACTCAGCAACAAATTCTCAATATGGTAAAATGCAAATCTCATTTGGGTAGAAACGAATAGAACAGAAGGGTCTGAACTTGTGATTTGGGCCTCATAGGGTTTGGGATCCCCTGAAATTATGTATAGTTTTACATATATATATTCTTGAGTTTTCCTGGGCCAAACCCTTCTTGGCCCTCACATCCCTTTTGGCATAAGATACATTTATGCAGTGCACAAACTGTGTAACTATATATGGTGGTTAGATTTCCCAAAAGCTTGGCATCCCATAGTTTGAAACTGAAAAACATAAATGAAAGCAACATGATTTCACATACTGAAGAAAAGTTGTCTTATGGGGTTGGGATTTAAAAACTTAGAAGTTGGGGGCACCTGGGTGCCTCAGTCATTAAGTGTCTGCCTTTGGGTTGGGTGGTGATCCCAGGGTCCTGGGTTCAAGCCTTGCTTCGGGCTCCCTGCTTGGCAGAAAGCCTGCTTCTCCTTCTCCCGCTTCCCCTGCTTGTGTTCCCTCTCTCTCGCTCTCTCTCTCTCTGTCGAATAAATAAAAATAAAATCTTTAAAAAAAGAACCTTAAAAGTCATCATTATCAGGTGTGTTAAGTGTGGAGGTGATAATAGTGAAGTCTCTCAGTCAGACTTTATTTTTCATGTTAACACATCTTTACTACTTATACTAACATCCTTTTTTGTGTGTTTATCACACCTGGGAGGGGCTATTCCCATCCCCAGAGAAGTGCCTCTCTTGCAGATCTTTAAAAACTTGCTGGAGGGATGCCTGGGTGGCTCAGTTGGTTAAGCATCTGTCTTCGGCTCTGGTCATCATCATGATCCCAGGGTCCTGGGATAGGCTCTCACATTGGGCTCCTTGCTCAGCGGGGAGCCTGCTTCTCCCTCTGCCTTCCTCTCTTCCTGCTTCTTCTTACTGTCTCTCTCTGACAAATAAATAAAATCTTCAAAATAAATAAATAAAAACTTGGTGGATTTCTTGAAGACTGGGCTTAAAATATGCCATGCTAAGTGGTTGTTTTTCCAGCTGACGTTTCAGACTGGCAAGGAACTTGGGCGCTGGCTAACCAGTTTTAGTTCACAGTTCTGTTTTTTCTTTTAAGGGAAATAGCTAATAGATCTTTTAAAGAAAACAAACATTACCAAAAAGAAAGGAAACATGGGGAAAAGTGCAACAAAAGTTTTGTGTGCCAAATATAAAATGAAATGATTGGCATAAATTGTTAGGCATCTGGTTTGTTAAAATTATTTCAAATATCAATAGGGCCAAGTTCATTTTTATTAACCAATGGAAATTTTGCTAAATTATATTTCTTTTAGGCTCCTCTGCTTTTTATGTTCTTTGTATAAATCAAATATTTCCTATCTGGTATTCCACAAAAGAAATTTCTCCCTTAAAAAAATGTAGGACTTAACATTTCCTACCAACAAGCCTGAAATCCACCTTTCTTTTTCCCAGGTAAAAATGCTTTTTTCATCTTTTTGCTGGCTAGTGATAGACTTCTTTGAGAACTCATGTACATAAGTCCTTGAGCAGTGCTGATTACAGTCATATGACAGTCTTTTTTCCATGTGGGCTAAAAGCAAACCCAGCTTGATTTGAGTCCTGCATCGTCTGTCCATGGATGTGGGATACCCTCTTTGCTTATTCAGTTACTCTCTCAAAGGGTTATTACTCCTCAGGGATCACCTCACAGTCTGCCTCAATCTGAAACAAATCATTTAATGGGTAAAATTCTCATTTGTGAACATCTTTAAGGCTATTTTATGCAATTAACAAAGAGGGTATATTTCATTTTACAGTGTTTTAAACAAGATATTGTTCTGCTGATGTTTTTTCCTGGGGTCCAACATCATCCTGTAGAGTTTACACATCAACATCTACAGAGCTTTCCTCCAGCAGTCATAATAAGGCATTGCACATGTAATACCCTTCAGAAATGTGCCTTGTAGGGGCGCCTGGGTGGCTCAGTTGGTTAAGCAACTGTATTCAGCTCAAGTTATGCTCCTGGAGTCACAGGATCGAGTCCCGCATCAGGCTCCCTGCTCAGTGGGTAGTCTACATCTCCCTCTGTCCTCTCCCTTCTCATTCTCTCTCTCTCAAATAAATAAAATAAAATCTTAAAAGAAAAAAAAGTGCCACGTAGAACATGTGTTCACTTAACAGAACCACTTTTTTAAAAAAAAACCTTTAAAATTTTTCTTATTTTGAATTAAGTGTAGACTTACAGAAAAGACTGGCAAGAATAATAGAGTTCCCATATAACATTTACTCAGCTTTCTCTCATGTTGATACTCAACAGAGTAAGAGGGAAATTAACATCGACATCCAACTTTCAACTAATCTGTAAACCTTATTTGAATTTTAACAATTTTCCCACTAATGTTGAAGTAATCCTCTGGTCCCAGATCTAATTCAGGATCACACACACACTGCATGTATTTGTCACATCTCTTTCTCCTTTTGTTTTTCTTAACTTTGACGCTTCTGGAGAATACTGGTCAGTTATTTTCTAGAACATCCCCCAATTTGGGTTTTTCTAATATTCTCTAAGGATTAGATGTGAGTTGATGTATTTTTCTGCAAGAACATCACAGAAGTTATGTTGAACCGTTCCTCAGTGTGTCCTTTCACGGGCACAGGATCTTGCTGTGCCCTATTACTGGCGATGTCACTTTGATTACTTAAGATGTTGTGTGCCTGGTTTCTGCCCTGTAAGGTAACTGTTTTGCCTTTGTCATTAGTATTTTGTAGGGAGATACATATCCTTTTTCTCATAATACTTTTGCTTCCTGATTTTATTGTCCATTAATGGATCTTCTATGCAATAGTATGTATGGTATTTGCCTAATGGTAACTTTGTTTCCTTCATTACTTCCACATTTATTAATTGGAATGTTAATTTTTTTTTTTAATATTTTATTTATTTGACAGCGAGAAACACAGCGAGAGAGGGAACACAAGCAGAGGGAATGGGAGCGGGAGAAGCAGGCTTCCTGCCGAGCAAGGAGCCCGAGGCGGGGCTCGATCCCAGGACTCTGGGATCATGACCTGAGCCGAAGGCAGATGCTTAACAACTGAGCCACCCAGGCGCCCCTGGAATGTTAATTTTTTAAAAGGTTTTATTTATATGACAGAGAGAGAGAGCACAAGCAGGGGCAGCAGCAGAAGCAGAGGGAGAAGCACACTCCCCGTTGAGCAGGGAGCCTGATGCAGGGCTTGATCTCAGAACCCTGAGATCACGACCTGAGCCAAAGGCAGAAGCTTACCCGACTGAGCCACTCAGGCGCCCCTGTACACTCATTTTCTATAGGCAAAACTCATTAATTTATGGTTTATCCTTTTGATATTTGTTTTGAACAACTGAATGAATATATTCATTTGTTTATATATGTTATATAAAATATGAATACCTACATATT
>CM053609.1:80528349-80573117 GCA_028646535.1 Procyon lotor
GCCTTGCAAATATTTTCCCCAGTCTGTCAGTTGTCTTTTATCTTTGTTTATTGTGGTTGGTTTTTTTGCGGTTGTTGTATATATTGTACTTATTTTTATGTGGTCAGATTATCAGTCTTCTCTTTTATCACCTCTTTATCTTTTAGCACCCCAGTCTTTGTCTCTACACCAAAATTGAAGAGGAATTTACTTGTATTTTCTTCTAATACTTGGATAATTTTGTCAGATATCTGATACGTTTAGAGTTCATTCTTTTGTATGGAGTGCAATACAGATGTAATTTTACCTTTTGTTCCAAATGGCTCCCCCCTTGTCCTGACACCATTCAAAAGTGATTTGAGATGTCACTTTTAGCATGTACTAAATTGTATCAAATCACCTTTAAAAATTCATTTTTGCTCTTTTTGTACTCTGTCCTGGTGTGGTTGGTGTTATCTATTCATTGCCTGTGGCCATAGATAATGCTCCAGATTGGTATTTGTTCCTCTGAAAGAACAGTTAATTAAGCCAGAGAAATTTACCTTCTGGCTATGTATTTATTAAACACCGTTACCCAAATTGAACCCACAGCTCTGAGGCATTGCATTGTTCCTTCTGCCCAAATGTTATCCTGAGTCAGTTTCTGTTGTATTATAAAATTGTTAGGCTGAAATGAGGCTTCCTAAAATGAGTTTCAGGGCTGCTGGCTTGGAACTACTGTATTGAGACCTTAAAAATGGCCTCATGAGCACTAGCTTTATGAAGGTTCATTGTCTTTGGCTCCTTGACTTGTTTTCTGAATTCAGCTGCTAGATCTTGGGAGACAAATTATAATACTGTGGTAACTGCCAGACCAGTCATTAGAAATCTGAGATAATTTAACTTTTGTATTACATCTACATCTCGAGTACAGAGTTGCCTGGCGACAATGACATCCTTGTTAAAATACAAAAAAGTCTGAAACAAAGTCCAGACATTGCCCTTCCAAGATGACTTTACATTGATGTAAGGAGAAACACTATCCCAGGGGTGCCTGGCTGGCTCAGTCAGTGGAGCATGTGACTCTTAATCTCGGGGTTGTGAGTTCAAGCCCCATATTGGGTGTAGAGATTACTTAAAAATAAAACCTTAAAAAAGCCCCTCACCATCCTAAAGAATCTTCCTGTTTAAAAGAGAATCAATGAGCTGTTTGGGAAATAGATTAATGTAGGCTAATGCATGTAGCCTAATGTAGGCTAAGGTAATGTACCTTTTCCCCATCCTGTAAGGCCTGTCTTAAGTTTTTGATCAGTGCTGTACTCTGGCTTTGCTTACAAATCACCTCAAAATTTTGGGCTTCAAATTTCAGAATTTGGAAAGTGCCCAAAAGCCAGAGGAATTTTTATTTCTTGCCCATATTTTGATCTTTTATTTGATACTGATTTTATTATTTTTTTTCCTGACTTATTTTGAAGTGAAGAAAGTTGCCATCCAAATGAGCCGAGGCATCTATTACAGTGATTTTTCGTTTACAGACTTGTTATTCACACCATTGTCCTCCAGAGGGAGCAAGCGGGTTATAGTTAAATAGTAATCCGGTCTGAAAAAGAACTTTCTCCCTTGTTTTCACCCCTCCTCTCCTTCTTGTCTTCCCTTTTTCTTTTACCCTACCTACCTAAACATGTTGATTATGAAGAATCATGTCTTCTTTATCTTTTTCTATTTTCCTGTTGCTTTTGTGTGACATCCATGTAGGTTTCCCTAAACCCTTATTAAGCGTATCTGTCTTCTAGTTGCCAGCCTTCCTTCCATTCCCCTATGGTGGAGGGCGTGCCTTGCTGTTTGAAAAGAGTGCTTTTCAAGGAACCCAGAAGGAGATTTGTTTCAGCAATTGGGGATATTTCTTTGGAAATGGTATTGGTCCTTTCAGCCGCATGGCTGCACTCTGCCCCTTCCCCCACTCAGAAGGGCCAACACATTCTTTTTTTCCCCATTCCTACTCAACAACAGAAATGTTAAGAGTGTATGGTTTTGGGTATTCAGAGAGCCCACCCTCTGGGTGGCATCTGGGCTGAAAAACAGGTCCATCACAAGATCTTTTGTGGATGGAAAGGTCAGTTATTAGGGAGTGCTTTGTTTCTCCATGATCTCCACGATGAAGGATTCCAAGTGTTTGTTACTGTCTCTCAGATAAAAGTCTGTACAAAAACAATTACCTAGTTCCCACATACACATTTTCTCTCTACTCTGTGATTATAGTTAAAACCTAGATGAGTTTGTGGTGCCTGGGTCTGGACCTTAAATGTTGCACTGAATCTCGAGAGCTTACCTTGAGGTAGGTTTGGATTGGGTCAGGATTGTTCTTCTTGTCCCCCTTGTCCTAACGCAGCTTGACCTACAGAAGCTTCCACCCCTGGTACGGTCTGTGCATGGACCTAGCCTTTCTTCATAAGGTTTTAGGCACCATCTGTATGCTGCTGATTCCACAGTTTTTATCATCATCTCTGGGTCCCCTTCTAAGTGGCCTATTTGACACGATCACTTAGATGTTTAATTGAAATTTCAAATTTACTGGGTGCAAAACAGAATCTTTGACTTTTCCTGCCTCAAAGCTGTTTCTTCTCTAATATTCCCAAATGGACCATCTGTCTATTACTCATTTAGGAGTCATTCTTGGTTCCCCATTTTCTTCATCCCCTACAATCTCATCCTTCAGCCAATTCTATTTTAATTCCAAAATGTTTCCTACATATGTCTACTTTGCTCTCTCTCTCCTGCTCTCTACTTCACTTGAGCATGCTACATTTCTCTCTCATCCAGACCATTAAAATAGATTCCTAACAGGTGTAATGATGGCAATGACTTGGAAAAATTTAATGTGCTTTTCTCTTTTTCCCAAATATACCTGCTCAGAGAGGGGATAAAAGAATACAAACTTAGGGGCACTGGGTGGTTCAGTTGGTTAAGCATCTGCTTTTGGCTCAGGTCATGATCTCAGGGTCCTGGAATCAAGCCCCACATCAGGGTCCCTGCTCAGTGGGGAGTCAGCTTCTCCCTCGCCCTCGCTCTCCCCCTCCCTCTACTTGTGCTCTCTCTCAAACAAATAAATAAAATCCCTAAAAAAAAAAAAAGAATAAAAACCGAAAAAGCTAAGATTTGGCTTCTGACATTAAAAAATAGGGTCATACAGAAGGACAATAGACTTGAAAGCTAGTCTTTATAGGGAGAGAAAGGATTTTATAAATTTTTTTAGTGCCCATTTACGTAGCAGAGCTCACGACTAAAAAACTAGATTATAAATGTCTCCCATAACACAGAGAACGTCTGTACTATTCACCTCTCATGCTGAGTGAGTGAGAAGGCTGTGCAGATGATAGGCCATGGTAATGAGGCCTGCACACCTGCCCAGATGGATTTTTGCAGGAGGAAGGCAAGAGGGAAAGAACAGAGGTGATGATGGTCAGTTAGGGAAGCCCAGAGAGAGAGAAGTGAATTCGATACCCGGAAAGAGGACCGAAGGGCTCCTCCTTGGCTTCTAGTCTGGGACACTGGGAAAAAGTCACCCGGAGGCCCTGTGAGGGGTCTTTCAGGTCAACCTGGAGGTTGACCACATTAAGTAAATTCAGAGATGTGATCAGAGAGAGCGAGGATCTCATTTGTATCCCCAAGCCCTCCTCTGTTCTTCCAAGGCATGAATGTTGAGTTGTGAGCCCCCAGGACTGACGGGCCTATTGAGATGGGGGCTGCGAGGCATTCAGAGGGGCCTGTCATACCAGTGAGAGCAGAGGTGACTGCCAGTCCCACCCGGCCGAGAGCTTGATACAGGACAAGGTGTAGAACAGCTCAGCCACAGCCGCAGCCCCTAATGACACCATTGTAGGCTAATGACAGGGGGGACAAGGGACATTGCTGGGAATTCAGAGGACCCCGCATGGTTTTGAGGACTCTTTTCTCCCAAGTCCATAGGGTCACGTATGCGTCTCTCCCTCAGTACACCATCCTGGAGGGCAGGGGTGGGGCCAAAATCTAGAGATTAAGCCTGTCTAACCAAAGAGGCTGGGTTTTACCTAAAAAGACTGCTTCAATCACTGTGTTGGTCTAAGGGTTATCTCCCTCATTTTTCTAGAGCTAATAGGAGCTAGTGAGCAAGAATAGATGGACTCTCGACCAAGTGGAAGTCTGACCTCTCCCCACATTGGAGTTCTGGGCTGAGTTCCCAGCAAGCCTGCTACACTGGTGGCTTCTGCAACCGTCCCCACTGCTCCTACAAGTACCTGCTCTGCACAGGAAGCCGAGCAGAGTCATAACACCTTTCTACATGGTCCAAAGTCTTCCCGTTGGGCACGGAATGAAGTACCAACACCTCACCTCAGCATACAGAGCCCCGTATGGTCAGGACCTGTCTCTTCTCTGTCCTCCTCCTAAACCCTGTCCTCTGAACTCCAGCCCAGTGGCCCTTCTGTTCCATGAATAAGCTCTGCTCTTTCCCATCTCAAGCCTTCATACTTGCTGTTTATGCTGATGTTTTCCCTTTGCCCTTTCTTTCCCAACGTCCATCCTTTCTCACTTTGTTCTGTGACCCCGTAGGCTAACCGTAGGAATTGCATCTGTGGACATACTAGTGTTCTGGCTTCCTATTGGAATTAGCCAATGGAAAGCACTAGCAGGGGGTCAGACAGAAGGAGGGAAAAGATACTTAACTCAGGATATTTATTCTCCCTGCTGCTTTCTGGCTAGGTCACCAGGGATTGGGTGCGTCCCAGGAGTGCCCTAGCTCCCCCCACCTTTCGAAGATCCCACTCTCTCTCTAGTTTCATTAAACTCTGTACTTTTGTCCAAAGTCCCCTTTTGAGTGTCACTTGCTTCCTGCCAGACCTCAGCCGTCACACTCTTGTGCACGCTCCCTTCTGGGCTCTCTGCATGCTGGTTTCTTCTTGAGTCTGAGCTCAGATGTCACTGCCCCAGGGAGACCTTCCCTGACTACTTCCCCAGCTCATGGCCCAACCCCATGGCCTGCCTCTCGTCCTTCACTGTCACCGCATATTTTTAATTTCTTGCATTACAGGAATCAAAATCGGATGCTATCTTGTTTTGTTTTGTTTTGTACTTGTCTCTTTGATTTGGACTACAGCCAAGAACAGCAAGAACACAAGTAACTCTGTCTTGTGTCACCAGTGCCTAGGATCGAGCCTGCACGTAGCAGGCAGCTGGTGCGTGCTGTTTGAGGACATGAAGGAGGAGCCAATTCTTCTTGCTCTTGAGAAGCGTGGCTCTCAAGGCTGGTGTAAGTGTGAAGGTGTCAGAGGCAAGTCAGGAAGCTGTCTCATTTCCTTGTATCTTTATCGCATAAGGTGCTAACAGTGCCTCTTGGGTCCTGTTTGCCAGCTGACTTCAGTCACCAATACTCAGGAAGTAGGAAAGAAGATTCATAATAAGTCCTTTGAATGGAAACATGGAAGGATGTCTATACTATCTAATACCTCTGTCTGCTTTACCCAGTTTAGGTGTGCCTGGTCTCAGCTGCGTAGGGAAACTGCTTTGCATTTCTTTTCGGAGTCTGGGGGTGGTGGAACAATATTCCAGAACTTGTTTCTGAGAGGACAGTTTTGGGCTGCCTGGGCTGCATAAGGAGAGCAGGACGAGTGCCTGGTGGAGGCACGCTCAACATTAGCTGATAGTCAAGGGTCCCCTGTGGAACTTACCCAACTCTCGGGGCCATGCCCCAGGCCCCCCGAGTCCCCTACATTTCAAGGGATAGGCTCAGGTATCTCTATTTTTTATTTTTTTATATTTTTTATTTTATTTTTTTTTAAGATTTTATTTATTTATTTGACAGAGAGGGAGAGATCACAAGTAGGCAGAGAGGCAGGCAGAGAGAGAGGGGGAAGCAGGCTTTCTGCCGAGCAGTGAGCCCGATGTGGGGCTCGATCCCAGGACCCTGAGATCATGACCTGAGCTGAAGGCAGAGGCTTTAACCCACTGAGCCACCCAGGTGCCCCTGGAATCTCTGTTTTTTAATAGTTGCACAGATGTTTCTAGGATCCGGGCCAGGTGAGAGCCACTGGACTGGCATAAAGAAGAGGGGCTTTGCTTAGTTCCATTAATTCAAGGATCTAATTGTGTGGCTTTAAACTTCCGGAACCAGTATTAGCACAAGGCTGGCTCATCGATGAGCCAAATCCATTTTGCGTCTGAGCCCATTGCTATTTCCTCTCATGTCTTTGGAATTATTTCTCAGGGGCAATAGGGGTCTTGAAAATTTGGCATTTGCGAGTTTTATTATTTTTATAATATTGTATTATAATATGTAAAATGTATATAAGCATATATTTTTAATTATATAATTAAGTATGTTTATTTTTAGTTCATAAAGTCAAGAAAGTGAAATCTGGAAAGGTTAGCAGACTTCTTTGGCCACAGTGGCCCCGAGACCACTCTCCTTCTCCTACTAAGTTGTATTATAACCCAACAGCCCATTGCATAAAACTCTTTGAACATGGGACACCCACCAGGTCCCTGTAGAGTTTTTTCTTATTCCTTTCAGTAATCATGGATTTCTGTAAAAGGCCGCATCATAGACGAGTCTGGTGTTGTTGCTGGTGTCTGTGAACCAGACTGATGCGTGCATTGGCCCACATCAGCTCTGGTCCTCTGTGTACATTCAAGTTGTACGGATTTATAGTAATGTCACATCTGGGATCCTCTGGTAATATTTCATGGATATTTTGAAAATTTATTGAAGTATAATTTACATATAAATTATACCGGTTTAAATACAGGTAGTTGAATTTTTGACAAATGTATGTACCCTGTAACCACTACCACAGTCAGGACACCAAATATCTCTTTCACCCCAAAATAATCCTTCATACCCTGCCGTGGTCAGCCTTTCCCTCCACTTTTGGCCCCAGGCAACCACTGATCTCCTTTCCATCACTACGTATTTTGCATTTTCTAGAATTTCACACAGATGATATCATACATAGGCATGATTTTGTGTCTAATTTCTTTTACTCAGCATAATGTTTTTATTTTTTATTTATTTTAAAAATCTGTTTATTTGAGAGAGAGAGTCTGTGTACCTTGAGAGCATGAGCTGGGAGAGGGGCAGGGGCAGAGGGAGAATCAGACTCCCCGATGAGCAGGGAGCCCACGGTGGGGCTCGAACCCAGGACCCTGGACCATACCTGAGCTGAAGGCAGATGCTCACCCTCCTGCCCCTTTAAACCAGGTAACTTAAGCTTAGTATATATTTTCTAGCCCTTCTATCAGCATTCATACAACCATGTGCACATACAAGAGAGCACAGATGATTTGGTTTGTAAAGGTCGTCTTCCGTGAACACAGACTAGAACAGCGAAGGGCTGAGAATGGATTTGGAAGGGCAAAAGGAGAGCAATCTGCAGATAACAGATGAAAAAACTGGGAACCTCAGAAGGCACCTACAAATGGCCACTGGCCGGGGCAGGACTCAGGGCAGCTCCTCGGACTCTAAATCCCACATCTCATTTCCCTGCAAGAGGTTTTTTGGTTTGCTTTGGTTTGGTTTTGTTGCTCAATAAAATTTTGAAGGCCCCAAAGGCAATGAAATGCAAGGAAATTGAGGACCTGGAGCCAGGATGGTATTAGGGATGATAATGGCGATGGTGATGCTGTTGGCAGCCGAGGAGGCGCCGAGGATGATGGTGGTGGTGACGAAGGTGCTGGCCATGGTGGTGGCAGGGGTGATGGGGATGGTGACGGTGGCACTCTAAAGAATCCCACCGAGCTCCAGGGCACTGAAGGGAACCGGAAATAAAACCTCATCTTTTTACACTTTCACCTCTTTTTTGTTCTCATTTCAGCTTCAAAACAATCCTTTGGGCTGTATTATTATCGTTCCCATTTTAGAGGAGGAACCTAAAGGCAACTCAACCATTGGCAAGAGAAGCAGGTGATAAACATTTGGTCCACTCTTTACAGTAAGGGGTTGTGAAAATCAACAAGTGTTTTCATGGCACATAGGAGGCATTTGACAGATCTGAAAAGTATTCAATTTTTCACTTAATTTTTTTTCCTAATTTTTCACCCTTAAGGGCAAATCTTCTTCATGCCAAGGCATTGCTAAGAAAGAATGGGTTGATCTATACTCACTTGGAGGGATTTCTGTTTTGTGGTTATTGTTGTCCTTAGGTGGGGAAACAAAGCTGTAGGTATGTGTGCATAGTAGGTTCTATTTTTTTTTTTTTTTAAAGATTTTGTTTATTCATTCGACAGAGAGTGAGAGATCACTAGCAGGCAGAGAGACAGGCAGAAAGAGAGAGGGAAGCAGGCTCCCCGCTGAGCAGAGAGCCCGATGCAGGGCTCGATCCCAGGACCCCGAGATCGTGACCTGAGCTGAAGGCAGAGGCTTTAACCCACTGAACCACCCAGGAGGCCTAGTAGGTTCTATTTTCATTAAATGAATACTAGACATATTGATCTCTGGCTTCCAGTTCGGTTGGGCTAAGCTGAGGCTGGTTTCCAGGAGATGAGCAGGTGGGAGGAGGGAGTTCAGGGGGTTATCCCTTGACTCTGGCCTGCTCCCTCTTTGCATGGTTCTAGTTTAGGCAGGAGATCACCACTCCTGCTGGTCTCGCCTTTCCCACAGCCTTGACCCTCAGGAGGTCCCTAGAAGGTCATTCCTTCTTCTGCCCCTTAGGCTTGGGGAGGTAACTGGCTCCTGCTTTTCCCAGTTGGTGGTGGTTTTACCATTCCCTTAACCTTGCCCCTCACCCTTTGTGCACATTAATTAAGCTAGTATTGCTCAGCTCCTAACCCTTTTTTTTTTCTTTAATGTTATGTTAGTCACCATACAGTACATCATTAGTTTTTGATGTAGTGTTCCATGATTCATTGTTTGCGTATATCACCCAGTCCTCCATGCAATACGTGCCCTCCTTGATACCCATCACCAGGCTAAGCCATCCCCTCACCCTTCTCCCCTCTAAAGCCCTCAGTTTGTTTCCTGGCGTCCATAGTCTCATGGTTCGTCTCCCTCTTCAATTTCCCCCCCTTAATTTTTCCCTTCCTTCTCCTAATGTCCTCCATGCTATTCCTTATGTTCCACAAGTGAAACCATATGATAACTGACTTTCTCTTGACTTATTTCACGCAACATAATCTCCTCCAGTCCCATTCATGTTGATGCAAAAGTTGGGTATTTATTCATCCTTTCTGATGGCTGAGTAATATTCCACTGTATAAATGGACCATATCTTCTTTATCCATTCGTCTGTTAAAGGGCATCTCTGCTCTCTCCACAGTTTGGTTATTGTGGATGTTGCTGCTATGAACATTGGGGTGCATATGGCCCTTCTTTTCAGTACTTCTGTATCTTTGGGGTACATATCCAGTAGTGCAGTTACTGGGTCATAGGGTAGCTCTATTTTTAACTTTTTGAGGAATCTCTGCACTGTTTTCCAGAGTGGCTACCCCAAATTTCATTCCCACCAACAGTGTAAGAGTGTTCCCCTTTCTCCATATCCTCTCCAACATTTGTTGTTTACTGTCTTGTTGATTTTGGCCATTCTAACTGGTATAAGGTGGTATCTCAAAGTGGTTTTGATTTGTATTTCTCTGATGGCTAGTGTTGATGAACATTTTTTCATGTGTCTGTTAATCATTTGTATGTCTTAATTGGAGAAGTATCTGTTCATGTCCTCTGCCCATTTTTGGACTTGATTATTTGTTTTTTGGGTGTTGATTTGAGAAGTTCTTTATAGATCTTGGCTATCAGCCCTTTATCTGTAGTGTCATTTGCAAATACCTTCTCCATTCTGTGGGTTGCCTCTTTTTTTGTTTGTTTACCATTTCCTTTGCTCTGCAGAAGCTTTTTATCTTGATGAAGTCCCAAAAGTTCATTTTCATTTTTGTTTCCCTTCCCTTTGGAGACATGTCCTGAAAGAAGTTGCTGTGGTCAATGTCACAGGCAGTTACTTGACTGTGTTCTCCTCTAGGACTTTGGAATCCATCAAAGCTCCTAACCCTTTTGTTCCCCACTTTTTTGGTGCTGGGTGGGACTTTGCAAATGACACCCCTCTGTGCCAGCAACTCTCTGTCAATTGTGCCAACACTGAGTGCCACAGGGAGCCTGCAAGGCTGAGGTGGAGGAGGGACCTGGTCCTATCCTTGCTTGCTGTTCCCGTTTTAGTTCCCTCACATCAACCAGGATTTCCTGAATCCTGATACCCCCGGGTAACCCATATCAGCCTAGCAGCGCCTCTGAGCTTCGGGGTTATAACACCCCCAAGCTCGTCCCTTGTTTCCCTGGCCAGAGTAGTGATAGCCTCTTTTCACACTAATTTGTCTGTCTGTCTGTCTGTCTACTTATTTATTAAGTAATCTCTACACCTCGTGTGGGGCTCAAAGGCACAACCCCGAGATGGAGTCTTGTGCTCCACCGACTGAGCCAGCCAGGCGCCCCTTGAGGCTTCTCTATAGTTAACTTTTCTGTGTTACCTCAGGGAGCCCTTTCCACATATTCAGCTCTTCAGTGCTTTTTTTTTCCGTTTTTCTTTTTTCTTTCTGTGGTAAAAAAACACATCAGATAAAATATACCATCCTAGCCATTTCTAAATGTACAATTCAGAAGTGTTGAGTGTGCTTACATTGCCCCGAAACAGAGCTCCAGAGCTTTCTCATGCATCTCGCACAGCTGAAACCCTGTAACCATTAAACAACTCCCCTCCCCCCAGCTTCTTGCAACCACCATACTATTTTCTGTCCTTTGAATTTGACCGCTTTCAGTACCCTGTGTGAAGCTCTCCAGCTCTTTTAAACCAATTCTTTTTTATTAAAACAATCAGCATAGTTTCTGTTTTCCCGATTGGACTCTGGTATATCTCTGTAAGTTGTACCCTTTTTAAATAATTTTCATTCAAACTCTTTGAAGGTGGCCATTGATTCCTGTGCAGTCCCAACTGATCCTCTCTCTGGAGAGGAATAACAATTGTTAAAACAACAATACAGGTGAAAGCCCTTTTAAAACCAAAAGCACTATATATGATTACTAGCGGTAGAGAAGTAGTAGTATTCAAATGAAGCCATATCTGAGCTTCCTTTGTGTATCACTTGAAGCACGAACATCCAGAGACAAGGAATGACAGACACAGGAAAATGCATACAACCTCAGGGTTTCATTCAGCAAAGCCCAAACTCAACAAAGTCCAGAGCTCTGGGCCTGAGGATCAGAAAGAGAAGCCAAAGGGAAACTGTCCCCTTTCCTAAGAGAGGGTGTGGGGAATATAACAAAATCCCATATTCACATTCACAAGTTAACATCGGGAAGAAGGCAGAGTATCTGTGTCCTTATGTGATACAGAGACTCTGGCTCTGGTCAGGATGAGACTCCAATCCCACATGTCACCCCCACCAATTCAGTGATACCTCAACATCCTAATAACGTCAAATGAAATGTCTGGTTGCTTTCACAGAGTAGGAAAAGACTGGAAAATCCCCAACCACCAGCCAACTCACAAATGCCAGAAACTCCTTGTTGCCATAGCCCTGGCTAGAGATGTCCCTGACAGGGCAGGGTCCCCCACTTCCTCTCTGAAGAGGTCAGATTTTAGAATGAGGCCCTGGGAGGTCTTGCCCAGAGACTTTAAAGGGGAAATGGTGGGGGGGGTGCTGGAGCAAGAAGTATTGTGGGCAAGTCCAGCAAGGAGGGCCTTGGCTTTTCTGAATAGTGTCTTGGTTGGCTGTGCATTCTGGAGAATATGGTCAATCCCTGCTGGGAAAGAAGGACTCAAAACTCAAGTCTGAATGAGACTAAGTCATTTTCTCTACAGCTATTAATCAAGAAAACCTTGAGCTCCAAGGGTAAGATAGTACTCTTTTCTTAAAATATTTGACTGATTTGGTCTCTTTGTATTTGGGTAGGACTAACTATGACATAAAGCTCACCCCCATGGGTTTTGTGGCCAGATGTTCCAGAACACACACATGAGCTACTTGTCCAACATCCAGGAGCTCTATTAACCCTGAGAAATTAGTTGTGTGGGTGTTTGGGGATCTGGAACAATTTTCCATGACCTATAAATGTCATCTGATTCACAAAAGGGGCCATGCTCCGTCTCTGCCTCTCCATCCCCAAACCGAGAACAGCTCTAGACTATGAGTCACCGGAGGGTAGCACCGGAACTTTCATCCTGAATCTCCAGCAGCATCCTGCTTGGTGTGCTTTGTGGACAGTCTCTGAATGAGTATTTACTAAATCGAACACATGTAAGCAGACTTGAGCTTTTAGGAATCTGCAATAAAAGCCTTTCCATCCTGAAGGGGGGCTTGTGATAGGTGACCCTTTTGGGGATCTCAGTGAGAGTTGCTTTCTGTTTGCAGGGTGGCTCTTTTCATAGGGGTCTTAAAATCAGAGAAGAGTAAAGACTAGTTTGGGAGGCTGCATGGCAGTGTTGTTTCCCCCACCAACACTCCAGGATTTCTTTTCAGTTCCGTCATCTGACACGTCATAGTCTCTTCCTGTCTCTACTACTCGATTAAGTTATTATGGGGATTCATGATAAAAATGAGAGGAAGGAATTTTATCATAAACTCAAAGTCATGGTACTAGATGGTATTGACAGGTGAAATAGGAGTTGATCACTTGCTTTCACTTCCAGGTTGCTAAAAGGGAAAAAAGAGACAAATTGAGAGAAGAAAAAGAGATGTAATGAGATATGTTACTAAGATCGTAGTAAAATAATATGACATAATGTAGGTGAGTGGGGAAGAAAGATAGCTTTGAGTCCCTCACTTTAAGACAGAGTCATGGAGGGGCACCTGGGTGGCTCAGTTGTTAAGCGTCTGCCTTCGGCCCAGGTCATGATCCCAGGGTCCTGGGATCGAGCCCCGCATCGGGCTCTCTGCTCTGCAGGAAGCCTGCTTCTCCCGCTACCATTCCCTCTGCTTGTGTTCCCTCTCTCGCTGTGTTTCTCTCTGTCAAATAAATAAAATCTTTAAAAAAAAAAAAAAGACAGAGTCATGGAAATGAGTCAAAACATTATGGGAAGTGAAAACATTGTTATTATTTTTACCATTATCCTATTCTTAGTTTTTACTCTTCATTTTAGTTATGACTGTTGGTCTGCTAGAGACCCTGTGATGGGGGCAGGGGTAAGGAGTGGGAAACCATATTTCACTGATTCTAGAACACATATTTTCCACCTTCCAACATCTTTGGGAATCAGATGGCGTCTGCTAAATTCAGCAGAGTTGCAGTTACTACTATTGCCAAAACTCAGTCCTAGCTGCTCATATCCTCACTTCGATCGAGGTAAGTGTACTGTTGTTACTGTAGGCGTTGAATTGGCCTGCCATTTAAAATGTCCTCGGAAGATGACACTACGATTTGGCACTGAAATGAAAAATACTGTTCCAAAAAGGTGCAGAAACAGAGCCGTGGGATTTTAATTTAATATCAGTGAAGCAGATATGCATGGTTGGAGGAATGAACAATTGCATGGTTTTTGCAAAGCCACAATCGACTGCTTTCTGGAAACAGAGTGGAAGAGCCATGCCCTCAAGTAGAAGAAACTCTAGCTGAGATCCACAGTCAAGTTGGCCATCATCACAAGCCCGGCTGAGTGATAGGAGAAACTGCTGACACATGTTGGGTGGAGGAAAAAGATGTCAAAGCAATAAGAGGCTTGCACCACTGCGGGGGACTATGGTTAAGATGTGTGTCCTCATTAAATGGACATGTCCCATTGGACGTGGTGCGTAAGAAAAGGTGTGCCTTACCATTAATGGAACATGGTACAAAATGCAGGCTTACAAAGTTCAGGGAGCTACTACCATTTTACAGGAAAAGACATCCCATGCCTTCTCTGCTGGGGGGCCTACAATTAGGAGATTCAGCATAAGTCTGACCGATCGCTGACCAGGCCGTGTGGGTAGGAGCATCCTGTATGCTTCTGCTGCTACGTGCCCAAATGACTGTACCAAAAGGAGCTAGAACAGGTCTCAAGAGCATGAAGAGGGCAAGAACCTGCCCTCTGAGATGCATGGACTTGAGATGGACAAAGACTTTTTTTTTTAAAAGTACAGTTTTTCCTTTAAAGAAAAATATTTGTAGTTTTGTGATGCTTCGTATACAATAGCAAAAAATTAAGCCTGAATTCTTAAAAAGCTTACCTGTTCCCATATCCCACAGCAAATACAAAACACTGCCAAGTAAATTCGACTAGTTAATATTTAATTATCTCAAAGATTATACCTTTAAATTCACCAAGCATTATTTTTTTATGAGCGGATTAAATTCTATATAGTCAATTATTAATGTCCCTAAAATAACAAAATTTCTTCAGATTAATAAACACTAGAAAGTTAAATATTGCATGTATCTACATTTCTGCCAAATTTCTATTAACAGAACATGAATTAAAAGCATACACACACTACCAGTCAGCATTGGATCGGTTGTGACCTGGCCCCCGGGACTTTTAGTAGATGTTTGGCTGTAGTGGGAGGAGGGGCGAGACCCAGCAGCAACTGAGTGGGTAACTGGGAAATGAAATGGGCTTTGTGATTCTGTCTTGGTTTTGGGTTTTGGCTGCCAAAATGCGCCTGCTTGTCCTCAAAATAAACAAAGAAGAGCCATCACATTCCTGTGCCTTCCAGGTTCAATCTGGTACTTTGAACTGTGTTTTTAAGTGACAAAAACCAGGTCCTAATCCTTTAGTTTTCCTCTCATTCTGGCAGGTCCTAGATACTCTGACTGTGATAAGGATAAGCTTGGGGAAGGGCTAGAGAGGCAGTGATCCAGGCCACTTGCCCTGGGTGGCAAGGAATCAGTTAGATGGAGTCTCATTTAGACCCATGGAATTCCTCTACCTTGAAGGCCTGGCTTGGCTTAAATCGATGCTCAGCCTCTGAAGGTCCTGGGTTAAGAAGGGACACGGGAGCTAAGAGCACCTTAGACTTTAGCAAGCATCAGAAATTTGTTGGAGAGCTTGTTCGAAACAGATTTCTTAGATCATCCCTAGAGTTTCTGATTCAGTAGGTCTGGGGTGAGTCCTGGAACTGTGCCTGTTCTGTAGATCAGTATCTCCAAGCGATTTTGAGGAAGGGGCCATAAAGAGTTTTGCTTTTCCAAATGTCGAGAGCTTGGATGGAGAGAAGGACATCTGGGCCTTCCCACATTCTCCCTTCCATGAGTTCATTCTGTTGGGTCTGAGTGCTCTCCTTATCTTCAGAGAATGGCCTGAGAGGGAAGCTCTGGGTCTGTTTTGATTCCTTAGAGATGTGAAGCAAGGGTCTTGGGGCCACGACTCCCTCAGTCTTGGCAGGTGGGAAGCTTCTGCTCAGCCCTGCTACCTCCGGCACTTCAGGATTTCTCTCTAGCCGAGGGAGGAATCCCCTGAAAGAGCACGGAGTGTGGGATGAAACATCTTGGCTAACCCAGCTAAGAATTGTCTTTTGGGGGCTCTGTGTTTCCAAGCCCCTGACCTCACCAAGGCTTCTGCAGATTGGAGATCTGCAGAAGACAGTGTCCAAAGTGGCAGTTGCTGTAGGCTTCTTCCTGGCAGGAGGCAGAGTGGGATAGTGGGAAGCCACCCATCTGGGAGGACTAAGTCATACATCCATTCATTTATCCATTCACTGAACAAATGCTGCGGCGCTTAACCATGTGCTGAGCACCGGGTGCTGGGATTCAAGAGTGAGCGAGACATAGTTTGTGCCTTCATGGAGCTCTTACTCTAGCCAAAGTGAAAGACATTAAAAAATAGTCCTAAAGTTCTACATAGAAGGGAATGGAGGCTTCAGTCTGGTTTTCAGAGAGAAAGGGAATGGCATAGAGGTTTGTCCTGAAGGTGATTTTGCGCTGCAAAATGACTTCTCTCTCCTTATCTATTTGTTTGGGATACATGGTAAAGAAGAGCTGATGGAGAGTGTCAAGTGGTCAAAGACACCTCCCTCCCAACATAACACAAAGCCACCTCTCGGTGCCAACATCTCAGAGTAAACAAATCATTATCTAATTCACTTAATCAATCAATCAGGTGATTAGTTAATGACAGCCATAGTGCAAGTATAGGGCCTTGTGGGAGCTCACAAAAAGGATAATTAGTCTAGGGTAGGGCATGAGGGAAAGATTTTTTTAAACAGGAAACTCTGAAGCTGAGACTAAAAATAAGAGGTAAGAATGGGTGTAGAATGTGCGGTGAGCTAGGGCCCAGCCAGAGTGGCCGTAGCTGAGTGAACCCGGGGGAGTGTCCCAATGAAGTTAGAAGCAGGGCGGGATCCTGCAGGAGCTTATGGAGGTTTTTTCATTATATTTGTTGGTATGTGATCTTGAGTAAGTTCCCTAACAAAGGGGGGACAGAGCTGACCTGACAAGGCCACAGCAAAGATTGCTTCGTAAAACGTAGTCTTACAAAAACCAAACGATTATGACCACTCAGTGTCTAGCAACTCATTTTCCTCACTTAAAAATGGCAGACTGGTTTTGTCAAGAGCCCAAATGGGACCCTCCTTAGCTCTCCAAAACCTTTCTGCGTAGAGAAAGAAGCAAGTCTGCCATATTCCATCAACCCTGGCTCTGATGGCCATGCCTCTTCAGACTCTCCCCTGGGCCCAGCCAGAGCTAGCATTTCCTCCAATGGGCTGTCTAGCTTCTGGAAGTTTCTCAGTTTCTGGGTATGCCATCACTTTCATTTATTTTTATGGTTTCTCTGACTTAATGAATCCTTGTATTTTGTAGGTTTTTTAAAAAGTAAGTTTGAGAATAGCAATATGTGGTTAGACATCCATTTTTCATGTTTCCGTAGATCCATGTTCCATATGAATGGAATCTGTAGGCATTGATGAATCAACATGACATTTGGCAGTGGTGTCACTGAACAGGAAGTGTACCTAGCACTTATTTCAGTTTTATTTAGGAAGTTCCACTTGGTACACAAATGGTCAGGGCAGAGTCTTTGGTGAAATGAAGGTCTGTCTACTCTTTATTCCTCTTGTCCTTGTCTCCTTTTTAAAAGTCAGGAGAATGCACACATACAAAAAGCCTAGATTAAATCTGATTATCTGCTCTTAAGATGTTACTGTCAACTTCATAAGAATTGATACAACACTTCTTTTCCCATGGTCAGGTACATGCCAACGTTAGCACTTTTTTCTTTTTTAAGATTTATTAATTTGGGCCATCTGGGTGACCTGGTCAGTTAGGCATCTGCTTTCAGCTCAGGTCATGATCTCAGGGTCCTGGGATCGAGCCCTGCATCGGGCTTCCTGCTTGGCAGGGAGTCTGCTTCTCCCTCTCACTCTCCCTCTGTGCTCTCTCTCTCTCTCCCCGTCTCTAATAAATACATAAAATCTTTAAAAACAATAATAAATATTCATTCATTCATTCATTCATTCACTCAGAGAAAGAGAGCAGGAGGGGCAGAGGGAGAGAAAGAGAGAGAGATAATCTCAAGCAGACTCCCCTCTGAGCATGGAGCCCGATGTGGGGCTTGATCCCACGACCATGGAATCATGACCTGAGCCAAAATCAAGACTCAGAAGCTTACCTGACTAAGCCATGCAGACATCCCTTAGCACTTCTTGATTCTATATGTGTTTATTAAAATTTAGTCAAGAAGGAGGCATAGGAAGAATTTCTGGGCTGGGAGTCAGAGGCCCTGAGTCCTGATGTTGGCTTAGCCCCTTGCTAACTGTGTGACATTACACAGGATGGACAAGTAGTGTCTTACAGAAAAAGAGATTTATTTACTTTTAAATGACAAAGCTGAAAGTAGGAAGTTATTGGCTAGATTTCAGCCAGCAGTTAAATGACGTCATCTAGGACCAGGGTCCTTGTCTTTACCTTGTGCAGCCCTTCTGTGACCCTTTTATCCTCATTCTTGTAGCTTTATTGTCATAAGAGACCCATCCCAGCTCCAGACCCCACTGCTACTCAGGCAGGATGAACAGGGAAGGGCAGTGCTTCCACGTCAGCCTTACTCTCCAAAGAAGCAGATTTACGAGAAACCTGCAGGGCTATCCTGCAGTCACGCATAGCAGCAGGAGAGCCTGGGAGACTCTCTGCTTGTTTCACACTACAAAGTGGAAAGTACCAAGGGATGAGGGGTTGGAAATGCCTATAGGATTAGTTAAGGGGAGCCTCTTTTCAGTCACTTTCAGAACAATTTATATTGTTATGGACATCAGTTTCCTCAGTTATAAAGTGATGTGGTTCAACTAGAATGTATGTGGTCTCTGGGGTTCCTTGAGTTCAAAACTAGGAATTCTTTTTTTTTAAAGATTTTATTTATTTATTTATTTGATGCAGAGAGAGAGAGAGAGAGAGAGATCATAAGCAGGCAGAGAGGCAGGCAGAGAGATCAGGGGAAGCAGGCTCCCTGCTGAGCAAAGAGCCCGATGCGGGGCTCGATCCCAGGACCCTGAGATCATGACCTGAGCTGAAGGCAGAGGCTTTAACCCACTGAGCCACCCAGGAGCCCAAAACCGGAAATTCTTAAACTTTTTTTTTTAAGGAATTCTTAAACTTTAATGTGTGTACAGATCACCCAAAGATCTTGTTAAAATGCAAATTATGGTGGCCAGTGGGGTTATGAAGCCCGAGATTTTGCATTTTTTTTTTCAGTTTTATTGAGATGGAAGTTTAAGGCCTACAGCGTAATGACTTGACATACATATATTCTGAAATGATTACCACAGCAAGTTGAGTTAATATCCATCCCCTCATGAGATTCTACATTTCTAGCAGGCTCCCAGGTGATGGGGAGGCTGCTGGACCACACTTGGATTTGCGAGGTTCTAAAGGCCTATGGGTCCTTTGATACATTTTTCAGCTCTTCTCAGTGGACAAGCCAACTTTAAGCAAAGACCATAGATTTCTTAAGTTGTCTAGAATGACTTTGGATTCATTCTGGAAATGGAATGATATCCATGTGATATATGGATATCATTATCCATGTGTGGATAATGATATGGATAATAATATCCACATATGGATTCCTTAGATATGGAAGTATTTCTTTTATCAACAAGTGTGCATGTTTATACTGATTTTTCAGCATTTCTGGATCTAGAGGAGGTAAGAGCTAAACCCTCAGTCCTATTTAGAAAGAGAATAGGGAAGAGGAAAGAGCTTCTCTAATTTAATTCTCACAGCAACCCCGTAAACCACAGTGTGATTTTACTGTGAAATTACTTTCTTAAGGTTGTACAGCTGGTAGTTGACAGGTCTACTTATATACCAGGCCTCTGATCTCGAAGTCCATGCTTTTTCCATTTCTCCATGCTGACTCTTGCAGAGGGCACTAAGGACGAATACAAGATGGTCCCCAGTTGAGTGGTGATTGGCTTGTTTTAGACCTGTCCATGATGATTAGCCGCCATTTGTCCCTCCAGGTCCCTTTACCTTCTCTGCATCCCAGGGAGACTGACCTCAGCCTGGGCTCCGGCCACGAGTTGTGTCTGCCCAGTGGGAACCACCTGCAAGAGACTGCTCGAGTGGAAGAGACACAGGGGTATTGGTTCACTCCCCGTCCCCATGGTTTCTTTACCTCAAAATGTATCAAAGGACCCAAGGCCTCCCATTGGTTTTCAGTAACTGCTTCCTCCCCTTGTCTCCTCCAGGATAACAGCTTCGCCTGTTGCTAGTTCCCTGGGTCACTTTATGTTTCCCTTAACCCCGCCCACACCTCCATACATAGTCCCTGTGGTCGTCTTTTTGAGGCACTGCCTGTTTTCTCACAAGACCATGACTCTCAGACTCATTTCTTTTTTTTTTTTTTTTTAAGATTATTTATTTATTTGACAGAGGGAGAGAGAAAGAGAGATCACAAGTAGGCAGAGAGGCAGGCAGAGAGGGGGAAGCAGGCTCCCCGCTGAGCAGAGAGCCCAATGCGGGGCTCCATCCCAGGACCCTGAAATCGTGACCTGAGCTGAAGGCAGAGGCTTTAACCCACTGAGCCACTCAGGCACCCCTCTCAGACTCATTTCTTAAAAGTTTTCAGGTAGTAGCAGATAACAGTAAGCAGTACCGAGGTTGGCAGGAGGTCTGGGCTGGGGGACTCCCAACAGTCAGCACTTAGGGAGAAGGCAGGGCTTCAGCTGGGGAATTTGTGGACAGTGGAGGGAAAATATTTGGGAAGAGCGTGGGACAAAGTCAAAGATCAAAGGGGCACAGAGATCTACCAGCATTTGGAGATCAGTTGAGAAGTCAGTGGCCTGGGGTAAAACCAAATAAGGGTGGGTTATAGTAACGGTGCTAACATTATCAAGTGCTATGTGTCATTGTGTTCTAAGTGCTATACTTGAACTAACTCATTTCATCCTCAGCAGCCCTGGGGTCATCCTCCTTTTTGGACGGGAGGAGGAAACTAAGGCACAGGGAAGTTATAAACTTGTCCCAGGTCACCCAGCAACTAAGGGGTCAGGGCTTGACTCTGTGGTCTGGCTCTGAGCTTGCCCTCAGAACCGCTATGCTGTGTGGACGCACAGATTCCCGTTGACTTCTGGAGGCAGGGTGAAATCTGAAGAGAGTGGTATAAAGAGAGTAGGGCCTGGATGTGCAGGGTAGAAGGCACATGGGAAGAGCAGAGGAATCTGACATGCCCTCCATGGAGCCCTCAGCTTAGAGTGGCTCTCGGTCATGGGTGGGAGTCCACCAGCTCGGACATGGTTTTTCCTCCTGCCCTTTTCTGGACATGATGACAGAAGCTCTGTCTTTCCTTCTCATAGTCCCGGGTCAGTGTCCAGGCTTGGCTTCCGCAGTGGCAGGGAAACAAGGGGCCCGGGTCTGGCTGCTGGGAGCTGCATGTGTTGCCAGAGATGGTTATGGAAAGGTCTGGGGGAGGAGCTGCCCCCACCCCTGGCAGAGCCAATTGAAAGAGAACACACAAGGACTCAGCATAATTCTTTTTGTTGTTAATCTGCTCACTGGTGAATTTCTTTAGCAGCCAAGAGAGTTCCAATGGCCCTATTTGTTCTCTATTTTCCATGTGAAAGCAGATAGAACCCGAGTCTAATTTTTCTCCTCTATAAATTAGGGGCAATAAAAGCTACGTGATGTGTAATGTGCACGTAGAGGAGGGTACGGAGCACAGAGACTAACCCAAAGTAGGTGTTCCTAAATATTAGTGGAATTTCCCTTCTCTCTTTTTTTTTTTTTTTTAAAGATTTTATTTATTTGACAGAGAGAAACACAGCGAGAGAGGGAACACAAGCAGAGGGAATGGTAGCGGGAGAAGCAGGCTTCCTGCAGAGCAGAGAGCCCGATGCGGGGCTCGATCCTAGGCCCTGGGATCTGACCTAGGCCGAAGGCAGACGCTTAACGACTGAGCCACCCAGGCGCCCCTCCTTCTCTCTTAATTCACCTTATTTCTGTCAAAAGATAAACTGAGGCATATTGAAAATTTTGAGAGTTGATATGAGCAAAAATTGATTCCGGTGCAGCAGCACCAAGCCAGAAGTTGTTAGCTGCGCTCTACCAGCCGGAGCTGGGGGACGGGCTTAATAGAGAAAAGGCAGAGGCAAAGTAAGGAAATTATTGATCGGCTCTACCTTAATTTTTTTTTTTTAAAGATTTTATTTATTTATTTGACAGAGAGATCACAAGTAGGCAGAGAGGCAGGCAGAGGCAGAAGCAGAAGCAGGCTCCCTGTTGAGCAAGGAGCCGGATGTGGGACTCGATCCCAGGACCCTGGGATCATGACCTGAGCCGAAGGCAGCCACTTAACCAACTGAGCCATCCAGGCGTCCCTCTACCTTAATTTTTTTAAATTAATTTAATTTTTAAAAAATTTTATTTGAGAGAGAGTGGGCATGGCTGTGAGCGGGGGAAGGGGCAGAAGGAGAGGGAGGGAGAGAATCCTCAAGCTGACTGCCTGCCGAGTGCAGAGCCTGATGCAGGGCTTGATCTCAGGACCCCGAGGTCGTGATCTGAGCCGAAACCAAGAGTTGGCCTCTCAGCTGATTGAGCCATGCAGGCTCCGCATTATTGGTGTTAGCTTTAAAGCCCTGTTTGCTGCTTGTGATTGGTTGTCCTTAGGTTTCAATTTTGTAACCTTGAGGCATTTATAGGCTTAGCTTTTGGTTTGCTTACTGGGCCAGCTTGGCGTTAGAGCCACCTCAGACTAAAGGCCTCCTTATTTAATTAATTAACCCTTCCTTCCACTTAAAGTCATTATAAAATGTTAATAAGCATGTTGGAGGGTAGTTCTTCTCCCATCCTTCCTTCCTTCCTTCTCCTTTTCTTCCTTCCTTCCTCTCAACTTTATTGTGAAAAATTTGAAACATACATGAAAGTAAAGGGACAGTGAAATGTGCCTTCATCATCATGTAAATTTAACAGTGTTCAACAGCTTGCCATATTCGGTTTCTCCATTTTATCTTTGCTAGAATATCTTAAAACAATACCAAACGCCATCAGTTCACCTCAAATACTTGAGTGTGCATTTCTGAATTATAAGAATGTTTTTTAACAAAATGACACTGATACAACTAGCGATACTAACAGTAACTTCTTACTAGCAAGTTCTACCCAGACCGTATTTAACTATGTTCAGGGCCAACCCAGTCTTTTCATAGTTGGTGTGATCGAATCAAGATCCCAACGTGGTAAGGAGCTACAGAGGGCTGTGTTTACAGTTCTTAGAGTTCAGGAATTTCTTTGCCTTTTGCACAATGACTCAGCTTTACCAATAAAATGCACCCTAACATTTGTGGTTTTGACTGTCTGGAAACAACTCCAGATGTCCATGGCATTTAGCAAAGACTGCCGAGGCACAGTTGTGAATCCTGGGCATTTCCAGAGTTGTGTCGGGGAGGGAGTTGTTCAGCTAGAACATGGGCCTTGCTGAAAGCTGGCACTTGGCTTTTCAGTGATGTTCTGTTGTTCTGTCTTCTTGTTCTTTTCTGATTTGGGATTTCACAGATTGGGACAAAATTTTTTTAAATTGGAGTCATACATAGGATTATTGGTTTTTTATTTTGCCAAGTAAGGACATTAAAAAATACTACTTATCACCATTATTTCATAAAAGGAAGGATATTTTATTTTATTTTATTTTATTTTTAAAGATTTATTTATTTAGGGATGCCTGGGTAGCTCAGTTGGCTAAGCATCTGCCTTCAGCTTAGGTCATATTCCCGGGGTCCTGGGATCAAGCCCCACATTGGGCTCCCTGCTCAGCAGGGAGTCTGCTTCACCCCCTCCCTCTGCCTCCTGCTCCCCCTCCTTGTGCTCCCTTTCTCTCTCTCTGTCAAATAAATAAAACTTTAACAGAATGTTAAAAGATTTATTTACTTATTAGAGAGAGCACCTGTGAGTGGGGTCGGGGGTCAGGTGAGGGCAGAGGGTGAGAATCTTCAAGCAGACTCCCTGCTAAGTGAAGAGCCCAGCTCAGGGCTCAGTCCTATGACCCATGAGATCATGACCTGAGCTGAAACCAAGAGTTGGGTGCCCCACTCAGGTGACCCAAAGAACGACATTGTAATGTTAAAAGGACCGAGTTGACATTGTTTCAGAATAGGGGGCATCTTCCCCAGAAAATGATAGCTGGCCACTTTATACTGATGTGTATATGTTCCATGGTTCCA
The DNA here is from genome assembly GCA_028646535.1 of Procyon lotor. Taxonomy (NCBI): domain Eukaryota; kingdom Metazoa; phylum Chordata; class Mammalia; order Carnivora; family Procyonidae; genus Procyon; species Procyon lotor. The sequence continues at coordinate 80,551,876 of CM053609.1, forward strand.
GCTTTCCCATTTTGCCGTGGACTGGTGAGCACTCTGTCACAGTTTGACATTTGGGAAACATCTCTTTACTCAAGATTGCTTGGATAGTAAAAACTTGCAAAGTGATAAAAATGGCATTCTTTCTTGAAGGGTAGTCATTGAGTGGGAGATGAAACTTGAGTAAAAGCTGAAAATGAAGTTCACTTGTAAAGTGGGGGTAGGTACAGGAGAGAGGTGCCACTTGTTTGAATTGTGATTTAGGGACACGTCAGGAGGCAGGGATAAACTTTTCCATATTTTCCTAGGGGTTTCGGATTGGATCAAGGGCTGTCAAGAATTAATTATTTTCTTAAGTCATTAGACTTCTTTTTTTTTTTTTTTTAAGATTTTATTTATTTATTTGACAGAGAGAGAGAGATCACAAGTAGGCAGAGAGGCAGGCAGAGAGAGAGGGGGAAGCAGGCTCCCTGCTGTGCAGAGAGCCCAATGTGGGGCTCGATCCCAGGACCCTGAGGTCATGACCTGAGCCGAAGGCAGAGGCTTTAACCCACTGAGCCACCCAGGTGCCCCAAGTCATTAGACTTCTGATGAGACCTCTCCTTGGTTCCCAAGAACTCCTTTTGATCTTGCTCCTGTTTTCCAATGCCATGTCGCCATCCTTGTCCAGTGCCCCACACTTGCCAGGCATTGTGTGAGGCGGCAGCCATTTTGTAAGCCCGGACCCCATCCCACAGCCTAACACCAGCACTAAGCCTGTGACCCACACATTTGTAGCTCTCACCTACCCTGCTCTGCTGAGCTTCAGATCAGCAAATCCAGTTGCCATTCAGCAGCCTCACATGAGTGTCTTTGTCTCAATCTGGCTCCCCCTCCTCACTTCCCTGCTGCACAAAATAGAAAAGTTGCTCATGCCAGAACCTGGGTGTTCTCCCTGACACATCCGTCACTCCTCACATTCACACCTTACCTATTCCTGAAGTGTTGACTGCAAAATACATTTCTAGTCTGTTTACTTCATGCCCTGATCATTGCTACCACCCTTGTCTTGGTCACTGTTCCCTCTTCCCTGGGTTATTGCAACAGTTCCCCTTAATCACCATTTCTCACCCCATCAGTCTGTTTTTCACACAGTAGGCAGCGGAAAGACTTTCTCAAGATGGAGATTGGGCCATGTTGCACCCCCTGTTCAAAACTCTGAGGACATTTGGGATGAAATGAAAAAAAAATTCCCTAACAAGGCCTCCAAGACTTGTGGGGTCAGCCCATCACCCAGCCCTAACCCCATCTCAAGTTATTTTCCTTTTCATTTACCACATATGATTGACACATTGTGCACTTTGATTTTCTTGAACACTCAAAGCCCTTTCCTACTTCAGGGTAGGGAACACATGGTGTTTCCTCTGCTTAGAAAAGTTCTCCCCACTCTCCCCGCTCTCTGCCTTCCCCCCTCCTCCAGACTGTAAGCTTCCAGAGGACATACCCTTGATTGTCCTTCTCTTTGATGAATAGCCGACATCTAGCACAGTCCCAGGCAGAGACTAGGCGCCTGGTAAATCTATGTTGAATGAATAAACGGCTATTCCAATTAACGTCAGTATTCTTCTATCTCTATAAAGGGAACAGAAAGGAGAGGTTGAATATATTTTAGAAAGAAAAAAGGCTATATTTTTGTTAGATTAGCCAAACTGACATTCAGCCCTTAGTATTCAGGCCAGTGTTTACCTCCACACTAATAATAATGGACCTTTCTGTGAAATAAAGTAAGTCATATTTTAAGTGGGTGCTAAGATCAGCTCCATTTTATCTGCATTACCAAAATTGCCAAGGTTTCTATAAAACTATAATGGATGACCTGTCTTTCTTTAATAAATGCTAAATCTGTCCATTTCTGAAGGACCTATAATACACCCATTTAAAGAAACTAAGTGCCTTATTAGCACTGGTTATTGAAAAGGCTAAAATCAAATATACTTAAAATGGCCCCATAATTTAAGCCTACATTTTTATTACAGTATGAAAAGAGAAGAGGCAACATATTTGTAGAGCTATTTCCTATAATACTTTTAAATAAATTGGGTAATTTTACTTTTTCTTTTGTTTAATGGAAATGATGTTTTCTGTGAACTGTAAGCCCATGCTGAGCTCCCCCTTTTCTTATTCCCTTTTCATGCATGGTCTTAGTGACTCACCTTATCACCGAGTCCCATTTGCTGATTACCTCTCCCTTCCCATTTACCTTTTTACTATCTGCTAATTGAGTCTCTACATTTATTTTGTGGATATGACTTATCCCCTCAACTATACTCGAAACTTCTTGTAAATAGGAGTTGATGTCTTTTTCTGCAGCATCCTCAGAGTAACAATCAGGTCAGGCTAAGTCATGTAGCCAGTCACAACATGTCCAAAATCGCAGGGGCTTTCTTTCCTACTCTACCTGCATGTCTAATGTGGACCAGCAGGGGGCTCTGATCATGTGTCCTCTCAGGGACCTGGGCTAATGGAAGGCTTTTCATCTTCACCCACATCTCTGATGAAAACAGTGAGAAGGAAACTGGGCACACAACACAGCTGGCTTTTAAAGCTTCTGCCAGGATGTAACACTTATCATTCCATGTGTCTGTTGCTGGCTAAAACAAGTCACGCGACTATGTCTGACTTCCAAAGAGCTGGGCAAGTGAAACCCTAAAATGGCCCTGGGAAAGGATAGTCAGGAATACTGGATGAACTACACTAATGATTCACACTTGGTGCTTGCAGAGCCCTGCTCCGTTCCCAGGCTCATGGTGGGAATGCCATCCTCCTTGCTTACTGAAGTTTGGAGACACCTGAAGGACTATGTGGGCTAACGGTAAAGGAGAAGGCAGTTGCTGGTTGGAAATGAAGAAAGTATTGCTATAGTGTATTTGCATTCTCCTGGTTTCAACTTCCCTTCTAAAATCTGGAAATAGTCTAGAGACTATTTCAAAATGAAGGACCTATGTGAATACCTGCCTTTATGCAGCAGATAGCTGTGTGTGCACTGATGATCTGGCCCTACACCCCGACCTAGTAGACATTCCTGCCAGTGATTTCAGTGAAGGCAGATGTTGACGCTCAGAAAACATTTGTGGACTGCATGAACCCGGGAGGGGAGTGAGTGATTTGGGTGATGAAATTATGATTCAAAGCTGGCATTCTGGGCTGAATAATGGGTTCACTCTAAGAGATCAGTGTATAATGTTTGGGTCTAAAGACCGATTGCATAACTACAGGATGGGAGATCTTTGAACAACAGCATGTGTGAAAAATCTCCAGGGCCTTCTGTTGACATGAATTGTACTGTTATTTAGTAGTGGGATGTGGTAGCCAAATGAGCTAATAGAATGTTCACATGGGAGCATGATGCCCGAGACAGGGGAAGGGCTAAGGGACTCTGCTCAGACAGTGCGTGGAGCTTGAACTCAGTTTGGGATGTCACCGTTTGAGGGACCTTGACAGATGAGCTTACCCAGAGGAGAGTCATTGGATCACCAGTGGAGCAAGAACACTCGAGGACTAGATGGAGGAACTGGGTCAATTTAGCCTAGAGAATGGAGAGACTGGATTGGGGAAGTATGGGAGGGGAAGGGTCAGTCTTCAGATAATCAGAAGGCTACCAGTTTTAGAAGAGGGAATTTCTCTTGCTACAGAAGACAGAAGAAGGATAGGTTACAGGGACACTGATTTTGACTCATGATCAGAAACAGAACCCTATGAAAGTTAAGTCTCTTGTAGGTTTTTGTCATCAAGGGGATTTATGAATCCAAAGATTCGAGTGACCAACTACCTAGTTTGCTCAAGGCTGAGGAGTTCTCATTTTTTTTTTAAAGATTTATTTATTTATTTGAGAGAGAGAGAGAGCATGCATTGGGAGAAGGGGCACTAGGAGAGGAAGAAAAGACCTCAAGCAGACTCCGTACAAAACCTCTGATGCAGGGCTCGCTCTCATGACCCTGAGATCATGACCTGAGCTGAAACCAGGAGTCAGATGCTTACCTGACTGAACCACCCACCTGCTCCAAGACTGAGGAGTTTTCTAAGACTTGGGATGTTGAGTGCTAAAATCAGAAAAATCCCAGGCAAACCTGGATAAAGTGGTCACCCTACCAAGAAGATTGCCTTTAATGTCATCTAAGGTCTCTTCCAATTTAGAGATTCTGTGATATGTTGATTTTCCCAGAAAATGTCAGGCAAAGCAATTATTCTTATATACCCTTTTTCCAATCCCTGCTTAATTTAATCTCAAAGGACTTTGCATGCTCTTTGAGCAATTGTTCCACATTTGTGTTTAAGATTTAATCACTGCTGCTGGATTCATGTCTTACAATTGTATCACATAATGAGGTGAACCTTTCCCTGCAAGTCCAAAGTCATTCATTGCATAAATGAGCATTTTGGAAACAAAGAGCTGCACCTTTCTCAAGAAACCACAATGGATAATTTTTTTTTATAGTTTGCATTGCTGTTTTTCTTAAATAAAGCACTAAGGAGGTGACTAGTGTTATAGGAAGTTAAGAAGTTTCATCACAATGAAATTTCACATGGATAGTGCACAATGCAAGAGCTGTTTGTATTCAACACATTCTGGTAGAAACTTTATTCTTTTCTTTTAATCATTATTGTATTTGTGACTCTGGAGTAAATTGAGTAAATCAAGCTGCATCCTTGCAGTTTTGTTTATTCTTTGGGGTTCAATGTTTGTATATTAGGACCAAGACTTCTACAAAGAGGTTTTGTAGTTTTAGCCTGGCATCCTTCCTGATGATGTGCTCCCTGCCTGTTCCAACCGTCTAACTTCCATAAGACCATAAGAGATAGTTACTGAGTTTGGCCAACTTTCCTAAGCCTCTTCTCTTATAACTCACTTGATGAAGCCATATAAATAAAGCCGTTTGAGAAGAGAAAAGTAACTGGTGAATGGGCTCCATTTATTGTCTAGTTGGTGATTTATAGAGAAGAGAAGGAATCCCTTCAATTTTCTGGCTTTGCATCCAATCCCAAGAATAGAAATCTAGGGACATGAGAGAATCATGGGAAGACTCTTGATGTGGCTTCAAGGAAGTGGCAATTTAAAAAGCTCTGCTTGAGAGGATGATTAATGGGGGACTAGCTGCTCTTTCAAACCCACTCCACCACATGCTCCCTCCTACTTTGGTTTGGACTCATGCCTTCGGGGAATTTTCCTTGGATATACACCTGACTCTGCCTCTCAAACAGAAATCACTCTCTGTTCTTACACCTGTGCTCTTGACTGTTCACTGGAGTTGTTGGTGACAGACTTGTTATAGGGCCAGGAAAAAAAGTCTCGTGATTCATGGTAAATAAAGCCAATATCAGTGGGTACGGTGTTGGACGTTCTACTCATTTAGTTGTCATCTATGCAAGAGAGGCACAAACAACTGAGATCAGCCTCCTTGTATCACCGCTTTGTGTACTTGACCACAGAGCCTTTGAAACTCTAGCTGGGAACATAATATGAGTAATAAATGTAGAAGGTCAGTAATGCATCCCCTGGAAAGCCTTATGGGGGAGAAATGGAATGCATTTGTTACTACAATCTGCAACTGCACTCACAGCCCCACCAATCTGTTACATTCTCACAAATAGCATTCCGGAATATCAAACTGAGCACAGGATTCTGGGCTTACCTTGTGTAACCCTTCCCATTGAATTGTAAGAAGTCAGGACTATGAATATTTTCAGTGGGCACTGCACTTTTGATCTAGAGTCTCTCTGAACTTTTAATAAATCAACCTAATGGTAAATATTGGAAATCCATTGCTCCAGTTCGGGAAAAGGCCCTCTAAAGGTAAATAGGATGCGTTCATCAACAATAACTATTTTATTTTGTGGTCTTCCAGCCATGTTGAAACACTCATGGGAATATGGCTGCCTTTCTCCCAGGTTTGCACCTGAAGTTGTCTAATGGGATCAAGGTGGATTTTTTTTTTTTTTTCTCCTTCAAGCAATTGCTTACTTTCTTTTCTCTTGGTACTCATTCTTTCCTGGATTCACATCCTCTTCTCACACTGTTGGTGTTGAGGGCTAGTGGATATCTCCTTACCGTTTCCCACGATTAGTATGAAGAGGACACTTGGTTGTTGAATGGAAACCTACTCTCAAGAGAGATAACTAGAAGGGCAAGAAGTTGAGAAAGAGGATTGCAAAATAATTGGTGGGCATAAAAAGGAGAGATTTACAAGTGTTGGGTATGAAAATTCAGCCTGGTGAGGATGACGTGGATGAAGTAACTCAACAGTATCACTCAGTGTGAGAGAAGCTGTGGAACCAGACAGCGAGTGGGCTCCGTGGCAGACCCCTCCACAGACCTGACACAGGGGTCCATCACTGGCCCCCTGTCTGCTAGCCACAGCTGCTCCTGATGGGCTAATAGATCTTGCTGGACAAGATATAATGCAATCTCAAATCTACTGTGACTCTACTTTTCAAATAATAGTGTTTTAAATTTATGGACTTATTATGAACAACGGAAAGTTACAGATTGGATTTATATCACCCATGAAGAAATTCTCCTTCACAAACACCCAACGCGTGCTGAACTCCATTATCTCCGCCTTCCTGCGCAATCGCTTTCCATCTGCCGCCTTTTCCCGTAGGCCACCCTGTCAGTGTGACACTCCCTACACAGTGACGACATGCCACCTGTCTTGTCACCTTTAATCTGTCCCCTGCCTGAATCGCACAGTCACGTTATAAATCCAGGAAAAGATTCTTGTTTTATTCAAACTGGTATCAAAGAAAAATTACCCATGGGCAACCAAGCTGTTTTTCCTTTACTCCACTTGCTTTTGAAAGGCTTTATAAAATAATACCATGCATAATTTACAGTCATGAATTTACGCTAGGGCAAGTCACCAAGTTGTTGTTCGGTTTAGAACTTTTTTCCTCGCAGCGTCAGTCAGATGCCTGACATAAGCAGCTAACACCAGCACGGCCCTTTTACTTCCTGTGTGAGTTTTCTCTGTCTTCCCTAAATACTTCTCAAGGCCTTAAAACAAGTTCACTTTTCCTTGAACCCACAGAGTCACTGCAGGTGGTGTTTTCTCTGATCTTCTGAAATTTTAAGTGAGATATTAGATCCAGTGTCTGAGGCAGTCAGCACAACCACGAGGCTTCCTTGTTTGTTTGTTTTTAATTCCTATGGGCTGTACCAGAATAAGCTCTCATCTCATTTGTATTTATCATTCTATAGAAAGGCATCATAGAGATAATAAGTTTTGCTTAACCTGACCCTTTGATTCAGAGGATGAGTTGTATGTGGGGGTGGGTGGGTGTGTTTTCATATAAAGAGAAAATGCAGCACGGGAAGAATTTTTTACCACAGTCATTTAGAAGGTAACGAGCTGGTATGATTCCTTAACATAAGGGCAAACTACTCTGCTGGGTTCTATTTTTACCACATCCTAAGATGGTTATGTTGTAAACAGGGATCATGGTATGTGGACTTCATTATCACTATCATACCCTTATAGCAAAATCGTGATCCTGATAATTAGCATTCTCTCCCTATGCTTGTAGATAACAATTTTAGCCCTGGACCTATTTCTCAAGTTGCTTTTGGGTCTATGAAAGAATTTCTTTGCTTATGTATTTTTTTTTTTTTAAAGATTTTATTTATTTGACAGAGAGAAACACAGTTGGAGAGGGAACACAAGCAGAGGGAATGGTAGCAGGAGAAGCAGGCTCCCTGCTGAGCAAAGAGCCCGATGTGGGGCTCGATCCCAGAACTCTGGGATCATGACCTGAGCCGAAGGCAGACGCTTAACGACTGAGCCACCCAGGCGCCCCTTGTTCAACAATTCTTAAAGTGGAGTTGAATGGTTCTGGAGGTGAAGTTTGAAGTTAGCATGGCACGGTAGTTCAGCGCAGTTGAGCTCCTTGAGTCTCTGTTGAGAGGTACATTAGAGACAGGAGCCCTTCCTCGAGCCCCTCCTCCCTCCCCCTTCCGTATGTGTGCGGTGATGTTTCCCAGCCCCTCTACGCCTTGCTACAAGCCGTTCCCTCTGTCTGGCACAGCCTTCCACACTCTTGACTCGTCCTACTTTTTTTTTCCCTCCAAAATTCAGCTGAAGTTTCACTTCTTTTTAGAAACATTTCTCGATTGTTCCCAGACTAAGAGCTCTTTATATTCCCCTTCTTCACTCAGATATGTGCTAGTGTGTATTTTTCTTGAATTCTGATGCACTGGTTGTAATATTCTGTCTTCCCTACAAGACTGTGTCTCCTTGATGGACAGCACTGTGTCCTGTTCATGGCTCTTCTCTTTCCCTGTATTATATCATTTAGCACTCTTCTAAATATTTCATTTAAAAAAAAAAATGTGAACTTGAACTTACCATGTTATTCATCTCCAGATGATACCCTCTGCTTCAGAGGAGTGTTTGTGTCCCTGCAAAATGCATACACTGCAGCCCTCACCCACAGTGTGATGGTATTTGGCGATGAGGTCTTGGGGAGGTGATTAGGGTTAGATGAGGCTGTAAGGGTTGGGCCCAACGATAGCATTGGTACTTTCATAGGAAAAGACGTCAGAGAGCTTGCTCTCTCTCCAGGAGCATCTGCCAAGGAAGGGCCACATGAGCATTCGGAGAGAGGAGGGCTGTTTGGAAGCCAGGGAGAGAGTCCTCATGAGAAGTTGCCAGGCTCGCACCCTGATCGCAGACCTCAGCCTCCAAAACTGTGAGAAAATTGCTTTCTGTTGTTTAAACCACCCAGTGTATGGTATTTGGTTATGGCGGCCAAGGGGACTCACAGACCTTCAGAGGAAGAACTGCCTGTTTATCCTTTTGTTTATTGTCTCTAAGTCAGATTTCTAGCCGTAAAAAACATTTCTTTTAGTTCCATGGTAACTCACCATTTGAACATTTGTTTTTCCTTAATTAAAAAAAGTAGGGACGTGTGGGTGGCTTAGTCAGTTAAGTGTCCGACTCCTCACTTTGGCTCAGGTCATCATCTCAGGGCTATGAGCTCTGTACTGGGCATGGAGCCTGCTTAAGATTCTCTCTCTCTACCTCTCTCTTTTTCCCTCTCTGCCCCTCCCTGCTCACACATGCATGCACATGCTCTCTCTCTCTCAGAAAAAGTAATGCATGCTTAATGCAAAAGAATTAGAACACAACACACACAGAGAAAGGGAAAAAAAAATCACCCATAATACAACACACAGAAAGAATTACTATTACTATTTTGGTGTTCAGCTTGCTAATGTTACAAACAATATAATGCACACATATATTATGTATGTATAAACACATATACATATTCCATAAAAATGAGATCATACCCTTATGACTTTGGAGACTACTTTTGATACATAGTTCACATTTTCCTATGACAGTAGTTATTCTTCTGTAATATTATTTTGGCTACTAAACTTTCTATCAGATAAATATATAACTCAACTGTAGAAATAATTCTTGGTCTATTCTTTTCAGGGGTAATTAAAATTTTATTAGTTTATTAGTTCCCCTAATTCAATAGTTGTTTCACTCCCACAAAGGTTATGTAGTTTCCTGTGGTTTGAGTATGGCAATTTCTAGCAAGAATATAGAGAATGGTAAAAATCATTTAATCATTCATTGATTAACATATATTGATTATTTATTTATTATATATTTTATTTGACACACTGAGAGGGAGAGCACACACAAGCAGGGGTTGTGGGAGAGGGAGAAGCAGACTCCCCACTGAGCAGAGAGCCCAATGCGGGACTCAATCCCAGGACCCTGGGATCATGACCTGAGCAGAAGGCAGAGGCTTAACCAACTGAGCCACCCAGGTGCCCCTAATATATATTTATTAAATACCCACTGGATAGTAGATACTATTTCTGCATTTCTGGAGAGAAATTCATCAGCATATAGTAAGAATCCTAAAAATATGCATGACCTTTGTTCCAGTTATTGTTCTTTTAGAAATTTGTTGTAAGGAAATATCATAGATGCACAGATAGATTTGTGTTCATTGCAGCATGGAGAGCAAAAGAATGGATGTGACATAAATTTCCACCAGTGGAGACATAATTGAAATAATTGTGGCCCATCCATATGATAGAACATTTTCCAGTCATTAAAAGCACTATTTTCAAATTGTATTTAAAGATGTGGCAATTGCTTAGAATAGAATGTTAAGTTAAAAAAAAAGTTAAAAAAATTATGTCTACAGTATGTGATCCCAGTTTTGCACAAAACAAAACAAAACAAAACTAAAGTCTGTTCAGAGAAAATAAAACAGAATACTAAAACAGTGATAGTATTTTCTCTAATAGCTGGATTCTTGGTAATTTTTATCTTTCCTTTACATTCCCTGTGTTTTCCAGAGTTTGTATGGAAAACAGGTATTACCTTTGTGATTAAAAATGTTTTGAGCAGCTAAAAAATATTCAGGATAGTTTATTAATTTCAGAGAAATGTAGCATCTTTTACTGGAATCATTGTTTCATTTTGGCACAGTGAAACGGTTCAAAAACAGATGGAAGATTCACCTTTATTGTGATGCCAAAAAGCTCTGGGAGTGTTTTTGATGAAGGGGAAATACACCAAAGATCCAGGGGAGGCATCACCAATATACCCTCTACCCTAATCATTCAAGGCCGCCCCACCCCCGCTTAAAAGCCACTGTCCTGGGGCCATTTTGTCTGCACCCTTCCCCAGCACCACAAATCCATCTAGTCTGGCCACTGATCATACTGCATAGTAATTATGTTTCTTTTCCCTCCTGGGTTTTTCAGAGCCTAGCATGGTACCTTCCTTACAGCACTTGGTAAGATGCAGAATGAGGAAATGAATGACTCATCAAATGCCCACTTGTTGTGTGAAACCCTGAGACCTGAGCAAACCGGAGCTAGGATGTTGGACTTGATAGAGTCCAGCTTTGCCAGCTTTGCTCGAGAGAAGCACCTCAAGTCAGGATATGGTATGGCCTGTGTCCTTACAACCTCAGTGAATGGTTTCCATTCCTTCCCCTTATTCTTACTCTCTCAGGCTCTTGCATTACCTATAGTAACCTTCACATGTCTGAACTGAGAACTGTTCATCAGAAAGGAGGCTGTCTGCTTTGTGGGTCAACTTCCTGCATTATTTGGTCTTGAGGCCCACAGTAGAGTGATCCGTTTCCACACACCAAACTATCATATCCAAGCGGGCTGGGGGAGGCTGCTGGGGTCCTCTGACCTCAAAAGCCTAATCAAAGAGCAGTCATATAGTAAAGACACTGGGAAGAGGGAGTATTGACCCAAGCTCTTTTTTATGCAGCAGCACAAAAACATAGGGGCCTGGGCTGGGAGTAGGAGTCTTGCTAACAAGCAAGCAGCCCTCTGGCTGCTCTCATTGTCCTGTGAAGGAACTGAAGTCAATGAGCAGATGGTTAGAGCACAGGACTCTTTCTGTTAACTTCAAATTCCATTCCTATGGTGTAGGACTGATTAATAGGACATGGGTCACATTCTGGCTCCCAAAGCCCTTTCCACAATTCCTGCTGGAATCAATGGGAACTGCTTTCATGGCTGAGGGCAGTTTAGTTTCCTTAGATGTAGGGTATAGTGTCTATGGTGTGTACATGTGGTACACAGAGAGAGAGGGGTTGAGATTGAGAAATGCTGAGTATTGGTCTTTTCCAAGAGAAGGGACTAAAGACATCCCTCAGTATTTGGGGATAGCCCTGTCTTTGCTGTTATGAATCACTCTACTGATAGAAAGAAATAAGAAATCTCCTCTGTCATAGATCCCATTTAATATTCATGCCCAAAATAAACTGAGTTCTTGCCCTAATTCGGCTCACTGACTATTACTTTTCAGCCTCGGGGAAGGGATCATCCCCATGTCATCCCTTCCAGATATTTAAAGAGTAGAGGGTGAGAGCATAGAAAATGGAAAGACTGATTATGCCTTGCAAGGAGTGGAATTAAGGCCACTGCCCTTCAGCCCAGGAATACTTGATGGCCAATGGCTCATGTTGGTTTTCTGAAGCGTCCCCTCTCTTATTAACAAAGACCATTTAAGGTCACCGTGATTGGCTTTTGTCTCTCGAGTGTCTCTCCCTCCCCAGCCAGGGCCGATCTCATCTCCTGTTTTGTCTCCTGATAAGGCTACCCATTCTGCGTGGGATTCTGAAAGACTCTACTATTTGATATTCCATTTTGCAGTCAATTGCCGAAAAGCCCTTTACATTGTCCAGACAACGGAAATGAATGCATTTTCTGTTTTCTCTAGGAGCTCTTCATGGGGGGAAGCAGAGAATTCAACTTTATGATTTGACAAGATCAAGCCGATAGTAGGTGTGTGGTCCGTGCAGGGCCTGCAAAACTGTGTCCCCAGTTTTGTCCCCCATGTCCCCATGGGGCGGATGCCCCATCCCCACCTCTCGGGGACTCTTGGTGCCAAAAACTTGCTCTCTCATTTTGTGTAATTTGAAAATAAATTTTGATATTCTATAGGGCTAGTGCCTATGCTTTGTTTTCTTTTTTAAAATTGGTATTCTTGTTCCTATGATTTTTTAATATTAATTTTAGAATTATATTGTCATAGTCCAATCAAAAAACTATTTTAGAGTTTGCACTTTTACTGAATGTAGAGATTAATTTGGAGAAAGTTATCCCTATAGAATATTAAATTCTGTCACAATGACATATCTCGCCATTTATCTGGTCTTTCTATCTTTCAGGAAAGCTCAAGTTCTCCCATGGAAGTCTTGTACATGTTATTCCAGTACACAGTTCGGTGCCTGAATACTCAAAACTTTTTTGAGTGAGTATATTTTTGTGTATCTTATGAATTCAATAAGAGTTCCAAAAATTTTTTTATTCATCTTTTATCTCAGAGTCTTTCTGAAGCATCTTTTTCAATTCTAATATTGGAGATTTTCTTGGATTTTCTATGTATATAATAATATAGTCTGAAAACCAGTTTTTTTCTTTCTGATCCTTATGCATTTCATTTTTTTTAATGACCTATTTTACTTGCTATGGTTTCAGTACAATGTTGAATAGAAACAGGGATGGAAAAGTCTGTGTCTTTTTCAGGAATGTACTGGGAAATCAAAGTCTCACCATAAAACGTATACTTTTAATGGATGCTCTTTATCAAATTCAGGAAATTCCCCTTCTATGCCTAGTTTTCTTTCTTTTTTTTTTAAGATTTTATTTAATTATTTGAGAGGCAGAGAGGAGAGCGAGAGGGAGAAGCAGACTCCCCGCTGAGCAAGGAGCCCCAAGGGAGCCAGTCTCCCTCCCAGGACCCAGGGACCATGACCTGATTCAAAGACAGATGTTTGACCAGCTGAGCTACCCAGACACTCCTATTGCTGGTTTTCTAATTCTTAAAATCATGGGTGGGTTTCCAGTTTTATTAAGTGTGTTTAAAAAATAAAAATTGCTTGACTAGATGTGCTAATACTTATTTTCTGCAACTATGTTCATTTGGTGTTCATTCTTTAGCATTTGCTTATTGGAACACAGATGCAGACAGGAGGAAATGTAGCCTGATGGTTAAGACTGCAGGCTGTGCAGTGAGAGTGCGCTAGGTTTGAGCTCTTGTTCTGTCACTTCCCGACCCTTAACTTGGGCAAGTTACACAAACTCCCTGCTCTACTCCTCTACTCCTCTTCTCCAAATGGGGTTAACAGTAACACCTACTACACAGATACTAACAAAATAATCAAGTAAAGCTTTTACAGATTTCATTTATTCATTTTAGAGAGAGAGAGAGAGCATGAGTGAGTGGAAGAGCAGAGGGAGAGGGAGAGGGAAAAGCGGGTTCGGCACTGAGCACAGAGCAATGCTGGGCTCTGTCTCACCATCCTGAGATCATGCCCTGAACCAGGATCAAGAGTCCCAAGTTCAACTGACTGAGCCTCCCAGGTGCTCCTCAAGTGAAGCTTTTAGAATAGTTCCCAGTGCTTTGTGAACATTCACTGTATGTCAACTTCTTTTCTGCTTCCCATTGCTATTAGTCCTTAGATGCTCTTTGTGCAGTTTCGGTATCAAGATTATGATAGTACCTAAAGGGAGACTGAGAAATTTCTCTTTTATTTTACAGTCCAATATAGCTTATATAGGATTAGGATATACGTTCACTGAAACTTTGGTGATAAAAATCATAAATTAAATTGAAATTAAAATCATCTGACCTGGGAATGTATATGGATACATTTTTGCTGTTTAAAAAATACATCGATGTATTTAAACTTATTTCTTGTTGGGTCAGTATTGACAAACTTGTCTAAAAATTATAAATATAGATCTCAAAATTTGGATTTATGCATTCACTCAGGTCATTTCTTCAGTCTCTATGACACCTGAAATAATTATCCTTTCTACTTCTGACCTTGATTAATTTGTGCTGTCTCTTTTTCCAGACCAGTCTCACCAGAAAATAGTCCATTTGATTTGCCATTTCAGAAAAAACTTAGTTTTTCATTCCTTTCTACTGTTTCTTCCTGTTGTCTTTATTATATCCATTCATCTTTCCTTGAGTTTTAGCTTTTCTTTTTCTGACTTCTTGAATGCTTAGCTCATTCTTATATATGTGTATATATATTCATATACGTATATATATTCAAGTTATATATATTAGCTAATATATGTAAATAAGATGTATTATATATATTAGCAGGTTATGCTAATGATTTCTACTGTGACTTCTTTGTTAATTCAAATTATTTGGGTATATGCTTTGTTCCATTGTTTCAAGATTATGTCTTTCTGCTGTACTTGGGGGATTCAGGATTCTATATTGCCTTTACGTCAATATTGATAATTGTAATCTGACTATTCTGTGTCTTATCAATTTTTGGTCTGGGTGATTTATCACTTTCTGGGAAGGCATATTGGAATTGTTCCTTATGATTTTCCTTTTTATTCCTGGAATTTTATAGCTTTTTGCTTTATATATTTTGAGACCATATTGTTCAGCACAACAGAATCAGGCTCATTCTCACTCTCCCCCTCCCAACCCCCCAAAATTCCTTTTCATTGGTTTCTTTATGAATAATTCTATTTGCTCTAAATTCTATTTTGCCTGATACTAATAAGGCTTCACTGGCTTTCTTGCAGCTGCTATTTACCTGATATATGTTTTTTTCGTCTATTACAAATATCATACAATTGGAATTTTAAAAGTGCCAGGATGAAACTATATCATAACCAGTGGTTTTAATGTTTTTATTCCATTTATTACTGGTATATTTGGAACTTTTCTATCTGATTTTCTGTTTTTGTGTTACTCTCCTTTCTCTTTGCTATTCTTTTCATTTTTTTTTTGTCCTACATTCAATTTTTTATTTATTTTCTCTCCCTCTTTTCTAACTTGGAAGTTACATTTTTTGTTTCTGTTAGTGGTAATCTTTAAATTTTTGCCATCAATACCTAAGTATAAAGTGAACATTTCCCAAACAATGTAAGGACTTCCACTTTTTCCCTCCATTTTTTTTTTATTGTGGTAACATACATCTAATGTAAAATTTACCATCTTAACTATTTTTTTCTCCCTAGAATGTTTTACTTTTATTTTTTAACATTTTTAATTTAAATTCAATTAATTAACATATAATGTATTATTAGTTTCAGGGGCACAGGACTGTGATTCATCAGTCTTATATAATGTGCAGAGCTCATTACATCACGTGCCTTCCTTAATATCCACCACCCAGTCGCAGTCGCCCCCTCCCCCCCACCCCCTTCCCTTCCAACTACCCTCAGTTTGTTTCCTATGATTCTCTTATGGTTTGTCTCCTTCTCTGATTTGATCTTGTTTTATTTTTCCCTTCCTTCCCCTGTGATCCTCTGTTTTGTTTGTTTTATTTAAATTTAATTAATTTCCATATAATGTATTATTAGTTTCAGAGGTAGAGGTTGGTGATTCATCAGTTGCATATAACGCCCAGTGCCCATTACATCACATGCCCTCCTTAATGCCCATCACCCAGTCACCCCATCCCCCTACCCTCTCACTTCCAGGAACCCTCAGTGTCTGATTAAGAGTCTCTCATGGTTTGTCTCCCTCTCGGTTTTGTCTTGTTTTATTTTTTTCCTCTTAACTATTTTTAAGTGTACAGTTCAATGGTATTCAATAAATTCATAATGTGTTGCCATCACCACCATCCCTGTCCAGGATGGACACGTCTTGTCAAACTGGAAGTCTGTATTCATTAAACAACTCTCCCAGCCTCCCCGCTACCACCCTGGTAGCCACCTTGCTACTTTCTGTCTCTCTGATTTCCACTACTCTCAGGACCCCGTGGAAGTGGAATCACAACGTATTTGTCATTCTGTGGCTGGCTTATTTCACTTAGCAGAATGGGAAGCTCCCACTTTTCAAACTCTATTCTTTTCCCATTTTCGTGTTCTTGGTGCCTGCTATTTCCTTCTATCTTGTTTCCAACTTCCTGTTAGTTCATTGCATTATTATTGTTTTCTTTATAGGCGAACTTACTTAGACTGATTACTCTAGATACTGACATTGGCATTCATCATTGCATCCAGCATCTTGCTTCTTTGCTTTGGACTACGTTTCTTCATGAGCTACGGTTTTAGCAGATATTTCAGTGAGGATCTCTGAATGGTAAATGCTTTCTTGTCTTTGTCCACACGGGTTTTTATTCTGCTCTCTCCTTGAATTTTGGGTTTGTCAGGTGTAGGATTCTAGGGTGACAGTTATTTTCTCACAATGGTATGAAAATACTGGTTCATTTTCCCATGGAATATGCTATTGCTAGTGGGAAGCTGGCTGGGAACCTGGCTGTCATGCCCTTGTAGGTGATCTATCTCTTCTCTGCTCAGAAGATTTTCTATCGATTTTGATATTCTGCAGTTTTACCATTATGTGTCTCCTGGTAGATTTATTTTTATTTATCCTTTTCAGCATTTGGGTAATTTTTCATTCTAATGAATTAAACATTCAGTTCAGAAAAAAAAAATCTTAACCATTGTCTTTTCAAATCCTGCTTGACCTTTATTCTGGCTTTTCTCTCTTTCTGGAGATATATTTTGAACTTTGAAATGCTAGTGTTCGTATCTCTGAACTGATTTCACATTTCCTATCTCTGTCTCTCTCTGTACTATATTCTGCATGATTTCTTTAGATCTATTTGCCATTTATCTTATACTCTCTTCGACTCTACTAAATCTGTTGTATCACTTGAAATTTTCATTTTTAACAGCATATTTTTCATTCTTAAAATTTCCATTAAAAAAATCTGTCCTTTGGGTGCCTGGGTGGCTCAGTTAGTTAACCATTTGCCTTCAGCTCAGGTCATGATCCCAGGGTCCTGAGATTGAGCCCCAGATTGGTCTCCCTGCTCAGTGAGGAGTCTGCTTCTCCCTCCCCCTCTGCCCCTCTCCCCTGCTTATGCCTGTATTCTCCCTCTTTCTCTCAAATAAATGAATAAAAGCTTTAAAAAATCTGTCCTTTTTCATACTTTTATTTATGATTTCCATTCTTTTAAAAGTATCTTAATTGTCTTAAATATACTAATTGTAGTCTGTGTCAGAAACTTGGAATGATAATTCCTCCACATATTACATCCATCCACTGGCATTCCCTCTTAGTGGTTTATTCATTTCTTTTGTGGATTTTAATACTTTCTTTTGGAATCCCTATCAGCAGGGTCTTTGTTTTTTTCTTGTGGGACTTCTGTCTCCCCACTTGGTTTAAGAATCCCTACAAAGAATAGCTGAAGTATGGGGGCACCTGGGTGGCTCAGTCGTTAAGCGTCTGCCTTCGGCTTGGGTCGTGGTCCCAGGGTCCTGGGATCAAGCCCCGCATCGGGCTCTCTGCTCGGCAGGAAGCCTGCTTCTCCCATTACCATTCCCTCTGCTTGTGTTCCCTCTCTTGCTGTGTTTCTCCCTGTCAAATAAATTTTAAAAATCTTAAAAAAAAAAAAAAAAGAATAGCTGAAGTATGATTTCAGGAAAGTTATGTATTTCTTGCAATGGGGGACATAGTAGCTAGCAGCAGAGAGGTAAGTCCCAAGTGAGAGAGGACAAAACTGATAAGAGTCAGATCCTAGAGAAGGTGAGAAGCGGGAAGATGAGGAGCCTAGGGATAACTTTATAGAAAGGAAGAGGAGTACCTCTTTCTGGAAATAGGAGAGAAGGCAAAACTGTAGTAAAAAATGCAGGGGAATTTTGAGTAAAGCAATGACCTACTAATCTTCTCAGAATAATAAGTGAGTTTGTCTCTCTAGTGAAGGAAGTCACATGTGTCTGAGGAGACCAATGCTGTTTAGGTGGTATATGGAGACACGAAAAGTTAATGAAGAAGGTTGTCAGTAAGGAGTGAGGACTCAGGCAGGGTTTAGAGAGAATGGGCACATGGGATGCAAACGGTGTGCTTTGGTGTTTTGTCTCACATCCCTTGGCAGCTATAGAATGGGAAGAAAAAAAGTGAGAGTATCCCAGATTTGATAAGTAGAAATCTGGCCACTCAGGAGGTAGCTTGTGAGTGAATAATTCTAAGGTTCAGGGAAAACCTTGCTGAAGTCCTTTTTGGGATCGGTCCAGGCTGGGAGGGGGGCAGAGGAAGCTGGAAGGACACTGATGGATGAGGACACAAGAGAAGGATCTAGAGAATGGAGGCCCAGAGGGGGGGGAGGATAGTTTTAGTAGGAATTAGAGAGCTGGAGGGTGAGAAATAAAAGTTTAGGTCAGAAAAAGGAATTTTCAACTTGAGTACCTTCATGATAGAATGGTGCCCAGTGCTGAGCAGATCAATAATTCTTTGTGGATTGGTTATTTACTGCATACTTGCGCTCTGGAGGAAACGTTAGTTGCTCTGAGCTTCAGCATAGCAGTTTCTCTATTTCAATTCCTTCTTTTTTCTTCTTTTTAAAAAGATTTTAATTAATTAATTAATTGGTTAGTTTATTTATTTATTTATTTTATTTGAGACGGGGTGGAGAGAGAAGCAGGCTCCCCGCTGAGCAGGGAGCCTGATGCGGGGCTCGATCCCAGGACCCTGAGATCATGACATGAGCTGAAGGCAGATGGTTAACTGACTGACCCACCAAGGTGCCCCCTCCCCTTTTTTTTTAATAGGCTCCATGCCCAGCTTGGCTTGAACTCGTGACCCTGAGATCAAGACCTGAGCTGAGATCAAGCGTCAGAAGCTTAACCCACTGAACCACCCAGACACCCCTCAGTTTCTTTTTTAAAAAGTGGGAATAACCAGCCTTGCAAGAGGGTTATCGTACATCTTATTTTTTTTTTTTTTTTTTAAGATTTTATTTATTTGACAGAGATCACAAGCAGGCAGAGAGGCAGGCAGAGAGAGAGGAGGAAGCCGACTCCCTGCTGGGCAGAGAGCCTGATGCGGGGCTTGATCCCAGGACCCTGGGATCATGACCTGGGCCGAACGAAGGTAGAGGCTTCAACCCACTGAGCCACCCAGGCGCCCCCGTACATCTTATTTTATGATTTTTACTTTTTTGGCATCACAACCTCTTTATTATGTTTTCCACTATGCCCAGCCTCTGGGAGCATGAGCTCCTTCAGGAGTGAAGGCTGAGCCATGGGAGGGAGCATGCAGCTGTAGGGATGGGAAGACAGGACCTGGGGATGTTATCCTCAGCTTATTGTCAGGTTACCTGCTGCAGGAAGGGCATGAGGGACCAGAGGGCCTTGTATCCTCCAGGTAGTTGAGTGTTCTCAGAGCCCCCCCGCCCCCGCAATAAGCCTGTGTTTGGCTGGGAGACAGATTACAGGTCATCTCTCAAGGAGGCTAAACCTGAAGGCCTTTGTTACGTATGGCCAGGGAAAGGCCTTGCTGCTTATACTTTGATGCCAACCCATACTACACAAACTGGAATGTGATTGGGCTTCTTAACCACTGGCCCAGACCAGATGTGACACCCTCTTCTCAATCTGGGTCATCAGGGCCTGTGGCCCAAAAGGAAGAGGGTTTCTCTTAGTGCTAGCTGGGTCTAGTGGAAATTCTGTCACCTGTTTATCTTCTTTCCTTTCAATGTTGCCAGAAGCAGTCGTGGCAGGAAAGCGACCGTGGGGGACATGCCCAGTCCCACCCACCCCAGAGCTGAGCTTACAGTGCATTAATATTAAGATGCATTAATATTTTCCTTTCTCCATCTATTTATCCTGCATTTTAAGAAAAGGAACACTGGGTGTGGTGCATGAACAATAAATCTTGTAGCATTGAAAAAATAAAATAAACATATTTGGGGGAAAAAAAAAAGAAAGGGTTCGTGTTAGGTGCTTATCAATTTACAAAAATCTCCAAGGGTTTTGTCTAAAATCTTCGTAGTCGTTGAGGCCTGCTTCTTCAAGTGCTTTCCCATAGTTCCCAGAATGTCTGCTTTCGGACTGAGCTCTTGGTGTAGAGCAGATAATGCCGCTGCTCCCTGAAGGCGGCCCAACCCCCGCTCCTGTCAGTCAGCGATGACTTACATTTCCCCTGGGTGAGCCAGCTGCTGCCTCTGCAACGGTGCCGCCGCCGTGGCTTGGCCATTGTCTGTGCCAACTGTGGTCGCTTTTCCTTTTCCATAAGGCATACAGGCTGGCTTGGTGCTTTTCCTTTTCCATAAGGCATACAGGTCGGTTTGGTGCTTTACCAAACTGCAGCGGGCTTTGTGGGTCTCTGTCAGCATTTCTTCCCTGTTGCCTTCTTGGTCTCAGTTGTTTCTAGGAGGGAGCAGACCTTTCTCGCTGAGTCATCATTGGCTGTGGTGTGGGACATCAGAACAGCTTTTAACTTCTTGCTAATTCGTGATTCCTACTTTACACACAGCCCCACCTGGAGCTCTGAGGGTGTCTTGAGGCAGAAGATTCATAGGAAAATTTGATTTAATGGGGATAATTGCCTGGGATGGGACATAATTCCTCCCAGCTCAGTCTTTGTGCCCCCCTGGTGGTGGGGAAGGGTCCATTCACACCGGGCCATCTCACTGGGACTTGCTCTGAGGTCTTCCTAAGTGGGAAAAATGCAGGAAATGCAACGATGGGATTGTATTCGTTCTCCAAAAAGTGCTTACTTTGAAAATGGAGTGAAAAAGAAGGAAAGTTTTGATGCAGAAGGAAAAATCAGGTAGTAGAAGGTAGAAATGGAGGACCACAGTGAAAGAGAAAGCAAATGGGTCCTGTCCACTCTAAAATGTCCCAGGATGGTGCTCTTCCTGGTTCTGCCCTGGATTTTCCATTTCTGCTGATAACTTCTAAGTCATAAGTCAAGGAGATGTATTTGAAGAGCCTTATGACTGCCAGAATGTGAGTATTGGGA
>CM053609.1:80573617-80594348 GCA_028646535.1 Procyon lotor
TTTTGTGTGGACTCCTCGGCCCTAGTCCTGACCAATCCATTCAGAATCATTTGGTAGTGGGGTCTAAGTACTTGCTTTTTCCCCCCTCCCTCTGTCCCTCCCTCTTTTCTTTTCTTTTCTTTTCTTTTCTTTTCTTTTCTTTTCTTTTCTTTTCTTTTCTTTTCTTTTCTTTTCTTTCTTTTCTTTTCTTTCCTCAGGGCCTTGCTTCAAGCTTATTTATTTTTGTTTTGGAAATGTCTAAAAAATCGGCTCTTGGGTTTCTTAGCTCATAGCAGTTAAAATCATAATATTTGGCAGGGAGAGGTGTAGAAGGGGGTAAAGGGGTGGGGGACAGATACTAGAGGCACAAACACAGGTGGCAGCAAGAAGTGATAGCTGACAGTAAAGAACATGAAAAGCAGACGAAAGAACTCATTTAGAGGAGGGGCATATTTTCCGCAAGTGATTAACAACACCTACGAGCTACTGTGTTACTGTTATGTTAGAGCACCCAATATTCATTTTTTTAAAGATTTATTTATTCGAGGGAGAGCAAGCATACGTGGGGGGAGGGGTAGAGGGAGAAGCAGGCTCCCTGCTGAGCAGGGAACCTAACGTGGGGCTTGATCCCAGGACCCCGAGATCATGACCTGAACAGAAGGCAGAGGCTTAATGACTGAGCCACCCAGGTGCCCCAGCAACCAATATTCATAATGGTGATCTCTAAGTAAAAAATAAAATAAAATGGATAAATTATGTTTACTATATTTTGTTGAAAAGGCATGGAGTTATGACATTTTTGAAGAGTGCCTATTTCAAATGGCTACAGTTTTAGAGAGTCAGCTTTATTATAATATAATAATATAATATTTATTATATTATATACAGTACATATTATATATTCAGCTATATTAAATATATTAGTTCATATTATATTTTCATATTTCATATTATATTTTCAGTTATTCATTTGCTCCCTTATTATCTTACCTTAGTACCATGCAAAGGGCCAGGAGAAAATAACATGATCCCTCAAAAAGCAAAATGCAGTAGTCTGGAAATGCAAGCATCTCAGTTGAGAAGAAAGGTCAGAGATCTCGATCTGGATCTGGAAGCGCTTATGCAGAAATTTCTACTGAAGTCACGTGAGTACAGTCCAGAGAAGTAAAGGGGGCAGCTCAGAGTGGAGCCAGGTGATGGCCTCGCTCTCCAGGGATAGATAAGGCATTGCTAGGTCACATGTAAGTTGCACTTCGATCCTCATACAACTATAGGATGGACCAAGAATCAGGAAATTTGGACATGATCATGGACTAAATCTTCTTTGAAATAGAAGTTTTGCATAATGTTCCCCCTCACTCCCTTGCCCATCAAGGACTCGGTCTAAATGCATAAATAGGATCAAAAATAAGAGTTACTGGGGAGACAAGTTTGACTGAGCCTCCATATGATGAAGCAATTAAACAAATACCACCAGAGTCAAGTTTCAGTGCCGAAGGTTTGACTCGGATCATTGAGGCTCTCATCTATTCATAGTGTCCAACTCTGCAAAGTAAACTGGTGCTATGAAGTGTTTTGACACTTCGAAGCAAAACTTCAAACTATTGGGTGATTGATACGAAAAATAAAGCGCGTGAAAAGACAAAATGTATAGTGCATTAATACACCAATCTGTTACACTGAGCAAACAAAAGCTTTCTAAATTTTACCATTGATGTTCCGGGCAGAAGAAAATGGTAATCAAGATGGCGTATTCTGAGTTTGCTGTGATGTCTTGTCATGCCTCCTGCTAAGTCATAGGAGCAACAGAGTTAAACTTTAACTCATTCACCAAACATAGGGAACATCGACTCTAAGGAAGGCCCTTTGGTAGTTATGTGGGAGACACGACGGTAAATGATATTTAGCCCTGGCTTTGAAGGAGCTTATGAGTAACTGAGGCACCAACGGATGACTGCGTCAGAAGGCAGGGACTGATTACAGAGTGACTTTGCACATCTCCTGTTCCAACCTTCGGACAAATCATCCAGAGAGCTTTGGGTCTTACGTGGGATCTAAATTCAAACCAACATGTAATTAACAGCGATTTCAACAGTTTTATCTTTTCTTTTTTTTTTTTTTTTTAAAGATTTTCTTTATTTGACGGAGAGAAACACAGTGAGAGAGGGAACACAAGCAGAGGGAATGGTAGCGGGAGAAGCAGGCTTCCTGCGGAGCAGGGAGCCGGATGCGGGGCTCGATCCCAGGACCCTGAGATGATGACCTGAGCCGAAGGCAGACGCTTAACGACTGAGCCACGCAGGCGCCCCTATCTTTTCTTTAATATATCACTACTATTTATCAGTTGAATATATGAGGGCTTCCAATAAATTGGTTCCAAAGGCGGTTTCTATATGGCCCAGTTGTAAAAATCAAAGGCATGCGATTTATATATGTAAGATATATATTTCTATAAAATGTATCTTTATAATTATGTTAATATGCTTATATTTATATATTTATTTTATATAATGAATAAGTCACATAATAAATATAATAATGTAATTATATACTAAGGCAAATATTTATATTTATTTATATGGATCTAAATATAAGTATACATGCTTATATGTATAAATACTGCGAGGCACATAGTAGACAATCATTATTTATTTGTTGACTGAATAACAACATAAAATCTGGACTAAATTTGCTATGAACTATCTAAGTTATCTATTTATGATGTGCATCGATTGCTGTTACTTGAAACTGTTAAATTTATCACATTAGTTAGATAGACATAGTAGAACTCTTCCTTGGAGATGAAATGCTCTCCAACATGTATCTGAAGATCACACGTTCAGCTAGAAAGTCAAGGGAATATACTTTCACCAGATGACAACCTCAGGTGGCCCATAGGCGAAAGGATGCCCAAGCTTTCACATCACTGCCCTTTTAAGCAAGAAAGCTACTTGAGAAAAAAATGCATTGGCTAGATGGTCCACATAATGCGAACGATTAGCATTTCTTAGTGCAGGCCTGGGTGCTATTTTAAATAAATATTTTAGACTAGTTTTAGATTTATAGCTAAACTGGGAAAACAGTATACATAGTTCCTACATACCCCATGCCCAGTTTCCCCTGTTACTAACACCTTATATCAGTATGGCATATTTATCACAATTAAGATATTGATACATTATTATTAACTAAAGTCCATACTTTACTCAGATTCCTTTAGTTTAGTTTTTTTTTTTTTTTACATTTGTTTGTTTATTTGTTTTTACTTAATGTTCTTTTTCTGCTCCAGGATCCCATCTTGGATACACATTACATTTATCTCCTTAGGCTCTTCTCGGTTGGGGCAGTTCTCAGACTCTCCTTATTTTTAATGACCTTGGCAGTCATTTTGTAGAATCTTCTTTATTGGGCTTGTCTGAAATTTTCCTCATGATTATACTGTGGTTATGGGTTATGGTATGGGGTACCACACCACAGATACGGTACCATTTTCATCACATCACATCAAGGATATGTAGTACCAACATGATATTGTTCTTGATGTTGATCTTGATCACTTGGTTGAGGTAGTGTTTGTAAGGCTTCTCCACTATAAAGTTACACTTTTTCCTTCTTTTCACACTGTACTCTTTGGAAAGAATTTACTCTGCACAGCCCCTATTTAAGGAATGGGGAGTTAATGTTCCATCATCTTGAGGCCAGAGTTTCTGCATAAACTATGTGGAATGTTTTAGCATGGGACATTTGTTTCTTGTCCCTATTTATTTGTTCAATCATTTATTTATGGTATGGATTCACGGGTATTAATTTTGGGTTATAATCCAAACACAATTTCACTTTGTTGCTCAAAGGCTTCCAGCTTTGGTCATTGGGAGTTCTTTTCAATTGGCTCCTTTATTCCTTTGACATATCCTAATGGTCCTAAGTTTTTGTTTTAGTTAGCGCTTCTTTACTTGCTTTGATGCTTCGGGTTCATCTTGTATATTTTTGCCCTGTCCTAAAATCACCCATTTCTCCAAGGGTCCCTGGTTCCTTTTATTGAAGAATGGTCTTAGAAACCAAAATCTGAGCACTTAGCTAGACTTGCTGTTAATGGGGTTTCAGGCTGCAATTTTGATGTTTGGATGGAAGCTTGCCTGCATCTTCCTAGAGGTCCTCATAGCCCCACTTTCCCCTTCCCACTGTCTAGATTCACAGCCTGCTCCTCTTCCTGATAAACCTCACTCCATTTCCTGTGTTAGCTATTCATCATCAGCAACTCCTTCAGGGTTATCTTTAGTCTCCCATTGATGAAAGGTGGCCTCATTAGTATTAACCCCCTCCAGGCTGGATAATTGTGAGCTCTGAGCAGGTTCCCACACTTTGGCATCAGAAAAGCGCCAGGGCAAGAAGCAAGAAGTAGCTATGGGCTAAGGACAGACATTGTCAAATTATACCTCTATGAGGCTAGCCAAAGGCTATCTGGAACTTGTTGCCACACTAGTGTCTGGATAAGAGGTAGGGCTGAGAGAATGTGAAAAAGAGAACAGAAGGAGTACCCACTGCATAGCATTTATCCTGATCATAATTATTCACCATTTGCAGGAGTAGTTGATATAAGTCTCACCCTCCCCACCCCAGGCTGCAAGCTCTGTAGGAACAAAAATCATGGAGTTTGGATTACTTCTATCCCTGTCACCTAGCATAGTGCCTGGCACATTGTAGGCATTCACTGAAAGTATAGGAAGTGAATGGACAGATGGATGGATGTCACAAAATGAAGAAAAAGATAAGCCAGTTGCCAGACCCATCATTTCAAAAAGAAAGTGTCCAATAACAAACTCAAAATCAGCTCAGCCTCCCCAGGTATGGGACCAAATCATCTGGGATTCCCTAGGTTCCTGAGTCCTTTGAGGAGTTGGTTTAGGAACAGGCTAGGTCAGAAGAAATACACTAGCGATGCTATCCAGTGCGTGGTTTGGAGACTACCTAGGGGATGGGTCCTTTCCTGCTGCATTCCAGCGTGTATTTGATGTGGTTCTGGAGGACTCACAGGAGTTCTCATTCAGGCATATTTTCTATGGAATAACTCTTCGATATCTGAAAGTCAGTTCCTGAGATTTCCTCAGCCCTTCTGGATGGGTTTAATTCAGACCTGGTCCCACCAATGGGCCATGGATCTATGGTGCATAAAGTGCCCACCTGATCTGAGCTGAATCCCAATGGTCTCAGAGAGTACTTGCCAGTTCAGGACGGAGAGCAGAATCAGGTATACTCCATGGCTTACAAGTGGCCACTCCATTGAGTAACACTACTTGGGGTGCCTCTTTCTTGTGTCTCTCTTCTTATAGTGGTAGATTTATTGCCCTTTGTCCTTTGAAATTACATGAAAAATTTTCAGGGTAGTGACTGTGTCAAGTCCATTTTTCTTTCTTTTTTTTTTTTTTTCAAGTCCATTTTTCAATCAACTCTAATACTTGTGGATGCTGAATAATAAAGATGACTAACTCTTCATTACCTTCATAAAACATTTAACCATAAAAGAAAATGTTCCGATTTCCTTCCCATGTTGATCAGGCAGCAAAGAGTCCCTTGCTTGTATCTTGGTGTAACCCAATATGAGAACTTGTCTGATTAAGCAATGTCTACATCTTGCAGAGTTAAGGGCATTTATAGGAAAGAATATATTTTAATGTCCATTGTGCAAATGCTATTAAGACTATTATCCTGAAATGACATTTCCCATCACTTGGCTGGGATTTGTCTGTTTTTGGCATCTGCTTCCCTTTTAAAATGGTATATAGGCTTGTAACTTCAGTAGATTTCCAAGAGCAAGTAAATCTGAGGGTTTTTATAATTTAGCCCCAGGAATATTTTTAGAAGTGAGAAGAGCTTATTTGCAATGTATTAGGACCTCTCTCTCTCTCTGGTCGACTTGCCAATTCACTGAGCCCAGTCAAAAATGTTGGCAGCCTCCTCTACTTGGACTGACATCATCTATGGTAATTGACCAGCAAAACTGACATCTCTGGACTCCTTCCATCCACTTAGGACTTCCTGCAGGAGCCACTGAGAATCTAGGTCTGGTTTACAAGAATGACATGTTGAGCCCCTTGATGATGGCAGGTACAGCCAGTCTTTTAAAGCAGTCACACATGGTCTTCTCCCTCGCTCGACCCGCCCCCGATTCTACCTCCACATCCTGAAGCTTCATCTCAGGAATCCACTCAAGCTGGGAGTCATGGAGTGTTTCTGAAGCTGCTCTTTGATGAGGCGGGTACTGGCTCAGCCTTTTAGGACACTCTCCTGAGAGCAGCATCGACACACAGGCACAGATGCCATTGTCATCATGTGTCAGAGAAGGAGGAGCCACCCACTATCATGCGATACTGGCTGGCTCTGATTGCCAACCATTTACTGAATGAAAAGATGAACCAATAATAGGACATCGTTACTTTTTCCAAAAGAAATGGTATTGGTGAACAGGTGAATTTAAGATGAGAAAGGGAGGGCACACGTTGTTCCTTGCTAAGTGAACACCTCTGTGTTTATCATGTAGCTCTTGTTATTAGCAGGCATGGTAGGATCACCATTCCAGGGGTGGTCAGGCCAGTGGACATGTTCTGGTGGCAGGGGAGTTGATGTTTAAGGCATGGTTCCTGTCTCTAAAAGGTTTATATTCTAGCTGTGGAAATATGGCACAGCTAGAAAAAAGGAACACAGCAACAAAGGGCCCAGATGGAGAGTGTCAAATGAGCTCAGGGAAGGGACACGGTCTTTGCTGGAAAACACCCTTTCACGTCCCAAACTTAGCTCCACAAGCTGATGGAGGCCTAGAATTATCTAGCCAATTCCTAAATAAACCTTTATTGGCCTGACATGTTA
Organism: Procyon lotor; assembly: GCA_028646535.1. Lineage (NCBI taxonomy): Eukaryota > Metazoa > Chordata > Mammalia > Carnivora > Procyonidae > Procyon > Procyon lotor. Next base: position 80,580,461 of record CM053609.1, read on the forward strand.
TACTATATGGTGACAATGTCAGTAAGTAAGCCTTTCTTGATTAAGTAATAACAAAAACCAAATTCTGCTTCAACTTAAGTTTTTTATATTCACTTTTTCTTTCAAGTTTTTTGGAGGGAGGAGTACCATGCTCTTTTTCCATCCATCCATCCATCCATCCATCCATCCATCCATCCACCCTCCCATCCATCCATCCATCCATTCAACTATCCAACCATCTATTATTCATCTATCCATCCACCCCCCCATCCTTCTACAAACCCATCCCTCCATCCATCTGTCCATCTCTAATATGAACTACATGAAGGGAATCCAAGACCTGGGAGGCAGTAACCCTGCCTTCAGTGCATGCTCTGCCAAAGAACACCACCACACTCACTTCTTTTGAGTCTGCTTAGCAATCATATCTGGAATATTAATGCCTCCTAGACAGAATGATAAGCTCTTTTGATGGATTAAGTATCACAGGCATGCATTACATCTGGTTCTCAAATGTTAAAATGAATACAAATCATCCAGGGGCCATGTTAAAATGCAGATTCTGACTTAGGTCTGGGGTGGCCAGATTCCACAAGTCTAATTAGCTTCCAGGAAATGCTGCAGGTCCTCAGACTACATTTCCATAGGCACGGTTTAATAGTACATTACAATGACCTTGAGGTCTGGACTTAGGAACACCAGAGTTCCTCTTCATAAATTTGAGGATAAATAGACCAGTATTGAATCCGCTTCTTTCCTGCTTCAAGGAAACATCTTTACAGAAGTGCTTCGGGCTTTCACCGAGATCTCCCTTCTCTTTCCCCACACGTCCCCTTCCAAAAATTAAGAGTTTAGTCCAGTTGCTTTTCTATTTCCAAAGTGCTTCTTCCATTCTCTCAATGGCAAGCGGTGGCTTCAGAAATCCACTGAGCATTAGAAGCACTTGAGAATAAGGAGAGGGGATCCAGAGCTAATTACCCTAAGCCCACCAGGCTATGTTGCAGATCCACAGAGGCACCTGCAATTAATTCAGATGGCTACAAGCCACAGGGTACCTAGAAGCTTGTGGGTGATTAAGAATGAATTAGTAACCTTTCATTTAAAGGTCCCAGGGGAAAATGGGGACAGATGCCAGATATGTGTACATTACTTCCAGAGCTGGGCAATCATGAACATTCTCATTAATTTTCTGGCAATGTCTCTTTTTAACTTTTCTCATCCTAAATGGCACTTGTCCTTTGGAGCCACACAGACACAGCCTTTTTGATGCTTTTGCAAATAATGAGAATTCCTTTCTTTCAAAGATCCAGAAATCTTTGGGTGTCATTCTTTTGTAGAAGGAAAGAAATTGGTAGTGACCTCCACAGTCTGATGCCAGGCTCACGTTTCATTTTTTAGTAAAAGATGATTTCATGGCAACACCTCATTAACATTTCTGTGTATTTCAAAATGAACGCTGTATGACACTATTTACAAACTCTGGATTGGTTTGCAGTTTCTAGTTCAATTACAAAAGACCCAAGATATTTTTTTCAGGGCCACAGAGTGCCAACATCTCTGCAATCTCAAAATCTTTGGGAAATGCGCCCACACTCCAAAATGCTTACAGATGTGACTCTTTATAGAAAAATACTCTTCTTACAATATTTGGCATTTCCTTGGGACAATCACAGATTCAGTGTGTTTTATTTAATGAGGAAGATAAGGGAGAGCATCACCATAATTAAAAACAAATCACATTTGGGTGGGACACTCTAAGAAAGTGAGTTCCCAGCGGCTAGAAAAATGGTTCACTGAAATCACTCCATACTAATATGCACTGTAGGGCTCTCAATATCCGTCGCCAGAAGATGTGTTTGGTTAGGGTGCACTGGACTAGGATATGAATCATGGAATGCCACTCCAAGACTATTACAGAATGTGCATATGATATTAACCAGAAAAGGCTGCATTTTAACCTCTGTGACTCATGCATTACAGCTTGTGGCTTCCAGAGAAGGCTACGAATCAGGGTGGCATCAGGCGCGGGCTGAATAACCTTGCAGCCAAGAGAAACAGACGCATGGGCTTCCCAGCAGAGACCGTGATGCTCAGCATGTCATATGCTACCTTAGATAGAATTATGTAACCTGTCAGTGGTGGGTACTCTAGGGATAGAGGGGTTCGTACCTTTTTTTTTTCCTAGCATAAATATTTAAACTTCTCCATAACATCAGAGTCACAACTTACTTTCCTGGAACGAAATTCTAAAACAAATTGACAGCCAAACATGCTGGAATTTCTACATGCCAAAAGGTTTGTTTCCATTACAGAACACTCCAGAGTTTTTACATCTCTCAATTTTTACCGTGACAATGCTTCCCAAGCCTCTAAGGTCATTGTCTCTGGGGCTCTAGTTCTTGGTCCACAAGGAAGGCACCCAGAGCATGCCAGGAATGCTCATCTATTGTCTGAACTGTCCATTTGAAATCTGCCTTTAAGGTGGTGGTATAAAAAATTTTTTTTGCTGGCATTTGCTTTGAACACTCTTTCATCTGGGTTTCTCAAAATCAGCTCCCTGTGAAGCTACCACCTCTATTTTTGTCTCCTTATGACGAAGGTTTTTAATGGCCTCAGAAGAGCTCAGAGCTGAAACCCAGCCTGAGAAGGAGACACTTGCCCTTGAATTGTTGTCATATTTATTCAATGACAGAGAAGATGATTTATGGTAGGATTGTTTGATGGTTGCCCAACACTTGCCTCATCCTACTGTACTAGCTCCCCAATATTTTGGCGGATCAACTATCTCCTCCCCAGTAGATACAGTCAGTTACAGGAGCTCTTGAACTAGAGTCGGGCTATGTGACAATTCACTTAGAGTGGATTTCAGGAGTTGTGCAAGAACCACAAGAAAGGTGATTTTTCTCTTGCCTGGTGCACATGATTTTGGAAAGAACTTTCTGCTTTAACAGCGGAGTCTGGAACTGCTGGGGCTGCCACATGGAGGCTGGGGATGGCGGCAAACACACTAGAAGGCAGAAAAGAAATGAGCACCCGTGACCTAGTCAGGGCCCCACAGCAAACTGTGTTCAGAAGCAGACCCATCCCTGGATTTTGTTTTTTTGGAACCAATAACTCACTTTTTGGCTTTGGAGAATTTGGGTCAGGAATTCTACCATTTGTTACAGAAACCCAAAATGGTCAGATTTTCCTATCCAGTATTTAAAATTGTTCATCGTTTGGTCATTTGCCATTCATACTGAAATTCTCGTGAGCTGTCCCAAGAAAGACAAAAGTGGAGTGATCATTTTGAATTTAAATACAATCCCTCCCTCTCATTTTTTTCGCAACTTTTTTCCTTTTCTTTCTCTCCTCACATGTTTTGTCAGGCTGAAGACGTGAATAAGCACTACGATGAGCTGGTTAGGTCTTCACTGCTTTATTTTCTGTGTCTGAGCATATTCCCTGGTGTGCTGCCAGGGATAAATCGTAGATTATTTATCAATTTGACAAGTCAACAATGGTGAGTCGGGTGCATTAGTTTTTAATGGTATACTACTACTACTACTGGCTAGCACTTATTGAATGCTTTGGGTATGGGGAAAGCCACAGGACGTGCTTGACAGAAATGAATTCATTTTATCCTTCAACCTGTCTGGTAGGCAGTGCTGTGCTGGCAAACCAGCTCTAAGGAATGGGGAGGGAACCCTAATTTACGGAGCTCACCAATTTCTGGGATATAAATACTTCCATTGTGGCTGACTCTAAGCAGCCAATGGTTTAAACACTGGCTGGAAAAATTCTTGCATATTTAACAATCAGCCCTCAGGAGCCAGTCTGAAGGGCTCCAGCACATTCCTGGAGGACCCTGAATCATGGAGAGACAAGGCAGCTTACTCAGATCCGGTGGTGTGTAAACCCAGATCTGTTCTCCTCCAGAGCTCACACTCAATCTCTCTTCTCCTTCCTAACCAGGAAGTAGGCTTACACCATTTACTTGAGAAAAGCACATGGGAATGCAAAGGCTATTTGAAATACCTTGACATACACAAGTGAAGGTATTTTAAATAGCCTTTGCATTCAGATAAATTGGTATGACTATTTAAAGAGCGCTTGCATTTTCTATGTTATGGGTAAAGAGCAAGAATTTATATTAAATATGACACTTGTATCAACCTCTTTGATTGTTACTAAATTCTTCTGGCTAAGAACATTTTGAAGATAATCTGTCTCGTCTGTCTGGGAAAAATGAAGAAATTATTTAAAAAGAATGGAGCACCAATTAAGTTGACCTATCAACATGTTTCAGCTCTAAACCTTGTCCTAATTCAAGTGTTGCCAAGTTTCTTAATCAAGAAACAAACCTGCCCAGAAGTTTCCAGGACATTTGTGTGTGGGTTTTGAGCCCATGAAAAATATTGACTTATAACCATGGATTTAAAAACACTGTGTGTGCGTGCATCAATACCAAATATTCCCAAACTGTGGAAAACGAAGTAAATTAGAACTGATAAGATGTCATTCACAGTAATTTCCTTTTATTACCCATGCGGGCTTGCCCACAAAGTCTTTCTTGGCTCACAAGTAAAGGGGTTTGTATATATTGTGTATTATTTCAATCTCAGCCAGAAAGCTGCAACGAAGAAACACTGGCAAACAGCAGATAATAGACAACTTTGCACAGCAGGGCTGTCTGAGTTCACTAGGTAACAGGCAAGAAGGCACTTTGGAAAATTCAAGGCTCTATACAAATGTGAGGAATTGCTATTGACTAAAAAAATTTCAAAGGTAGAATTTCCCAACAGCCCGATTTACATTCATTATTTTCAAGCTATAAACTTATAACAAAGTAGAAACTTCTCTAGCTAAAATACACAGAATAGAAAAGTTAATCACAAATGTGGTTCCAGGAAGTACAGATTTTGTATCTCAAGCAGCATCATTTTAGTTTTTAGGAAACTTGCTCCCTTCTCCATCCCCTACCAAAAATATTAAGGGAAAAAAATCTCTACAGGGAATAAGATAGAATTCTTTATGTGATTATTATGTAAATTCTTGACTTAAAAAAAACTTCTACCATGAAGTCAGTTTATTCAGGTAGGATAATCCTATTGAGATTAGACTTTAAAAAGAGTTCTTACCTGTTGAAGTTACATAATAAAATATTTATGGATGGAAATAATATGGTGTCTTCAAACACAGAAGGGGGCAGAGGGCATAAAGAAAATGAGATCTGGCCAAGTGCTGATAACAGATTGAATCGGTGCTGATTAGGTACATAGAGTCTGTTTACTAGTCAAAGAATTTTTATGTGTTTGAAGCTTTCCATAATAAAAATCTAAGAAAACTCACCTCATACCAATATATGAAATGTTGTAGAACATTTCTAGGGCTGAATACAAAGGATATGGGGAAAATTAATTGCCAAAATACCCATTATTATTGACCTTAATGACTGGTTTGTGTTCATTCTGGTCCAGTCCTCTCTCACAGTGCTGCCAGAATTATATATCTAAAACTTAAATTAGCTCGGAATTCTCTTGCTCAAAAGACCTCTTTGGAGATCCCATCACCTAAAGGACACAGTCAGTGATTCTTTCAAAAGACCTCTTTGGAGATCCCATCACCTAAAGGACACAGTCAGTGATTCTTTCTTTTGTAACCCCAACAGCACTTTGGTCTTATTCTCTTCTCGGAACCTCTTGTGTGGTATTGATCTTTATCAGCTCCCTGCTTTTATCTCCCGCAAGACTGTGAGACACACAGGGACAGAAGATGTATCTTTCTGTCTTTCTATTTTTAATGCTTGGTGCATTGTCCAGCATATAGTAAATGCTCAGTAAATTCTTGGTGAGTGGGATGAATGTGAGATACAAATTATATAAAAGTAAATGTTTAGAACAATGGAACTAGAACAGGTAGTTGCAATGATGATTAGACCGTTGATACTTGTTTTTTGCTCTAGCCTTTCTAAATAACACATGAAAATTACTTATAATCAAGACTCAAGGTGAAACAATACTTACACAAGATACTTAAGTATCTTTTAATTGAAAAAAGGCAATGATGAATACAATGCATATAATTTCTTAGCTATTTTTAGATATATATACCTAAAGAAAGTAGAACTACAAGGAATATACTGTCCTTAACAAATAGCATCCTGGTAATACTGTCAGTACAAGATTGTCATGCTTTAGTGTCTAATCACAATCACAAAAAAATCAGAATCAATTCGGGTGCTTTCCCATGGGCAACAAAAGAAAGAAATAGATAAACTGGATTTCATCAAAATTAAAAACTTTTATTCATTAAAAGACACGATCAAGGGAGTGAGAAGACAACTCACAGAATGGGAGAAACTATTTGCAAATCATATTTCTTTTTTCTTTAGATTTTATTTATTTTAGAGAGAGAGAATGCATGTGCACAAGTGGGGGGGTGGGGGAAAGGGAGGGAGAAGGAGAGAATCTCAAGCAGATTCCCCACTCAGCATGGAGCCAGACACAGGGCTCGATCTTAACCCTGAGATCATGACCTGAGCCAAAACCAAGAGTTGAGCACTTAAGCAGCTGAGCCACCCAGGCACCCCTGAAAATCATATTTTTGACGAGGGTTTAGTATACTATTGAAAATAAAAGGAACGTCTACAATTCAGCAACGAAAAGGCAGACAGCTTAATTAGAAAATGTGATATCTACATATAGTGGAATATTATTCAGTCATTAAAAGGAAATGAAATTGATACAGGCTATAACATGGATGAACCTTTAGGACATTATGCTAAGTGAAACAAGCAGGACACAAAAGAACAAATATTGTATGATTCTACTTGTAGGAGGTAGCTAGAACAGCCAAACTAGAAGAGTCAAATTCACAGACACAGAAAGTAGAATGGTGGTTACCAGAGGCTATGGGGTGTGGGGAGTTGTTGCTTAATGGGGACTGAGTTTCAGTTTGGGACGATAAGTTTTGGAGATGGGTGATAGTGATGATTTCACAACAGTGTGAAAGTACTTAATGTCACTGAACTGTACACTTTAAAATAGTGAAATCTCATGTTATACATATTTTACCACAATAAAAAAAGGAATGAAAAAAAAAAAAGAAAGAAAATGGGCACAGGACTGGAATATACTTTTCTCCAAAGAAAATATACAAACGGCCCACAAGTGCATGAAAAGATGTTCAATGTCATTAGTCATTGGAGAAATGCAAATCAAAACCACAATGTAATAGCACTTCACACCCACTAAGATGGCTATAATAAAAAAACCCAGAACATAATAAGCATTGATGAGGATGTGGAAAAATCAGAATATGCATATGTTGCTAGTGGGAATGTAAAATAGTACAACCAGTGTGCCCAGCATTTTGACATTTCCTTAATAAGTTAACATAGAATCACCATGTGACCCAGTAATTCCCTTTTAAGTTATCTATCCAAAAGAATTGCAAACAAGTATTCAAACAGAGACTTGTACACAAATGTTTATGGAGACACTGTTCACAATAGCCAAAGAAGGAAAAAATCCAAATGTCTGTTAACCAATGACTGGATAAAAAAACATGGTATATCATACAGCGGAACATTATTCAGCCATAAAAAGGAACGAAGTTCATGCTGAGACATAGATGAGCCTTCAAAACATGCTAAGTGAAAAAGCCAGATACAGGAGGTCACACATATATTTCCGTTTATAAGCTATATCCAGAAGAATCAAATTCATAGAAACAGAAAGTGGATCAGTGACTGTCAGGGGCTGGAGAAGAGGGAAGGATGTGGAGTGTCTGCTTAATGGATCTGGGCTTGCCTTTGGAGGTGATGAAAATATTTTGGAACCAGATAGCAGTGAAACACAGCACTCTGACTATACTAAATGCTACCAAATTTATACTTTGAAATTGTTAAAGTGGAACATTTTATGTATATTTTACAAAAATAAAAAGTTATGTTTTCCGAGTCCAACTTCCAGAGGTTCTATTGTGCGAGGCCCGGTTCGTGGCTCTAACAAGTACCCTGGTGATTTGATGCAGGTGGTTCTGGGAAAAGTACTTCGAGGAACACTGATACTCCGTTCTACAGATATTTAAATTACTGCCACAATAAAAGCCTCCTACTACACAGTTTAGCAAGGAAAATGTCTCAGAGGCATTGCACATTACCCTTCCAGAGTTCCTACTTTCTAAGATGAAGAATTGTTAACAACTTTGAATGGTACTTCTCCAGGGCCTGGTTACATAACCGTAAGTACAGTCTCCCTGCTCAAAACTTTTCCCCATGACATCTGGAGTCACAGTGTGGTTAACTGACCAAAGCTCATCTCTCCTTTGCCCTTGAAGGATGCACATGTTTCTACATTCTACCAAATGATCTCCTTTGACTTCTGCTCAAATCCATACGTAGTCAAGATCCTTGAAAATCTGGTGGGCGTTTTCTTTCTCAACTTCTCTCTGCCTTCCACCTCCCACCTCCATCCTCATTTAATCCTCAGAACAACCTTAGGAGGTGTGTACTATTTTTATTCTATTCTACTATGAAGAAAATGAGTCTTAGAGTGAGTGGTTGGGTGACTTGTTCATACTCATACAACTAGTAATAGTTAAAGTAAAAAAAAAAAAATCAAACTTTATTTCTAGATCTCAAGCTCTGCGAGGGTATAAGTTCCATGACAATAGAAATGTGCCTTGAATAAAAGAAAACAATGAGTACTGTTCTTTTCCCTGAATCCAGAAGAGTACCTCAGTCAATGCTTAATGAAAATTTAGAATCGAAACAGCATATAAATGAAAGACAAATCTTTGAGAGTGGAGGAAATCTAAGAAAGAAAATCTAAGTTCAATAATCTTGATCCATAGAGATATAACAGTTTGCAAATTACTGAAGTCAAGTCACCCTGATTTGGAGGTCTGCCACCATTTTGTCCCAGGGAATTTTGTTAGGCAGCTACTGGAAACTTGCCCATGATCACTTAGAAAACCTCTGGTCAGGGGCGTCTGAGCGGCTCAGTGGGTTAAAGCCTCTGCCTTCAGCTCAGGTCATGATCTCAGGGTCCTGGGATCAAGCCCCACATCGGGTTCTCTGCTCAGCGGGGAGCCTGCTTCCTCCTCTCTGCCTGCCTCTCTGCCTACTTGTGATCTGTTTCTCTCTGTCAAATAAATAAATAAAATATTTAAAAAAAAAAAAAAAAGAAAACCTCTGGTCTGAGATACTTCACATCTATATTGCTCATGGAGATTCTAAGAGCTCAGAAGGAAAGTGATTTCTTTTACTAGAGAGGTATTCTGAAATGGGAGATGGTAGCTTTTGCAGTGTTTACCTTAACATATCAGTCTAAGAAATAAATATTTTTGAGTGTCCTCTTTTATTCTTGTTTCAATGTAAATGCTTAGTGTTTTAAAATTTGCTCTGACGAGCCATTTAGACACCATAAGTGGCAAGATATAATTTTTACTTTTGAATCATTCTCCTTTAAGTTTTATTTTATTGGCAACAAAGCAGTGATTTGGTTTATTTACTTGTAGAATTTATAATTAATTACCTATCCTAAACAACTAAAAATTGAATACTCAAACTATTTGCACCCTATGGTCGAGGAGACAAGATGGAGTGATGAGTATCAGGATGAACAACAAAACAGAAAATGAACTTAGTTCCCTGGACTGTAATACCTAATTTGCAAAATTAGTTTGGCTCGCATCATCTTATGTAAGCTGTTCTATCGAATTTTCACTGAGCCTCTATTCTGAGTCAGGCACTGTGCTAGATAATAGAGACAAAGACAAACCACTCTTCCCTACCATGATGGTCTCCTAGCTTCATACGGTAATATTTCACTATATCTAACAAATCTCAAACCCCCTAGAGCAAAACCTCATCTCAGATGTGTCAGAATCTTCTAAAATATAGCTCAAAATGAAAAAAAAATCTCCACTTCCCAAATTTCTCTCACTACGGGCCAAATTTTCCTTCTCTGGCTTGAAAACTGGAACACGGATTCCAAGAATAAGAGAGGAAGTACATTACAGGCCAGCAAAGCTGCGGGCCCACCTCGTCTTTGCTTCATTTTCCAGACCCCCCTCACTGCTCTTCCCTCTCTCTTCTTATCACCCCGAACCTCAGTATTTCCAACTGAAGCACCAGATCGAATCCAGACTTTTAAGAGAATTCGAATTAAGAAACCGAACAACCAAACCAAACCACTTTTCTACCTATTGTCACTGATCTCAGTGAAGCACTCAAGAGAGGACAGAACCAAAGGCTCCAGGCACTCCTTAGGGAGGGTCAGCCTGCGACATGCGTTTTCAGTTGCAGTGTTCCAAGCAAATATTTTTCTTGCTAGTCACTGGAACAGCTGGTTGGGGATTTCCCTATTTTTGTTAGAGTGAATTGATTTGGCAAGAAAAATAGATGAATCTTCTCAATTCCCTCTCTGCTCTCCTTTCACCCCACTGCCTCCCCCCCCTCCCTTCCCTACAAGTCGGCCGTAGCTCCGGAAAGGTAAGGAGCTAGTAAGAAGTCAGCCTGTGGTTATTCGTCTACAAATGACTCAGATGGCTGGGTCTTTTTTTGTGTATTTCTTACCACCAAGTAAGGAGATTTAATGGAGGAGAAAAAAAGTCCAGTGTTACTGGCTACAGGCTTAATGCCTCTGCCCTCCTAAGACAACCACATTCCATTCCAGAACTTAATTCCCCAGAAGGAGGTCAGATTGGTTATACAGATGGTATGTGCCCCACCTTCAATTTGTTCTTCCGCCCCTCACCCCACCCAAAGTTCTTGATGATAGCCATATTTCTCCAATGCTAACCATTCTTTTTTGTTGTTGTTGTTAAGATTTTGTTTATTTATTTGAGAGAGAGCGAGAGAGCACAAGTAGGCAGAGGAGCAGAGGGAGAGGAAGAAGCAGGCTCCCCACTGAGCAGGGAGCCCGACGATGCCAAACTTGATCCCAGGACCCTGGGATCTTGACCTGAGCCAAAGGCAGTTACTTCACCAACTGGGCCACCCAGGCGCCCCCATTCATTCTTTCATTCAACAAGTAGTTGTTAAGCATCCACTCTGTGCCAGGTATAGTGATGAGAATTCTAATAGTGAGAAAAACGGAACAGGGGCTTACAGTCTGTTGGGGAAGGACATCAGTCAAAGTGTAACACAAATGAGAGCATAAGCTTAGGTGTGTGTTGGGGGGAAACACGGCATTTGTGATGGCCTGCGGAAGAGAATCAGACGTGGGCCGAGGTGAGGGGAGCAGTTCAAATCAGGAGAGCGGAAGGCTGAGTTAACCAGGTGGAAAATGAAGGAGAGTTGGTGAAATCGAGGCAGAGGGAAGAGCAAAGGCTCTATGACAAGAAGGAGCTTGGCATAATTAAAGAAACCAAAAGAAGATCAGAAAGGGTAGAATTCTACAGCCATACCACCCTGAACGCGCCGATCTCGTCTGATCTCCGAAGCTAAGCAGGGTCGGGCCTGGTTAGTACTTGGATGGGAGAAAGGGTAGAATTCAGAGAAAGGTAGAGAGTAATACAAGTGGAGCTACAGCCACCAAAAAACCCCAGACAAACATAAAACAAACAAACAAATCCTATTAGAAGTAGTAAGTGAATTCAGCCAGGTTTCAGGATACAAGATGAATATATTTAAGTCAATTGTATTTCTATACAATAGCAGTGAACAATCTGAAAATAAAATTAAGAAAACAATTTCATTTACGATATCATCAAAAAGAACAAAACACTTAGGAATAAATTTAATTTAAAAAGTGTAACACTCACATGTTGAAAACTATACCACATTGTTGAAAAAAATTAAAGAAGAGCTAAGTAAATGAAAAGGCATCCTATTTTTTTAAATTGGAAGATTTAATCTTGGCAATACTCACCAAGCTGATTTACAGGTTCAGCTCAATCCCTATTAATGCCCCAGATGATTTCTTTGTAGAAACTGACACTCTGATTTTAAGATTCATATGGAAATTCAAAGAACTCAGAATAGCGAAAACAATTTACAAAGTTGAACCAAACAAAAAGAAAAAACAAATCTAGACAGACTTTATACCCTTCACTAAAATTAGCTCAAAATGGATCACAGACCTAAATTTAAAATGAAAAAGTATAAAACTCCTGAAAGATAACATTGGAGACAGTCTTGGGGATGGCAATGACTTTTTAGACACAACATCAAAGGGATGATCCATGAAAGAAACAACTGATAAGTTGAATATCCTTAAAATTTAAAAGTTCTCATGAAGGCCATTGTCAAGAAAACAATCAAATAAGCCACAGATTGGGAGAAAATATTGGCAAAAGATAGACCTGATAAAGGACCGTCATCTATAATTCACAAAGACCTCAAAATTCAACAATAAAAAAAATGAACAGCTAAATTGAAAACTAGGCAAAAGACCTGAACAGACATATCATCTAAGAAGATTTACAGATGAAAGCTGAGGAAAAGACACTCAACATCACAAGTCACTCGGGAATAGCAAATAAAACCAACAAGGAGCTACTACTATACACCTATTAGAATGGCCAAAATCCAAAACACTGACAACAGCAAATCCTGCCGGGATGGGCAGCAGCAGAAATTCTCTCTCACTGCTGGGGGGACTGTAAAATGCTGTAGCCACCGTGGAACACAGTTTGGCACTTTCTTACAAAGCTAAGCATACTCCTACCATATGATCTAACAATCGCACCCCTTGGTATTTACCCAAATGAGTTGAAAACACATCTATACAAAAACTTGTACATGAATGTTTATGGCGGCTTTATTTATAATCATCCAGACTTGGAAGCAACCAAGGTGTCCCTCGGTAAACGAATGGATAAATAAACTTAGGCATACCCAGACAATGGAATATCATCCAGCCTGAAATGAGCTATCAGGCCACGGAAGGACGAGGAGGAAGGCTAAATATATCAAACTAAGTGAAAGAAACCAATCTGAAAAGTCTACATACTATATGATTCCAACTACATGACATTTTGGGAAAGGCAAAAACCATAAAGCCAGGAAAAAGATCAGTCATTGCCAGGGGTTGGAGGGAGAGAGGGATTAATAAGTGGAATAGGGAGAATTTCTAGGGCAGTGAAACTCTTCTGTATGATAACATGATAGATACATGTCATCATACATTTATCTAAATCGAGAGAGTGCCAGTCGCTTTGCTTCAGGCCCCTGCCCTGGCCCAAGCCAGCCCGCCATGGAGGGGGATGTGCCTGCTGCTGCAGCCGCCCGCTACCAGCTGGCCAGCCCCCCGCGGGATGCCTGTATCTACAACAGCTGCTACTGTGGGAAGAGAATATTAGGAAGCTCTGTGAATACATCAAAAACCATGACCAGGATCCTTTAGAAGAGTGTTATGCTGTCTTCATACCTAATGAGAGGAAGATGATACCTATCTGGAAACAACAGGCAAGACCTGGAGATGGGCCTGTGATCTGGGACTACCGTGTTGTCCTGCTTCATGTTTCAAGTGGAGGGCAGAGTTTCATTTATGATCTTGACACTGTGCTGCCTTTTCCCTGTCCGTTTGACACTTACGTGGAAGATGCCTTTAAGTCTGATGAGGACATCCATCCACAGTTTAGAAGGAAATTTAGAGTGATCCGTGCAGATTCATATTTGAAGAACTTTGCTTCTGACCGATCCCACATGAAAGACTCCAGTGGGAACTGGAGAGAACCACCTCCGTCGTACCCCTGCATTGAAACTGGAGATTCCAAAATGAACCTGAATGATTTTATCAGTATGGATCCCGAGGTAGGATGGGGAGCCGTCTACTCTCTGTCTGAATTCGTGCATCGGTTTGGCAGTCAGAACTACTGAACTTGACATCTGGATGTAGAACCATGGAGAAATTCTGGGACACAATCAAGTCCATCCCTTCACTGGGAACAGCAAACACTATGGTACATCTGGCTT
>CM053609.1:80594848-80619700 GCA_028646535.1 Procyon lotor
AATGAACCTGAATGATTTTATCAGTATGGATCCCGAGGTAGGATGGGGAGCCGTCTACTCTCTGTCTGAATTCGTGCATCGGTTTGGCAGTCAGAACTACTGAACTTGACATCTGGATGTAGAACCATGGAGAAATTCTGGGACACAATCAAGTCCATCCCTTCACTGGGAACAGCAAACACTATGGTACATCTGGCTTAGAATTCTATTTTCCTCTCTTAATTCGGTTGAGTTGAAACATGAGTGAACAAAAAAACACCAATTTTTTTTTTTTAATATTATTGAAACTTGACGGTCGTGTATATTTGCTAAGATATTCCAACGCTCACTTGTTAAAACATGTGGTAACTTATGCCAGTAATTGTTTTTGTTATGCTAGATGTGTGGACTTTGTGTTTGTTCTGGATGTTTCATTTCTCTCCAGCTACACTGTAAGCTCCTTGAGGGCAAGGCTGTGGCTCATTGCTCTGTGACTCCCTCGAGCCCCTCCAAGGGGCCCATAAAATGTTTGCTGGTCATTGTGCTGCTGCTTGAGAGGGCTGGTACTGTGAGCTGAATCAGCAGTAAGTATTAGTCTTTTTGGACTATTATGGTCTTAAGAAAGGATTGAAGCCCTCTCGGGCTTAAGTGTTATTTGGCCTATTTATATATGTTTTTAAATAAAATTGATTTAAAGTAGTTTTGTTTTGAAGATTTTTGTGCCACCCTTGATCATCTGAGATACCCAAGAATATCTCACTTGTAGTCGGGAAACATTGCTTTAAAATACATGTATCCGTCTTCCTTCTCGAAGATGTTTTGGAAATTTGGCTTTCATCATATAATTCCAAATAAAAGATGTTTGGCATTAAACCGGCAAAAAAAAAAAAAAAAAATCAATAGAATGTACACTAACAGTGAACCTTTATGTAAACTATGGTCCTGGTCCTCAAGTGATAATAAGGTTTCAGTGTAAGTTCATCAACTGTAACAGTGTACCATTCTGGTGTGGGATGGTGTTAGGTAGGGAGGCTGTGCATAAGTGGGGACAAAAGTATAAACAAACTCTCTGTGAACTCAAAACTGTTCTAAAAAAAATGAAGTCGATTTTTAAAAGATTTTTTAAAAATTTTATTTACTTGAGAGAGAGAGCAAGTGAGAGAGTGAGCATGAGAGTGGTGGGGGAAGGTTTGGGGAAGAGGGAGAAATAGACTTCCCATTGAGCAGGGAGCCCTTGGTGGGGTCCAATGTGGGGCTCGATCCCAGGACCCCAGGATCATGACCTGAGCCAAAGGCAGATACTTGACTGACTGAGCCACCCAGGTGCCCTTATAAGGTCTATTAAAAAAAAACCCACCCAAATAAATAAGAAACACCATTGTGTATCTAAGTCCACCATGCATTCTCCCTAATACTGCTAGGCTGGTTTCTGAATGATCAAAACTAGAAACTAAAATACTCTCCAAAGCCCTTTTTAAATATGGGCAAAGATTTGAAAGAACATTTCTTCAAAGATGATACACAAATGGGCAAGAGACACATGGTAAAATGTTCAACATCATTACTCACAAAGGAAAGCAAGTCAAAACCACAAGATACCACTTCACATCTACCAGGATGATAAAAACTTAAAAGACAGAGAATAGTAAGTGTTGACAAAGATGTACAGAAATTAGAACCCTCTTATCTTGCTGGTGTAATTTTTAAATGGGTCAGTCTCTGGAAAACAGGTTGGTACTTTTCCAATAGTGAAACATATTGTTACTATATAACCTAAAAATTGCTCTCCAGAGAGGACAGAAGGAAGGAAGGAAGGAAGGGAGGAAGGGAGGGAGGGAGGGAGGGAGGAAGGAAGGAAGGAAGGAAGAGGGGGAGGAAGGGGGGGAGGAAGAAAGGGAGAAGAAAACTATGTCCACATAAAGACATGCACACGAATGTTCACAGCAACATTATTGATAAAGGACAAAAGCTGAAAACAGTCACATGCCCATCATCTGATGAATGGATAAACAACGTGTGGTGTAGCCACACTCCAGAATGTAATTTGGCCATAAAAGGAGTGGACCACTCACACAGCTCTAACATCGATGACCCTGGGAGACGTCGTGCTAAATGAAAGAAGCCAGACGCAGAAGAAGGTCACCATCACATAATCACATATTATGTGATTCCATGTCTATGAGATGTGGCAAATTCAGAGAGACAGAAAGTAGATTAGTCGCTGCTTAGAGCTGGGGTGGTGGGTTTGTGATGGAGGACGAAAGTGTGCAAAAATTGTGGTGACCACGGAGCATATCTGTGGATATACTAAAAACCACTATACTGTATAGTTAAAGGGATGAATTTTATGTAAATTCTCTCTCTCTCTCTCTCTCTCTCTCTCTCTCTCATGGGGCTACAAAGGTAGGCAGATAGATCGTTCCAGGTCCTGGCAGCTGCAGAGGTCCCAGGCATCCCTGCCTCAGCCAAGAGATGTCGGAACAGGTTCAAAATGTCCTTTCAGCTCCCCAAGTGTTGGAAAAGAAAACCGTCCAGAATATCTAAACTGTGCAGTCCACGTGTGGTGGGGGAACAGCTGGGTTTCCATTGCCTGTGGATGAACAGACCACTGCTCTGCCCTTGCCCGGAAGCGGGCTCTTTATTTCCTCTCAAGGGTCTCCCTGGGCCAGCCAGTATGGCACCCAGCTGAATGACCGTCCCGGGGGCCCATGCATCTGGCTTCTTGTTCCTCTGCCCCACTCATCAGTGTTTGCGGTCAAACTTGCCAGAAAGAGTAACTGTTTGGGTCACACGAATGACCTTGCTCCTAAGCTGCAGGGGAGCCCTTTGTCCAGCTGCTCTCTGCCCCACTTCCTGTGGTGGCGAATATTGATTTTTCTCATGACAAAACAAGTATTCGCCCGTTCTGGAAGGCTGAGAGTTTTAAACCCCAGTTTTCGGGGAAGGGTTGTGACACGGACAACACTTGTAAGTAGGATGTGAGAGAAGGAAAAGCTGAATCAAGTGCTGTCTGGGCAAAGGAGAGACCGTGATATTTATACAGACCTGACAGGTATTTAAAGCAGGAAAGGTAGAAAGGTTTTAAAAAGCAAGAGCAAGCATATCAGATTGGCCTCCCAGGAAGAAGCCAGGCTCTAGGTACTTCTCCAAAAAATATCCAGCCATCATGACCCCCCTCACTCTCCAACCACCCAGCACTGATGACCAAATCCCACATGGATGGGGGTCTGGTGACAAAACCCTTCCTCTCTTTAGCTGGGATGTAGAGTGGAAAATGGCGGCGTATGTGGAGGAAGTGGGTTGAAGCATGTGGTTCAAGAAAAAAATAACCAGCTAGTAGCCTTTGGAATGAACTCATCTCCAGCCATCTGAACTGTGTGAACAAGTCCCTGCAGGCAGACTGGCACGGGGTGTGTTCCCTGCGTGCCCCCACCCTCACTGACATGCCTCTCTGTTTGTGCAAGGGGCTGGCGGGGTTGCCTCACCCACGTGCGACACCAGGCGATGCACTTCTGCAAACTGGGTTCTCTCCCGACCCACCCGGGGGCGCCGACGCTGCTGTTCCTCCTCACGCTTCCCTCCTACTGGTCTCACCTCAGCTGAAAGAGATACAGGGCTGGGCCCTGAGGAAAGGAACCTGAAGGGTACTGAAAACGGGGAGTCGTGCCAGTGCGTGGAGACCAGGACGCACGAGGACACGCGAGGCACGACTTCAGGCAGGGCCCAGAGGCGCCGTGTGAACACAGGCTACAGGAGAGGGACGGCATCCTGGGAAAGGGTGGCGAACCTGGGCCTGAGGCCCTGGAAGAGTCATTTGGAGAGCATGACATTTATGGACAGAGTTCAAGAGGATGTTGCTTTTTTAAAAGAGGGAAGTAGTAGGTCTGACAAACTGGACAGAAATACCTGGAGATGATTATTTCGATGTGCCTCATCTGGTGAACTGGCCCAAGGTCACCAACATTCGGTGAGACTCAGCAGGGGGTCAGGCAGTGTGCAACACAGAGAGGCTGCCCTGATTGCCATGCATGAGGCTCCCACAAAATGCCAGCGTCTTACTCAGACTCCGAGCTCCTGGCCTCAGGAAAAATCGTTTATGCCATTCAGGGCGACTCATGTAAATGTAACATGGAATCTGTTTTTATCCAGCCTTTTATTTATTTTTTTTTAAGGCAATTTTTCCGTAAATCAAACCACCCTAAGACATAAATCCCATAAATACTGCTGGATACTTGCCAAAGGCCCTCCGGTGGAGCACTTCCCTACCACCAACCTGCCCTTTCCCAGAAAGAACTTCAGGCTCTCTCTGAAACACAACAAAACCCAGGCAGGGCTTGGCTTTATTCACGCGACATTGTGACTCCCCTGAAGTGTACTCTCTTTGCCATCGGGTTGTACTGAGGTAAAGCAAACAGCCGCACGTGCTGTGTAGTCTAAGCATCCAGCAGACACGGAAGAGGCAGACGCAGTTCGTGTTCATAAAAGACAACCATTTCCAAACTGTCCCAGGGGAACATTCTTCAGCATGACCTAATAGCAGTGCTTCGGCCCCGAAAGGGCTTAAGAACATTTACGACATTTACTGTGAGCCTAATAAGAGCCAGGCAGCATGCCAGGCGCTGGGTTGACAAAGATTTACAAAATGAGGTTGAGTGGGCCCGGGGATATCCCAGGGCTGAGCTCTGTCTTCTTATTGCTGTCACTGTTAGAAGGCTAATTGTGGTTTTTCATACTAAAACCAATGGATGATAGAGTCTACGAAAATATGGGCTATATGGACTATAAAACTTCCTAGAGACAGTTGCTTAAAGATTAAAGGTTAAAGTTGAAGAAAGTCATAAAATCTATAACTTCGTTTTTGGTGTCCAGTTGTTTTTAAAAGCAGTCAACAAGGATTTACTGAATATACACTAAGGTTCTGGGATGATTTATAGAAGCACAGGAAGTAGAGGTAGTCTCTGCTGTTAGAGGCGTGAAGTCATGTTGGAGGATACCACACACACACACACACACACACACACACACACACACTTGCAGTCCAAGAGATCATGTAATCCCTGAATGGTACTGTAGGAAGTAACAATATAGAAAACAATATAGGAATTGCAGGAATGCAGACTGTAGGTGTCTTCATGGAGAGCTTCATGTAGGTAGGAGTGGAAAAAATTAACAATGTGCTCGGTGAAGGGGCAAGATTCCTCAGAGCAGAGAAGGAGAGAGAATTTACTCCAGACAGTAGTAGAAGGATGGCCAGGCATAAAAGGCAAGAAGGGAAAAACTGGGCCCAGGCAACCTCGAGTTTTGCAGACTAGCCCTGGCAAAGAGGGTAGAAAGGCAGAGCGTGGTTCCTATGCCTAGAAAAGTCGACTGAGCAAAGACTAAGAGCATCAGGGGTACTTTATGTTTACGTATCTTATTACCAGTGATGTTAACCTTGATCTCTCTGTTAAGGTGGGATCTGTCAGGCTTCTACGCTATAGAATAAGAAAGATCAAGAAATATCTTGAGGAAGGTACAGCATGCTTTTAAATTTAATCTCCATTATTAACATTTTCCCATAACTGAGTCTACATGATCAACGAAACAATAAGCCAAACGCTGATTTGTAGCATTTGCTGGTTTCTGCAGTGCAAACATTCCTACCACAGCAACATGAGGCTTCCAGGGTGACCCCATGAAAGGAAAGATGGGGTTGGAAAGAGACACCAAGTAGCACACGGTTGCACGGCATGCCTGCCAGCCCCACAAGTTAGACGCACCTCACCCCCGAGCAGACAGAACAGTAATACATCAGGAAATAATTAGAACCTGATGAACTGAGTATTCATTACGTTTGTCTGGAAATTAGTTTATGTAATTGTAAGTTTACACAACTTAATTTTTCAGAGTGGCTGTGTTTAACAGTGGCCTGACCAAATTGCTGAAAATGTACCAGGTGGCTCTTCCTGAGCCGAGAGGCGGGGCCTCGGGCACGGAGGTGGAGGTCCGCACCCAGGTGGCCCACCCAAGGCATCGTGTCGCAAAGCTGGGAGTAAGCGATTAAATCTCTTTGAGATCCTGTGGTCTGGCATTTGTTCCAGGCACAGGAAACGTGCACTTCTGATACAGGCAAGAGTGAAATGGGTTGTGTGCGCTCTTCATTACGAGGTGCGGCTGCCGGGTGCCTTAGCCAGTTGGGATGCCTCCAACGTGCGTCTCTCCACGTAGAGGGATCTGTGCCGAGACACCGTGGCTAGGAAGCCAGATCCTCAGTTAGACACCTGCTGCTTGCCTGGAGCAAAAGCCTAGTTCTTTTTCCTCACCGAAAAGGGCGGAGCGATTGCTAATGAGTATACGATAAATACAGATAACAGACGCAGGGACAATTTTGGTAAAATGCCTGGTCCCTACCTCAGCTCTTTGGGCATGTGTGTGTAAATAAATAAATAAATATAAATTTAAACAAATATATTTTATAGAATTTATATATTAAAATATTAAAATTATATTTATATAGATTTATATAGATTTTCTCTCTATATTATGTATAGAATGACACACATGTATGTGTATAGGTATGTGTGTACATTTGTATCTCACACTTCTGTAGGGTTTTTTTTTTTTTAAAGATTTATTTATTTGAGAGAGAGAGCACGCAAGGGGAGGGGCAAGGGGTAGAGGGAGAGAGAGAATCTCAAGCAGACGCCCTGCTGAGCACAGGGACTGAACTGACGTGGGGCTCCATGTGGGGCTTGACCCCAGGACCCTGAGATCATGACCTGAACGGAAGTCAAGAGTCAGATGCTCCAGCGACTGCGCCACCATGTGCCCCCGTAGCACTTCTTAAATGGAAGGTACTTTGCCATGTGCACTAACATGTGTTAACTCAATCTGTCATAATCTCGAAATACAGGTATTGTTGTTATTATTGTTATTATTGTCGTTGCTGTTGTCATCGTTATACTCTTTTCTTTAGGGATGTGTAAAATAATGTAGAAAAGTTAAGTGACTTATCCAAGGCCAAAAAAACTAATAAGAAGTATAGAATCTGGGATTTAAGCCCAAGGAATTTGGTACCAAAATTAATGTGCTTTCAGACACTCTGAAGTGTTAGTTTTCTTTCTCAGCTAGAGGAAAGGCATGAAGAGAAATACAAAACACCATGTTCCTACATCTGTGGGTTGTTCTGCCAGCGTGTCCCACAAGACACACTGTTACTTCTGTGTGTCTCAGAAATGACTTGTGCTTGTTATAGTCAGTTTCTGAATATGAGAGGAAGTATGGGTGCTTACAGAGTGAGAGAGCCCTTACCACCAAGTTAAAAGAGGAGAAAGCAACACCCTTTGCCTGGAAAGTTCTGCGGAGCCCTTCCTGGCAAGTGAGCATCAGTGGCGGTGAGGGTGTTGACTCGACAAAACTTCTTGGCTATTCCTCCACTGACTGACTAGCCCTTCTGGAAGATCTCTCTGCACTGATATGATTCAGTTCCATTCTGCTCTGCTAGAAAAGAATCAGTATATCAGAACTACCTAACGATTTCTTTTATGTTTTCAAAGTTAGGGAAAGCAGATTATCAAGACCAGTGATTTCCAAACTTTTTTTTTTTTTTTTTTTTTGGAGCAAGAAGCAGCCTTCATTTTTCCCTTTTTTCCCAAATGCAATCTTATGTGGACACTCCATATATAAAAGAGGAAAAAAAATGAGGCAGCTGGTTGCTGGTTGTAGCTAGGTAGGGGACCTTGGTGCTCTACCTTTTGGACCCTTTTTAGTGGTTTTTGAGAAATCTCCTAAAATGCAGGTGTTTGGGGGTACAGATGGAAAGTTACAGATCTGGCTAAAACTCCTCAGCTTAGCTGAGAGCTTGAGAAACAGAAAGATAAAGTGATTTTCCCAAAGCCACACAGCAGACAGAGCTGAGAATCTCCCAGTTTCTAGGGCTCCTGGTGCTTTGTGTATTGCATCATGGTATCAGTCATGTGACTTCGGTGCTTTCTGGGGACCAGCTGGAAAAAGACAACACTGGTGTCTGGACACCACAAAGGCACTCCCACATCTTGGCTGGTGCTTCACTGGCCAATGTGGGAATTCACCTGCCCAGACCAGGGCACAAGCCCGAGGGCCTGGCAACTGCTGACCAGTGGGCTTGCCTCTGAGACTTGATGAAAGGTTCCTGCACCATTTGCAGAACAGATGCTGAGACAGAGGGATCATATTTTACTGTAATGGAAGCCACTTTAATGGAGGCCTCACCCATCTGTCTTCTCTAAAGGTACAGCAGCGGCCCTCCCTCTTGATCTGGCTGGAAGGTACCGTTTTCTTTATTGTCAGGAGCATGAAATACACAGGGGCATCTGGATGGGCATCTTTGGAATGCACAGAGAGTAGCTGCTGAGCACAAAGCAACTGCTAAATATTTTGTAGGGTTTTCATAATGCATGAAACCTGTTCTTCCGTGGAGATTTTTCTAGATACCCCATCTTCTGTAGGCTGCAGAGAAAGGAGAGAGAGCTACTTTCCTCAAGGGTCTGCCTATCTGATCTACTTGCCTCATTTACCCAAATATTTACATAGGGCTATCTCTTGATGACTAACTCTCCTAGTAGTGACCTGTTTCTTGCCCTGACTCTGGATGTTTTGGAACAAGCTGTTTAGCTATTTCAGGCCCTGGTTTATCAATTCATGTGAAGGACCAGTCTGCGTGTTGTCATGAGGAATACACTGAGTTGATGTTTATAAACCATGGTGATGTTCTTAGATGAAAGATGTTCAGTGAATATAAAAATACTCCTCTGTGATGATTAATGCATGATCTTTGCCAATGAGATTATTTAAATGATGGAACAGTGGCTACTATTTTAATCGTATAGAGCCTCACTGAAGCCTCAAAGCACTTTTCCGACACTCAATCATTGCAAGTGTTACTTAATCCTCACTTTAGAGACAGGGAAGGTGAAGCACAGTAATGCATGTGCTTTACGGGCAGGGCTTAAGTTTTACCGTGGAAAAGTTTTCAGGGTTGCCTCTCTTCCAGAACACTCCAGATTCATTCACCTGTCCTTCTTGCCAGGCATTTTGTAAAATATCCTGAGCCAAGACATTTTCCCTGGACAAGGATTGCAAAGCTCATGGGAAATCCATTGAGCAAGTCTTAATGGAGGTCCTAGAAATACAGAGATGAGGGACATAATCCATGTTCTCAAAAGCCTTACAATGCAAAGGGAGAGGAAGAACAGCAAGCGAGCGGTGAGCTGAGTGCTGTCCGAGCTGTGCAGAAGGAGAGTATCCAGATAAAGAGTGAAGGGAGTGTAGAGACGATATAAGAATCAATGCTTTGTTTGCAAATGTACTTTGTGAATCTTAATTTGGGTTCCCTCAGACACAATTGCTGGGGCAAAGATTGAGATTTATTGAGAGGCTTATTTGGAAGATGAAGAAAGCACCATAAGGTGACATGGAAGGAAAAGCAGTCATCACTGTGGGCAACCAGAGCTTATTTCTGGGGAAACACACATCTCAGAGGCATCCCTGCCAGAAGTGAGGGAGCTGGGGTATTCGTGTCCCAGTTCCTACTGGCTATGGATAGGGCCCTGCTTCTGGAGGACATTCATTCCCTGACATTTCTTGCCTATGTCGTGGGGGGAAAAGAGGCTCCAGACACTAGAGGATGTCTTCAAATAAAGACGTGCTAGCAGTTGGAAGTCCTGTGCATTTAGGGATAAGAGTGAGGGCGACAAGCAAGGCACACTGACTGCTCCACCTTTTGAAGAAAATCACTGCTTGAGTGCAAAGTACTCATTCTCTAGTGTGTCTCTTTGACTGTCTGGTTTATAGACTGCTATTTATCAATTTCAGTCTATAGAAAATAATCCCTTTTAAGAGCAGGGACAGAGCTGGGGGAAGATCAATGTGTGGCTTACTACTCATACTTGTATAAAAGACACAGCTCACTCTTCTTGTCCTGCAGGTCTCAGAAAGACATCTCCTCCTTAGCTTTCTCTCTCTTTTTTTTATTTGACAGAGAGAGAGAGAGATCACAGGTAGGCAGAGAGGCAGGCAGAGAAAGAGGGGGAAGCAGGCTCCCTGCTGAGCAGAGAGCCTGATGTGGGATTTGATCCCAGGACCCTGAGATCATGACCTGAGCCAAAGGCAGAGGCTTTAACCCACTGAGCCACCCAGGTGCCCCTTTTGCTTTCTCTTTGACCCCTCCTGTGTCCTCCATAGGACTCTGAGCTCACCCCTTTCGTGGCGCTCATAACATCTACTTGCACTTTTGTATTTACTCAAATATCTTCGAAAGACTCAACTTCCTGAAGGCAGATTCTGTTCCTGTCAGAGAACCTCTCAAGTGATGTATGTGATCTTCTCTGAAAAGAACAAAAATAGGGATACCTGGGTGGCTCAGTCGGTCAAGCGTCTGCCTTTGGCTCAGGTTATGATCCCAGGGTCCCAGGATCGAGCCCGGCATTGGGCTTCCTGCTCAGCGGGGAGTCTACTTGTCCCTTTGCCCCTCTCCCTTTCTCTCCCTCTTCCTGCTCTCCCTCTCTCTCTTCTTCAAATAAATGGATAAGATCTTTTTTTTTTAAGATTTTATTTATTTATTTGACAGAGAGAGAGAGAGATCACAAGTAGGCAGAGGCAGGCAGAGAGGGGGAAGCAGGCTCCCTGCTGAGCAAAGAACCCAATGTGGGGCTCGATCCCAGGACCCTGAGATCATGACCTGAGTTGAAGGCAGAGGCTTTAACCCACTGAGCCACCCAGGTGCCCTGGATAAGATCTTTTAAAAGAAAGAATAAAAATAATAAATCTTTTCTATTTTATGACATTCCCTTTAAAGCAAGTGTATGGGAGGATGCGTGAAAGTGTGCCATACTCCAGAAGAAATGTAAGATGAGCTGAAAATAATGAGGTCAGTGACCGTGATGTGAGGAGCACAAAAGGAGGGGGCAGAAGGAAGAGGGATCCACCAGGATAATATATTCTCGGGGTTAAAATCAAGCAGCAAGAAGTGTAACATCATGTGAAGGGAAAAGACTCTTTAAAAACAAGTCTGAGGAGGGCACATGAGGTAATGAGCACTGGGTGTCATATACAACTGATGAATCCCCAAGGTCTATTTCTGAAACAAATAATAGACTATATGCTAATTAATGGAATTTAAATAAATGAATAAACAAAACATTAAAAAAATAAAATTAAAAAAAGAAAGAAGAAAAAAAAAAATAAAAACAAGGCTGAGAGGAACCGCCATGTTGTTTTCCACAGTGGCTGCACCAGCTTGCATTCCCACCAATGGTGCACAAAGAGGGTTCCTCTTTCTCCGTATCTTCATCAACATCTGTTGTAGTGTTTTTGATTTTAGCCATTCTGACAGGTGTGAGGTGATATCTCCTTGTGGTTTTGATTTGCATTTCCCTGGTGATGAGTGATATTGAGCATCTTTTCACCTGTTGTATCATTATATTGTATACCTGAAGCTAATGTAACACTGTCAACGGTGCTGGAATTAAAATGAAAGAAAAATAGCTAAAAAGTCATTTTCCTAAGGTACTGAAGGTAAAATTTTTTTTTAATTTCTTTTTTAAGATTTTATTTATTTGAGAGAGAGAGTGAGCGAGAGATAGCACAAGTCAGAGGAGGGGCAGGGGAGAGGGAGGAGCAGCCTTCCCACTGAGCAGGGAGCCTGATGATACTGGGCTTGATCCTGGGACTCTGGGATCATAACCTGAGCCAAAGGCAGCCACTTAACAGACTAAGCCAACCAGGTGCCTGGTAAAAATATTTAATTCACTTTTTGTCACCTCTGCTTTTAAATTTAGGTAGCTGGGGCACCTGGGTGATGTAGTCAGTTGAGCGTCCAGCTCTTGGTTTTGGCTCAGGTCATGATCTCAGGGTCATGAGGTTGAACCCCACATCAGGGTCCCCACTCAGCATGGAGTCTGCTTGGGATTGTCTCTCTCCCTCTACCCCTCCTGCTTATGCTCGTTCACACTCTCTCTCTCTCTGAAATAAATAAATCAATCTTTAGAAAGAAATACATTTAGGTAGTCAAATAGCTTGAATGAACACATTATTTTGTATTCAAATGCTTTTTAAATATTTTCTGGTTATGAACTTTTACAACCCTACTGCAGAAACATTTTTAAAATACAGAGAGGTTTCAAAATTGTAGTCGTAATTCCCTGAGATAATTACTGTTTACACTGTATTGTATTTCTGTATAATTTTTATCCTACGCAGATCACATCTATAACTTCACATTTTTGTAAAATGAGAAGCATACAAGAATTTGCATGTCATCTGTGCACAAGTGCCATGCTAATCTTCCTGTATTGCTCCAATCTGGGTACCCACGTTGCTGAAGTAGTGTACATAAAATTTTATATTACGTGTTGCATTTTCAATGTCTACTATATTTTGACTTTGCCCGTGGCAGGATTTCTTTTTGGTCTGAGTCCTTCGGGCCAAATCTAATTTTCTCTAGTTGCTAGAGGAATTTCTGACATAGAAAATATTTTCAATCCAGGGGGAGGGGCAACCATTCTCTTTCCAAATCCCCAAAGGGGCACACTTGTGCAAATCTGTCAAACCCATGTTTTAAGAATGATGTGGTGTGGATGCATGTGGCTGGATTCTAAGGTCATGCTCCATTTCCTAGAGCGCTTTTTAAAAATGTAGAAGGGAAAACAGTCATTCTCCTTATGGTGCCACTACCCCCAAAACATCGTGCCACAAGACTGTATAACAGCAATATGATGGCCAGGAACCTAAACAACAAAGCTAACTGAAAAACATGAAGTCCGTTGCAGAGGCTGTTTATTTATTTATTTTTTTAAAAAAGATTTTATTATTTATATGACACAGAGAGAGAGATCACAAGTAGGCAGAGAGAGAGGGGTAGGCTCAGCTCCCCGCTGAGCAGAGAGCCTGATGCAGAGCTTGATCCCAGGACCCCGAGACCGACCTGAGCCAAAGTCAAAGGCTTTAACCCACTGAGCCACCCAGGCGCCCTCAGAGGCTAAGTTTAAATTGTTCATCATTTTGTTCTTTTATGCCATCCCTGCTCTCTGGATTTATGCCTTCACATAAAAATAGCCACATGTTAAATTTGTAACTAAAAATGATATTGTTTGCATGTCATTCATAACCTAAAATTTTGAGGTTAAGCCAAGATTATTTTCTAGCATTTAGAAATAAGACATTTTATATATGAATCCATTTTTGATCTGATGAGTGGTCTCGGATAAATCAGGCTGAGGTGTGTTTAAGCCACTTTTAAAATTCTGCTGAAGAACAAATCTAAGGAACAACTAAATTAAGCACAACATCTTTTCACTTTGTATTTCCATGGATGAGTCATGTAAATGACCTTTAATCCTAGTACATTGAAAATGACTACTACAGTTAAAAGCATTCATTCCACACTCCACAATTTCAATTGCATGTTAAGTGAGTTCTCTGCACCGCTCAGAGAAAAGCCTACATACATAAATGGGCTTAAACCAGATGGGACCAAAAACATGATTTGTCCAGAAGCACTTATGGTAAATAAATATCACTTCTGCTCTTCACAAACTTGTCTTGGTGAGTTAAAGGAAAGTAGAGAAAAAGAACTTTAGGATGGATCTTTTCATTTCACAATATATATTAAGCTTCCCGTGTGCCAGATACAATGCCAGGAGCCTGGGAAGGAAGGTCTCTATGTTGGACTAGCTTGTCCCTGATTGAAGGAGTCTCAGTGTTTTCTATAGAAGAGATGTGAGACTTAGACCCAAGATATATTCCAGGGGAAAGAAAAGGAATAGGTGGGGCCAAGCCTGGGATTTGTGTCTACAAAGTACACAGAGCAATTCATTGAACTTGGCATCCCTGGGAGACTAATCCATCATATCACGGCATCTCTTTAGTGAAAATTTATAATTTCAAAACAGTTGGCCCCTGTGAGGCTCTTTTTGCCTACTCCTCCTTCTTTCCCTTTTGACTGAGCTTAAGACCTACTTCTTGGCCAGGGAGCTTGAAAATTTAAGTTTCTTAACCTGCCCACCTCTATCAACAAAATCAATGTTTCTCTTCCAAATTCTTTTCTAAATTTAAATTAAAATGACAGCAGTCCCTGTTTTTAAGGCTAAAGACTCTCTATTGGAAGATAAAATACATAAATATGTATATGTTCCCCAAAGATTCAAACGTATTGTGTTTCATATCTGAGGCATATCAGTATGATTGTTAAAAGAACATTCAAATAACACTTCCTTCAAATTGTGCACTCCAATCTTATTTTAGCACTTACATTCTATTATAGTAAAGGTACTCATTTTACTATGAATTGTATATAATATAAATACTGTGCCTCGTAGTTCTTCTTTAGTGCATTAATGTATGTCCTTTCATGATGTCAGTTTTTAAGATCAACCTTATAGTCCTCTAGCTGACATACGGTGAAACGTACCTATGTTAGTATATACTTTCATCAAAAGTCCGTGTCTGTGGAACTCCCTCCACATTCGGGATACAGAACATTTGCATCACCTCAAAAAGTTCCCTCAACTCTCTTTGTAATGCTCCTCATTCCCAGCCACAACCACTGATCTCCTTTCTGTTACTGTAGATTAGCTTTATCTCTTTTGGCATTATTAACTGTGCATGTTTTGTGCTGACATTTTTTTGATCAACCTAATATTTTTGAGATTTATCCATCTTGTTGCATAAATGAGTAGTCCATTCCTTTTAAGTCCTGGACTTAATTCCACTTATAGATATAGCACACTTTGTGTATTCATTTACCTCCTGGTGGACATTTGAGTTGTTTCTAGTTTTTGGCCATTAAGAATCAAGCTGCTGCGAACATTCATATATAAGTATTTGTGCACACATATATTTTCATTTATGTTGAGTAAAATAGCTAAGAGTTGGGTTGTGGGGTCATAGGGTGCATTTGATTAACTTTAGAAGAAACTGCTTCTTTCCCAAAGTGGTTGTACCAATTTACATTCCTATTAGCGGTGTATAAGAATGCTCGTTCCACATCTTACCTAATTTCAGCCATTACACTGGGTGACATTTCGCTGTGGCATATAATTTCTATTTCCCTGATGACCAATGAGGTTAAAATTTTCAAATGTGTTTAGTGGCCATTCATATATTTCTTTGATGAAGTATGGTGTCAGATCTCTTGCCCATTTTTAAATCAGGTTGTCTTTTTTATTATTTAGTGATAAAACTTCTTCATACATCTGAAGACAGATCCTTTGACAGATATGGATTATGAATGTTTTTTCCCATTTTGTGCTTTGCCTTTTCATTTTCTTAATGCTGTCTTTCAAAGAGCATAAGTTTTGGACAATACCATTCCTTAGAACCTGGTAGGCATATCTGTTTACAAGTAAGCTTTGCTAATGAGTACAGTGAATATCTCTTAAAATGTAGTGCCAAGGGAAATCATGTCTATCCCACAGTGATTGATAATGTGTCTGTGACAAAGAGTCCCAGGAATTATCGACCATAAGACTCACCAGTGGTATATCTCTCCAAATTCTGTACTACCAGGAGTTTCTGCCCCAGTGACCATCTTCATTCCTTCCCTTTCTTCCCAACACTTCTCCACAGAAAGTCTTCCCTATTTCACAGAATGACTCAGCAGCGCACAAACACTATTTCATCTCAGTGTAAGGGGCACCATGACCTCCTTGTTGCATTGGGAAAGTAATATAAAAGTTGAGCCAGGACTAGAAATCTCTGGTATATTGACTTAGAAAACTCAAGCCTCTCCTTGGTTCTCAAAATCGGAACCCCATGGGTTTGTCCTCTCTTATAAGAAACTAGTGACCTGTGTTTCATTCACTTCTTGTAGAAAATATTTGTTCAAATGTACCATATGCCAAGCATTGTGTCAGAAAAGCAAGAAATATCCAGTATACCACATATCAAATCTTTTAGTTTATTCTTATGAAACAATGAGCCATCTTAAGGATAGGAATCTTCTTCATTTGTGCTCAGTGCTTGGCACAAAGGTATTTATTAATGTAGTTAATGTATGAATCATTGTACACACACATGCATGAATGAAGTGTTAGAGAAGGCTGCCTTGGCTTACTTTCCTATGCTTTTTATAAGGTGAATGTTTCCTATAATGGGAAATCTATAACCGAATAGCCATGGTCATTCAAGGGAAAATCATACTATGGTAGCAATAAAACTACCCAGATCTCCCGGTAACATCCTAGCGAGGAAGTCAGTTAGGACTCAGAGTGGGGCTTCTATCATTTTGATTCCTAATGGTTAAAATTTCCCAAAGCGGGAGAAAACACATGGGACCTCAGAAATGAGAAGGGTTCCATGTATTTTGGGATCTCAAGAAGACGAGGTGCTACTGGGAGAGTAAAAACATGAATTTTAAGTTCAATAGGGAGAATTGAAGTTATTAACTTAGAGATGCAGAAGCCTGTCTCTTCTTTGTCAATTTTTTTCTTTCAAGATTTTATTTAAATTCAAGTTCGTTCACATCTAGTATAGTATTAGAAGGAAGTTATTTCTTCTTAGATATCAGAGATAAGATTAATAATAAGAAAATTGACTATCACTGTAACACACAATATTTAGTACAGTTTATAAAAGAGATTCCTATATATTTCCTTATCGGATCCTTACAATACTCCTGGCAGGTAGCCACAAGGACTGTTAGTACACTTCCCCATTATATAGAGTTGGAAGTGAGGTTCAGAGAATGAAAGCGTCTTGCCTAAGATTTTACAGCTACTTAATAACAAAGTGGACTAGTTGGATTCCAATATTCTTTTTTGCTACTCTTGGAGGATGACCCCCTTACTTGATGGGGTGCCATGGATGGTATATCTAAGTCTACATTTCTCTTTTCCTCTTGATTTTCAATAAAATCCTTTTTTTTTGTGTCACGAGAGGAGATAAATTATCCTTATTATAGTGTATCTTTATGGTACACTCTCAACAGTATTAAAGAAAGTATTAAACAGTATTAAAGAAAGCTCAATTTTTAAAACAAAGCTTTGATGCAAAGCTTTACTTAATTCCAAAGGAATGAGTCCCTTGGAAATCATGACCCTGTGAACCCTCAAATTCTTTTTTCTATACAAACCCTATTTTATAAGAAATTAGCTGGAATATGCGGAGAGGATTCTTTTTCTTTTACATGTTTTTATGTTCTACTTGTCCAAGAGGAACTCCTTAGCTGAGGCACATCTATTCAGAAATTTCATTGCCTTAGTTGGCTTGGAAGGACGATGGCACTTGATAGGTGTAGACAGGAACTTTGGAGGAAGGACCACAGAACTATTCATCACCTTTGTTCTACCCTCCAAGGAACAAAGTGAGGCAGTGCTATCTGTGAGCTATCACATCAGGACATACTGGAAAACCAGCTTGCATTTGGAGAACGATCTTCAAGGGCAAGCTTGGCTGTGGATGGCCATGACTGCTGTAATAGGATTACATTGTCAGGTCATTGTTTTGCAGAAGATAAAGATAAAGAAGGTAAAGAAAAATTCAAGGACTGAGGCTGGGTCATTGGACAAAATTTGAGATTCTATCTTCCCTGCCAACAGTTGAGAGCTATGACCAAGCAAAATACAATTTAATCTCTCTTTCTCCAACAGCTATATTTCTGCATTTTTATTGGCCCCTATAATAGCTACATGAAAGATAAACACTCTATTAATGCTTCATTAAGAATTTTTATATCTGTGTGACAAGTGGTATATTCTTTGCTCAGAATTGAGTACTTTAGAGCTTGATTCCAGCTGGTCTGAATTGGAAAAGCTCATTAATGCTATTAGAATGACTGACAGCAAACTCCTCAGGGGAGAGATACGGTCTTATAGGTATGGAAACAGTCAAACTGGATTGGTCAACTTTTAAAAATAAACCATTGGAAAATGTAATTTAGAGGGAGGAGTACATCAGTTACAGCCTGTTTCCTTCATTGTCCTTATTATTTCCCAGTTTCAAATTTTAGGCATTTTTCATGACAAAAATAATAATTAAAGTACGAAGCAAAGCTCATCATTCAGCCTTTTATAACACAACATCTATCTGTAATGACAAAGGGAATTACAAATGACATTATAATTTGGAGGCAAAATTACAAGATCTTTTATAGTTAAGGCAATTGATAGCCATCTTGACCAAGTTCTAAATTTAAGTCGCCATCTCTCAGTTCAGACTGGCATCAAGTTAAAACAGACAAGGAATTGTCTCCAGTAGAGAAGATTAAAATGCAATTATAAATACATCTATCTTCCTTTGCCCAGGGACTCTCCATCCCATAATATCATTTGCATAATGGGTTAGTTTGTTTGTTCCCTTTTAAATGTTAAATTTGGAACATTTTATTCTAAGTGCCGTGAAAAAATAAACACATGAAGTTCTAAGCCCACAGCTTTTCTTATTTGTCTAAGACTAAGAATATGTCTATTTGTCTGTATTTAAGGAAGCACTTTCTCATTTTTTTATACACCCAAGATGACAAGGATCTGAAGAGTTATGAATATAGACAAATGGAAGTTAGTATTTCACCTCATTTTCAAAGACAGACATACACACACACACACACACACACACACACACACACATACACACACTCACTCTGCTTCTTCTTGAAGGAATCTGGAGGCTCCAGTTTGTTTGTCCATTGGCTTCTGATTGCCCCACTCCCTTCCCATCTCTGATGTTTTCTCTTCCTGAGCTGTCTTCCTGAGTGGACACTTGAATCAGTGCCTGCCGACACTCTTTCCTCCTACGGGTCCCCACTGTAAATGGGCCCTGTGTCTAACTGCCTGAATAGCAAAGAGTTAACCTAAAATCCAGTCCCTGCAAATGGAGACTATTATCCAACTCAAGTGGAACATGTTTTGCTTTTTTAAAGAGGGTGTGTTGAGATGCATAACAGAGAGTTTAGCCCTTAGAGGAGGGACTCCATGGCACAAAGTTGACCAGTGGTCAAACTTTCGGCGCGAGAAACTTCCATGTTCTCCCAGATGTGAGCCCTTTCCCCTCTCCCCAGTACGGCCTGGCTCAGGGCTAGGAGACGAAGTTAAGATGAACAGCAGCCAACGTGCCCTGATGTTTAAGAGTGGTGATCAGTACAGTGACCTCCCGGGGGGTTAGAAAGTGCCCCCCAGGAATCCTTTGCATTGCAACAGTCACTACTTTGCAGTATCTCAGCCTCCTGATGCTTAGAACTCTGCTGGTCTAAAGCTTCTCATGTTGGATTTGTATTAGCAACTGGTTTTTCCTCAAATTTCACTGCTAAGGCTCTACATCTGTAAAGAGATTTTTGTGCCATTTAATGGTAAAAATTCAGCCTCTCTGATGGTTTTCTTTAACTTTTCTTTAACTTTAGCTATTCGAGTAGCCAAGGGATGGGTCTCCTTGGAAACATCAGTAGCAACTCAGCTACTCTGTCTCCTGACAATGATCTCCCTGTGTCACTGGCTGCCTATTCGAGCAGTTGGTGTCCTGGTTAGAACTGAACACTGAAGACCATGCAGCAAGGAGGAGCAAATTTGCTCTTGAGGTCAAGTTGGGTGGTGGGAAATAGGCCAAATGATAGTGGAGATTCTGTCCGACCAAGACCCTGTGTCCAGGGAGCATGGATACCTCCATACAGGGTTCCAACAGATGGGGGCGCCAGTTATTCCAGAAGTGAGGGCTCAACAGGGAGGTGGGGCCCAGCCATAGGGAATTTGGGCAGCAGATATGTTCAAATTCAGGCAGTCAAGCAGTGGTGCATCAAAAGACGGAGGGGGGCTCCTGAGTGGCTCAGTGGTTTAGCTCCTGACTCTTGATTTCGACTCAGGTCATGATCTCTGGGTTGTGCATCAGCTGGGCAAGGAGTCTGCTTCTTTCCCACTTCCTCTGTCTCCCTCCACCTTCTCCCACCTCAAGCAAGCACACGCACACACACACACCTGCATCCACATGCTCTCTCACTCAAAATTAAAAAAAAAAAAAAAATTTAAAAAGATGGAGAACAGAGGCCCTGCTACTGGCCAAAGGGCCTTGTCAGAGATAGGCAGGTTTGAGTAGAAGGGGAATAAGGTATGTCCCAGAACTGGTACTCAGAAATGGGACAGAGGCAGAGCTAGGATCTGGATTATGAGGACAGGAGTAGAGTAGAGTACCTTAGAATTTGGGAACAAGTTGAGAGCTTCATTATCAGAACTGAATTCAGACCACAGAATGAAGGGACTAAATGAGGAGGAGTATGAGGTAAGGCTCTGTTTCCATCTTACAGCACCATCTAAGAAAAAAGAGCAAAAGAGGCATTTTTCTAGGAGAGGGGTGAGTGACACCACCATGGTTAAATCAGAGGGTAAGGGACTCAAGGTACACGTATAAAGTGCTATTGGTTGATGAGAGAGAAAACAGATTAGAAAAAAAGGTAGTACCCACAATTACCCTCCCCACGCATTTTGCATCTCATATTGCTTCCTTTTTCTTCTTGTCATCATTGTCTCAATAACTGCTTTTTATTAACTTTTTATCTTAAAAACTGTTGAGAGGGGGATGACTTTTGAAGAATGTGCTAGGGTGAAGAAGTGCTTTGAGAATGATCTCCCCTCTCTCTGCTCAGCTAGATTGTGCTTGGGGACTGGCTGCCTCCCGGGTTAGGTGAGCAGGTGGAGACATGTGGGGGAGGGAGTTTAACGGCCCAGAGAGGATGCGCCTGACACTGTATCACATACTGAGCACCTTCCGTGGGTCAGGTATAAAGCAGGATACTTCACATACATTAGCTAATTTCATCCTGGCAAGGTAAGGGTTATTCTTCTCATATGCACAGATAAAGCCACTGAGGCTCAGAGAGGTTGTGTCACTTCTCAGATGTTCCACAGCTGCTCATATGCCATCAGCCCAAGCTCCCTCCATTATGGAAGCTGAGAAAGCTGAAATTACTTGCTTCCAATCAGGATTACAGAGGAGAGAGGAGTATCACCTGGGGAAATGCCAGGGTCCAGACATGAATAAATGAGGAAGGCAAGGGATGAACAAAAGGATGATATTAACAGAACTTCAGGGGTGCCTGGGTGGCTCAGTCGTTAAGCGTTTGCCTTCGGCTCAGGTCATGATCCCAGGGTCCTGGGATCGAGACCCGCATCGGGCTCCCTCCTCGGGAGGAAACTCACTTCTCCCTCTCCCACTCCCCCTGCTTGTGTTCCCTCTCTCAGTGTCTCTCATCTCTCTCTGTCAAATAAATAAATAAAATCTTTAAAAAAAAAATAACATAGAATTTCAGATATACCTGAGCCCAGGTCAGAGACTAAGCTATTTGTTTGACTGATACCCAGACCTGACTCCAGGTCATTAGAAAAACTCCTCATGATAGGAGCTCCTTAGTTTAAAAATACAGATTCAGGAAGTAGCTGAGAACATCGACTGAACGGGTATTAGTTTTCTTGGAGCACACTAACTTTCGCCCCTGCCTTTGCCAGCCAGATTTTACATTGTAAAGCCAAGCAGCCATTACAGAGAAAGACCTGGCCTCGGGCATTTGCAGTAGGTGTTTAGTATGTGACAGATTTGTGGATCTGGGCTGAGAAGAACAGCCCAAGGAATCAGTTCCTCAGTATTCTCTGATGAGTAATTTACATGACATTTTCTCACAAGAGGTAGTAGCCACCTAATGTTCCTGCTGACAGGGATGGCTCCTCTCTTCCCAGTCAGAAGAGCCAGCCTGTTTTGGTTATTGGGACCACATTTGTTTTTAAAGACTTTATTTATTTATTTGCCAAAGAGAGAGAGAGAGAGCGAGCGCACAAGCAGGGAGGAGAAGCAGGCAGAGGGAGAAGCATGCTCCCTGCAGGGAACCCGATTGGGGGGCTCCATCCAGGACCCTGGAATCATGTTCTGAGCTGAAGGCAGAAGCTTAACTGACTGAGCCACCCAGGTTCCCCAGAAACAAACTTTTAACCAAGACTGGTCTCAGTAAGGAGTGGGTGAGGGTATTTGTTAGTTCAGAGAAATGTGGGGAGCCTGTTAAAATGCAGAGTCCCAGGCCCCCAGAATCAGGACATTCTTCAGGTGATTCTCATGCATATGGTCCTACAGGGATACTTTGAAAAAGTCTAGCGGACATCCCCCCTCACCAGCACCCACTATATTTGTCAGAGCTGACCTGAACTGGACAGTCCTAATTTCGAGAGTAAAGGTAAGTCTCCCTATCCACCCGCGAGTGGCCATTTTTTCCAATACACATCAGTGCCCAGTGCTGGGGAGGAAGAGGAGGCCCTCAAGGGGCTCAGTGGTCAGCAATGCTGTGGCCAATCCCAGGAGACACGGTGGCAGCCAAGAGAGGAGCCCTCTCAATGCCAGCTACAGCCACCTCACCACTGAGCCCCAAGTTTGGCCCCAAGCGTGACCAGAAGGGGGTGCATGCCAGAATCAGGGATGAAAGAGGGGATATACAGGCTGTTCTTTCTCCCAATTTCTTCCCCCCCCCCCCAATGGCTGCTGGAGTCTACCCATTTATGCTACATCCCGAAGACTTTAGTTCTTTGTACCCATCTTGAAAAAAAAAATGAAATATTACACCAACTATCAGGATGAGGTTGTGACTTCCTTGCATGAGCCTGCTTTAAGGACAAGGAGTTGCTGAGACAGAAAATTCCCCAGCGGCAGGCTTGATGGATGATATGACATTGTCTCCTGGGGACACAGTGATTTGCAGCAGCATTTCAGGCAACCCAAAATAAACCATCACTCTGCACAAGGGGTGACAAGCTTAATGTCTACACTCTTCATCATAATTCTGGTAGCAGAGCTTCCCAGACTCTAGGTTAACCCCTTTCACTTTGGCCAAAAAACCTGGAGCAGGAACATGGGAGAGATCATAAGATAATTTTTCTTTGGATGAGCACCTTTCATCTGACGATCTCCAAGTGCTTGATAAATATTAATTAAATTACAACAACACCTTAATATGCCTAATTATTATCTGTCCACCACCCCCAGTTCCATAACAACCCATTAAAGAGGAAGCACTTGAGGGATAGCCTGGCTAGACTTCAATGTCTGGGCTTCTCATAGAGGCAAAATCCAAACCTCAATGTTCTTCATTTCTAGAACTATATTAAAGAGGACTAAAATGATTGAAAGGATCACAGGATTCCTATGCACATATACACTGTGAAGTACTACTACTAGAAGAATAAAATATGTGTGTTGACTTTATCATTTAATTAGGAGAACTATTTTATTAATTCTAGCTTTTAACTAATCTTTTTCCTCCCAAGAAACTGAACTTCTGTTTCCATTTGTCCACCTATGAAATGGTGACATAATGGGATTCCCTAATCTCTTAGATTATTCTATCACTCTATCATAAGCACTGACGGCTTATGAGGTGATGTGTTTTATTACCTACAAAAGTATTCATCTTTCTCATTAATAATGGCATACCCTCACAATTTAAAATCTGTTATCCTCATATATCACCCAAACCTGAAGAATTTTCATGATCAAAGCTACTCAAAGTTACTCATATTATCAGAATTACCTTCCTCTTCATATCAGTTCATGGCCACCGGGCTGTATGATACTCTTATTTGAGTCGGTCACAATTCTTTTTTTTTTTTTTTTGAAAGCTGGTATTAAAACCACCACCAAGATTTATAAGTTAAAAAAAAAAATTGTAGTTAGAGACCAAACATTATCAGTGATTCTAAAATCTGTCCCTGCCTCTGTTCTGTTTGAGGAACATAAGTTTCTCATTTAATATATTTACCTGGAAACAGCTACCTGGAGGCAGGTTAAAAAGTGTGGGGCTTCTTGAAGGGACTTGGGACAGAGATGCTTGAGTAAAGCAGCTAAATTAACAGTCTTTGTCAACGGGCTTTCCAGACTCACTTTGGACTTCTGTCCTTGGAGGGTGGAGGAGGCCAGAAAGAAAGAGAAGATCCTGCCATGCCCTCCAGAGGATCCCAAGAAGAGAGGAAAGGAGGAAGGTGTGGAGCAGGGTGTGTACAAAGAAAGGTCAGAGATGATACTGTCACTGCAAAGGCCTATGGGAAAATGGGAAAATTAAAGAGGGCACCTTCAGGTGTTAGCCACGGAGGTACAATTCCTGAAGGAAAGAAAGATTTCCAACTTCCAAATAAGACCAACTGCAGGCATACTTGGTGGAATTGGTGGAGACATGATATAGTACGTTTGTGCACTAAGATTTCTTCTAAGGTTTACAGAGAAAACAACGCATGCTGCTGGTGGTAAGCCAATGATAACTCTTTCTGCAGAGATCTTGTTTATGGGGCAAGGGAGAAACGTCTACAAAGGGAGCCACTGGCTAGAGCAAAAATCTATAGTCACAAAATATTCTTGGATCTTTTAGAAATCATTACTATTTTAGGAGAAAAAGAGAGAAACAAGTTCCTGAAAAAAATATATATATGTCATGGGAAAACCGAGAGCGAAGGTGAAAGAGCTGCACAAAGACAAGCATGAACACTCACTTGGTGAATGCTGAGCAGCTTTGGCTGTGTTTCCAAGCAGTACCCTCTTTGATGGTCTAAGCAATTGGATGTGTTAGAACAAAGGAAACAAGCAACCTGCCTCAGGTTGATGACTTAGTCAATGAGTCTTGGAGTCAGAAAAATGGGTCCAAATCCTAGGTCTGCTCCTCCCCAGCTGTGTGACCCTGGCCAGACGCCTGCTTCGAAGGCCTCAGCTTTCTCATGGGGATGTCGGGAAAATTAAATGAGATTTTGCATGTGAAATGCTCAGCATGGAGCCTGACACATCATGGAGAATGCAATCAGTAAATGCTAGTGCACATCGCCCATGTCTCAGGGGCCTCCCTATAAAGCCCCAAGGCTGATTACAAATAAACGCCATCCAACTTTTCTGAGCATACACCCAAAGGAAACACTA
>CM053609.1:80620200-80713760 GCA_028646535.1 Procyon lotor
GAGAGAAAGGCCAAAAGTGAAAGGACAAGTCGAGGCAGAGAAAATCAAATCAACTTAGAAACATCACAGAGGAATCAACCTTGTAGGCCAGAGACGTTAATTACAGTTTGCTTTTTAAGACATAACTCATGCTACTGTTTGTTTTGTGAAGGGGGAACAGTGCTTATGATGGGCCGCAATAAACTTTCCAGTCAAGGCTGAACATTTTTTTAAAATCCGTTCTGAGAAAGTGCGTTTATTAAAGTACCTCGGTCCTATAAAATACTTGAGCCTTTTGAGAAATGGAACCGTTCCTTAGAACACATATTCTACTGTTCCCTTCATACTTCGGACGGTCGCTCCCCACCTGTTGACTTTCTCCCCCTGGTCTCCTCAAGGCTCCTGGACAAGCAGGGGCTTGTGGGGAAGGAAGGAAGCGCGGGGCTCTCT
Organism: Procyon lotor; assembly: GCA_028646535.1. Lineage (NCBI taxonomy): Eukaryota > Metazoa > Chordata > Mammalia > Carnivora > Procyonidae > Procyon > Procyon lotor. The sequence goes on from CM053609.1 coordinate 80,620,630, forward strand.
TATGTGAATAACGTGATTAGCAGAAAGCATAAAAGAGGCTTCTTCCCCGGTTCACAAAGCAGATTTTCTTCGCAAGCTGGCAGAGCTCCCAGAAAATCTGCTCTGGGGACAGACTCTGGCTAAACTGCTGCCAGTGCGGCCTCGGGGGGCCTCCAGATTGATGAGCTGGGGCGGCCACAGGGAGGGAGCACCGAAGAGGCAACACCCGGCAGGGCCAGCTTGGGTCACCCAGCGGGAGTCGCAGCCATGAGCACAGAGCAGGCGCTGTGCACTCCCGTCCACCCACTGCCCAGGCTTTCCGGTGCTGAAACAGCAACAGGAAGGGCTGAGGGGCTACAGAGGCGAGAAGCTGGCTCCAGGGTCCAAGATGGAGCCTGAGGGGTCACCATGCGAGGCAGGGAGCAGGGAAGGATGTGTGCCTCCCAGCTGCCAGCCCAGGGCTCAGAACAGCTCGGAGGGCAGAGTAACCCTGTTCTCCAGCACCAAGACTAGAGTGTCTCCTGACTTCCTGTCTGGCGCAGGGGTCGGACTGAGCAGCGCAGTGTAGGTCTGGGGAACGATCCCACGGCCCGGATCCTGCGTTCAGTATTGTCACCCCAGCAATCCCCAGCCCACCCCTTCCGGCTCCCCCCGGGGGGGTGGTGTCCACCAACTCACATCCTCGGGGGCACTTCAAACTGAATTGGAAGTTAGCAGGCATTCTATGATCTACACTATGTTGGTGGGGAAAAGAAAGGAGGGTCACCAGCTTCTACAGCGAATGCAGATTGTAGCTCAGCCAAACCTGGATTTCTGATGGGGAGCCTTTTAAAACTCATTTTCCCCAGTAGCAGAGTTTTAGAAAGGGTTTATGGCCTTGAGTCATTCAGGGTCACTAACTGATTTAGCCCCTGCTGTTTTCTAAATATCCTCAAAAGGATTCTTGGCTAACTTGGATATTAACAGAAAAGGTAGGGCCATATTTGCCTCTCTGTTGGCTTAAATGTCCGCCAGCCAGGCTCTGCCCTGAGCCTACTACGGAGCCGGGACCTGGCGGTGAGGGTAAGCTGGCTGCTTCAGCATTCTCTGTTCTTTCTATGGTGGAATAAGCTTACTGGGAGCATGTGCATGTGCATTTGAGTGTGCACTGCACTACACAACTAATTCCTGATTAGTTTCTCCAAAATTCAGGAACTCTAGAAAAAGGTAAAGAATACCGCCAACTCGGAATAGGGACGGTTGGTACTGTAGAGCCTATTCCTCATGATTTTTTTCTATGATAGTATTTTGAAGCGAGATTACAGTATGCGTCTATTTTTAGAACCAAACTTTTTCACTCCACAGTAGGTCACACATACTAGGCTTCCATGTTAGACAGCATAGATCTACGTTAACATTTGTAATGGTTGCTTAATAATCCAGGATAAAAATGTGCTGTGGCGTATTTAATCGACTGCTCCTAGTTAGACATTTTAGATGTCACTCGTTACTGCTGGTCGAGATAACAATCTCACTGTGTTACTGCTGGTCAAAGTAAGGGTCTTTACATAGATATCACTGAGTCCTTGGCAGAGCATTCCCTTAAGACGGATTCTTCAAAATGGAGCTGCTGGATCAAATTCCATCATCTGTAAAAGTTTTGATGCACCCTGTCAAAACTTTCCTACAGGAAGCCTCCACGAATATTCCATCCTTCCAACAGCAAATGGAGCTGTCCGTTTTCCTCCTCCATGGGGCCTCAAGGCTGGGCATGAAGAGTCTTGTTCATCTTTCCCAGTCTGATGGTTGTAAGTGATATCTCATTTGCTGGGGTAATTTGATGATCAGGGCTTTCTCTTCTCCCTCTGGCACCTTCCATCATCTCTTATAGCTCTTTTCCCACCGGCATCTTTCTCATTCAACAATAAACATTAATAGAGCACTTCCCGTAGGTAGGCACCATACTCAATATCCAGGCTCCAGAAATGGCACGATCTAGGGTGTCCGGGGGGGGGGGGGCGAGGGAGTGGCTCGGGGGAGCAGGAGAGGGCTTCACAGAGGTGGCGATATTTACGATAGATTTGATGCAGTGGTGGAAAAGGTTATTTAATACAGGAGACAGAGAATAAACAAAATCAAAGGCCAGCGAGGTGAGGAGGGAGGATGGGTGGGGTGCCAGACTGAGATGGATGGGCTCTGTGCATGACACTATGGGGTTGGGGTTTTATTCTGTGGCAACAACAGATACTTAAAGGGAGGATTTTTAAGGGTGACTGTGATAAGATTTACATACAGCAAGTTAATTCTGGCACTGTTATAAAGGAGGAAGTAAAAAAAAAAAAAGAGGAGAGATAGAGGCCGAAAGAGATCAATTAGATGCCTGTCCTAACTGTCTGTGTGAAGAAGCTAAGAGCTGGAAAGAAGTCAGGGGCCGTGCGGGCATGGAGCAGAGAGATGAAGGAGATAGAATTTTCAGGACTGGTCACTGGGTGGGGAAGTAGGGGAGACGTGCAAGAAAACCTGGAGCCCAGAAAGTATGAGTTCTTTTCACAAAAGAAAAGGTAGATTCAATTTTGAACATACTACAGTTAAGGTGCCCACTGGACTTCAGATGCATAGACCCAAGGGAAATTGTCAGTATGGATCTGAGACTCTGGACAGAGGCTGTGGCTGTGGCTGCTGATTTGGGGAACCATCAGCACTCAGGATCCACACGCCCACTGTCAGGAGCCCTGCCCCCACCCAGATCCAGGCCTGCCACCCTGTTTTCTATGCTTTGTCCTTGTCCCTGACCCGGCAGCCCCATTCCCTTTACTCGGAGGTGCCCACTTTGCTATGAAAAAGAATGGATCTAATGTAGCCAGTTCATATAAAATTTTGAAAATTAAGCTACCAATCTTATGGTGCTTTTTTGCGGATAAGCTTTTTTTAAAAGAGCATTTGTCTAACACAAAGAAACAATTCCCTATTCGTGTGGCAAAGGGGAGCTATTGGGGGGGAGCAAAAAAGCCTTTTTGAGCTCTCTCAAGTTATACCAGTAAAGCACCATCCACCGCTGCCTCGGGGTCGGGGGCTCTGCTTCCGAGCTAGAGATTCAAAATGCAAAAGCACTGTCCGCTGCTGGAGGAAGCGTTCCTGACTGGAGTCGGCCTTCAGACAGAGCTCTGCAACCTGAGACCTGCTCCCAGGAGCCAGGCTGAAGCCCCAGGACCTGAAGAGGAACAGGGGGTGTGGCGCCATGCCATTGGCTGCTTGGATTTGAACAGTTCAATTCAAAGGACAGACCGCGGCTGTCTACAGGTAAATAAAAACAGAATAAAACAAATCTGGGTAAAATAATTAAGGCGTCAGCATCTTAATAAATCTTTACCTAGAAAGATGAAAATTGCTTTTGAGAGTCATACTGGGGTGGAAATGTGTTAGTTCTCGGCTCCCATTTTTCAGCGGCTAACAGCCCAGCTCACCCCCAGAGCAGGACGACCTCGCTCTGACCTGACCAGAAATTGTTCTGTTCTTTCACTCCTGTCTACTTTTCTCACTGGCTTCCTTTGAGCCCTCTTGTCCTGGGATGGCATATCAGAAGTACCTAGTGCTCTCCGGCAACACAGTTCTGGCTGGACCCGCAGGATAGGGAGCTACGCACCCTGCCAGCCCCTTCAAAAGTCACCCTACACTCCATCTCATGGACTTAGGAAGGAGTGTACGACAGAGGTACTTCCCTGACCAGCACCAACAAATGAACAAACTAAACCTCTATTGTGTCAATAATAAGGACTCGATGAGAAAGGAGATACTTTGGTTAAAGCAGTATTTGCTCTATTGTAAGTATCACGGTTGCAGGGTGCATGACTTTCCCCTTTCCAAAGACGGATATAATTTGCTACATGTCAAAAAATTCGGGGCGCCTGGGTGGCTCAGTGGGTTAAGGCCTCTGCCTCCGGCTCAGGTCATGATCTCAGGGTCCTGGGATTGAGCCCAGCATCGGCCTCTCTGCTCAGCAGGGAGCCAGCTTCCCCCTTTCCATCTGCCTGCCTCTCTGCCTACTTGTGATCTCTCTCTCTCTCAAATAAATAAATAAAATCTTAAAAAAAAAAAAATTCAAGATTTCTTAAATACACCAGGAATCTGAGAGAGAGAAAGGCAGCACAGAGAACATCACCGAACTCCGTCCACTCAATCAGGGAACCAGGAATGTAGAACATGGGGATAAATGGCTCCTATCAAGTGCTGAAATTACACAAGATAAATCATAGCTAATTCTCTAGAACTATTTCCTGCTAGAAATGCCCAAAAGGTTGTTTATTTAAAATGATGTAGACACCCCAAATGAGGAAGCAAGGCAGAAGGGAATAGGGCACGGAGAGACTCTGAATTTCGGTTTCCAATCTCTTATTCAGTAACAGAGTGACTTTCAGCCCAAGTTGTTAGCATTTTGGGGCAGAGGAAATGATTTATACTATGAAGAAGGACAAGAGAAGCTCTCTGAAGCAGCAGCATCCTTAATGACAAGCCGCCCTGATAAACCGGCACATTTCTTAAAAGCATTTATGGTAAAAATCCCTGCACCGTCAAAGATCAAGATGGGCTCCTAATGTAGGCCAACATTTCTGAAACTGTTAATGCTTTCGACAGAAATTAACCTAGAGGGGAGCCTGGGTGGCTCAGTCATTAAGCGTCTGCCTTCGGCTCAGGTCATGATCCCAGGGTCCTGGGATCGAGCCCCTCATCGGGCTCCCTGCTCAGCAGGAGGCCTGCTTCTCCTGCTACCGTTCGCTACCAGTCCCTCTGCTTATGTTCCCTCTCTCGCTGTGTTTCTCTCTGTCAGATAAATAAAATCTTAAAAAAAAAAGAAAGAAAAAGAAATTAACCTAGAAACAGCTCCCTTCACTGCTCACTGGATGGGCTCCCAACTCAGGGTGCCTAAGGTATACGTGACTCACACCCATCCCTGTAGACGCAGCGTCTTCTACGGCCTCGATGTTTTTTCAACCCCGTAAATCTTCTGATACCTGCAGACACGTTAATTACCCAGGCCTTTCTGTGTTCACACAAACAAAAACTAATCTAAAAACAGTCGCGTAGCCTGGGTCTTGGCTTCATTCAAAAAGGGTTCTCTTGACACACACACTACATGATACTACTTCTACCTCGGTTTATATCTTTAACATTTCCTCATCATTTCCCAAAATGTGTATCTGCCCAAAACCCTTTCTAAAGTACCACTCCACTAACATCTGGGTAGATTTTTAAAAAGATGATTATAAATGTGAGCTCCTTCTTTTTCTCACCCTACACACTTGGCACCTTCCTATGTCATAAATCTCGGTGTGGCAGCAGCAGAACCAGAGTGACTATACTCTGTTGGGACCTGTGTGTTCGCCACCAGCACGGCAGGAGCCCTGCCAAGGTCTTCTGAGACAGGGCATGCTCTCTTGCCAGTGTTCAGGCCATTATTTCACAACACATCAGAATATTTGCAATCGAACAAGCTCAGTTTAGATAGGAGAATCAAGTGAGCTCAACTAGGAAAAAAAACAAAAACAAAAACAAAAAACCTCCCTACACATCTGCCCTGATTGAGAAAGCTGGTCTCCAGAGAAAAGGGTTCTAGAAGAATAGTTTATGCAGAAGACCCAAAGGATTAAACACCTGAGAAAAATATACACAGACTCTGGCAAGCTGCCTTGCTTTCTTCTGCATGCCAGGCCTTGTTTTCCACCTTTTCCTTGTCTCTTCTTCCTTCTCTGAGTGTAGACGGCTGTGGGACAGTGATTTTGAACATGGGCAAGAGCTACGCAGCCTGGACTCAGGCCCTGGCTCGACCTCTAACTGGCTGGATCACCTAGGCCCCAACTTTCTATAGCCAGAATGTAGGGGGAGAAAGCTACTTCCCTCATCTGTAAAATGGGCTGCTTCGAGGATGAAATGACATAACATAGTTGAAGCTATCTGCACAATGTCCTGCATATAACCTGTCCCATCTGCTCAACTCTTTGTTCCTTGTTAGACCATGAAGAGAGTAAGCGTGGATGGATCTCTCCAAACATTAAGCAAGAGCAACTTTAGAACCGAGTTCCCGGGTCTGCCTGTGAGACTTTAAGGGCTTTATGTGTAAATCACCTCCCGTAATCTGTAAGGTATCTAGAAGAGATAGCATGGGATGCTTTACGCTAGTGATTCCTCAACTTGTCATTTCCTCCCATGTTGACTCTGGCCTTGGCTGAGTGCTTACCTCGGCTGGCACAATCAGCAAATGTGACACTAGCACAGACTTCCTAAGTGCTGGCACATTAAAGCTTGTACCTCTAGAACACTGTTGTCTCCATGTGAGAAAACATCCTTAAGGATGAAAAGAGCACAGGGAGCCAGTGAGGCCCAGCTGCCCCAGCTGAGCCCAGCCCCCTGTCTTCAAGATCTTCAATCTGAAGGCCACTGCATGAATAAGCCCGGGTAATACCAGCCATTATCCTAGCCATCAACTCACAGGAGCACAAGAAACAATAATCTGTTGTGTTAAGCCACTACATTTTAGGGTTGTTTGTTACTCTACAATGACTAACTAAAACAGAAACTGGTGAGTAGGGTGCTGCCAAACAAACACTTCCAACATGTGGCATTGCCTCTGGGACCAGATGGTGGGGGAGAGGCTTGAAGGGCAGTGAGGAAATTGTTTTTGGAGGCTGGAAAAAAGGCAACCCGTCTGGCTGAAACCATCAGTAAACCCGTCATGTGCAGTAATTCGTAAGGTGAAAAAATAGATCTAATAAATGTGTTGGTCTGGCTAAAGAGATTTCTGGGCAGAATGCTAAAAGCACCAATGGATAGGTTACCCTTGGGCAGTAAGGTACAAGAAAGGAGAGAAATGAGTGAAAGCAGGAACCACAGAATTTGTAAGCAGAAGTGAGAAGAAGGAGGGTTCAGGATTAGAAAGTAAAACCGTTCTCATTTCCATTCTCATCGGCTGGCAAAGGATTCTCAAAGGAAGAGACAGTCTCAGGGTAAAGACTAATCAAGGACAGGAGTATAAGACCCTCAATTAAGACCTCGAGAGGACTTTAAGAAGTGCTGAGTAGGCCCTCTCAACTAGACAAAGGGCTTCTAAGATTTATAGAAGCCTAATCCCAAAATAGCTCTGAGTAATCAAGCTGGGCTGCCCAGTGTAGGCACATGTAGCTACTGGGCACTTGAAATGTGGCACGTGAAACCTGAATTAAGATGTTCTATAAGCATAAAATATATACCTGATTTCAAAAAGCTAGCATTAAAAAATGTAAACTATCTTAACAAGATAATTAGTGTTGCAATGATAATATTTTTGCTATAGTGTGTTAAATAAAATATATTACTAAAATTACTTTCCCCATCTTTTTTCACTACTGAATGGTGGCTCTTAGAATTAAAAAATACAAATGTGGTTCACATTTGTAGTTTTTATTGTATTTTTATTAGACAGCACTATTGTAGAGAGGAGTCAGTCCCCAAAAGAGCTGTGACTATGGATTTTGTCTAATGGAATGAACAATAATGAGATATGTAGAAAACGCATGAAGTCTTTAAATGAGTTCTATCAGATTGGAGGAATAGTTTATAGGGGATCTCTAGACTACCAACTTTCTATAGCCAGAATGTAGGGGGAGAAAGCTACTTAGCTATAAACACAAGCTATTTATTCTCAAAAAGAAAAGACATCTAGGAAGATGGAACCAAGAACGGGAGGGGTTGAGTCAAGAGCGGAACCAGGCCCTAACCAAGGAACCCTGCCAGTTAGAGGAGGAGAACCTGATATCCATGAGCCTAGGTCGATTTCAGAATTGTTCTGGACCACTTGCTGCTATTTCTTCTTCCTATTACTCTATTTTTGAATGGGGATAGCTACTGGAGTGATCATGTCCCTGTTTCAACACTGTGTGTGATTTTGTTTACAAACAGAATTTAGAGGACATAAACAGAGCTCGTTTGCTAGGATGGAAGGCAAACTTCATCTCTGGTTGAAGAGGAACTACACACGAGGAAACCTGCCTCTGTTTGGACCAGATGGAGATCACAAGATCATGGACTTCAAGCCTGATGTGGTCACTGGATGAGACTTCAGGGGTTTTAGGAGAGAGGAGTATATTTTGCATACAGGAGAAATTTAAATCATTATGACCAGAAGGTAGACTTGATGGATTAAAATATGACTACACACTACAAATTCTCTCATGAAGAGGCAATACTTATTCCTCCCACCCTTTGAATTTGGACTGCTCTTTCCACTTGCTTCATCCAATGGCATGTGGCAGAAGATGCTGTGCAGCTTCGGAGCCCAGGCCTCAGGAAGCTTTACAGCTTCTATCCTTGTCCTGCTGGTACTGGGAGAATATTGTACTGTGATAAAGCCCACAGTGAAAGGCCATATGGAGAGTCCTCATCATCCCAGCTGTTCCAACCATTCCTATTTGCAGCCCCAAATACGGGAGTATCACTCTTATTTGGGGGGTGGTTTGTTCTGCAGCAACAGATAACTGATGTCTATTTTTGGTCTAACAGGGAACAACGAGTTGAGCAGATGGTTCAGGTTTCCTAACAGAGGTGTGATTTGGGATTTCACTGCAGTTGGAATGCTGTCACCACCATGTTCTTCATTACATGGGCTTCTCCAGAGTGCTGCTCACGACATCATAGCTGGCTTCCCTCAGAGTGAGTGAACCAAGAAAGGGAGAAAGTGACCAAAATGAAAGCCATGACATCTTTTATAACCTAATATCAGAAACAACATACCATCACTTGTCCTGTATTCTGTTGGGTACACAGACCAACTCTGACAGGATGTGGGAAGGGACTCTGCAAGATGCTAATTATCAGGGATGGGGATCATTAAGGGCCATCTTGGAGGCTGGCCACGACATAAACCAACAAATGAATATATGTATTTCACATACCAGTCTTTAAGAATCCCCAAGAAGCTAATTTTCCCATATCCTCTATTATTTCTCTAACCTATTTGTTTATCATGGGTTCTTTACTATTTCTCTTCACTTTCCAGCTCATTCCATATCTGTTATTCCCATCTCTTAACTTCGTTAGGCCATGGCACATGGCATTTCAGGTCTTCACTACTCCGATTGGAGGCAACTGTGTGGTTAGCTTGGCTTAGTCCAATCCTCAGGAAGAAGGCTCAATGATGAGAAGAAAGACACTTGAAGTCAGTACTCCCAAAACTTTTGGGGAAGAGAACCAGAAATAAATTCAGCTCAATAAAGAGCAGGCCAGCCCGGAATGAGAGGAAAACAAGTCCCCGTGTTTGTTTGTTGCTGGTGACAATGCGAGGTTTCTGAGGAAGGCAGTCTGGCAATTTTTTATAAGAGTTAAAAAATTTGTTTTACTATTTGACTTAGCGATTTCCTCTTTGAAAACCACACCTTCCAAAAGGAAGAAATGAAGTTGTATTCTTTGGACCATCTCAGATGCTCAAAAATAAGGAATTGGCCTAACAGGACAGTCCTGTTAGCAGTAGAAGGATAAGTATTTAATCTCAATAATGCTGAGCTGCATTTCTGAAATAAAATTAGGTGAGAAACGGAGTAGGCCATATGGAAGCAAACACACATTGCTAAGATCAAGGTTTGAAAAACCAAAAGTGATAAAAACAGATAACTGTTAATTAGGATCTTGGGGGCTAACATTTTTCATGTGAACCCCATTGCTCCAGGAAGTCAGGTGTCTGAGATGAGGAGGAAATGATCAGGTTAATAGGAGCTGATCTCCATTAATCCAAGCAGTATCCTTTAGTCTTGGTTTTCTCATCTACCAAATAGGTATCATGTACCTCAATCCGAGGATCACGAAGGTCTGAGTATCCTCCGTCCACTGGGAAAGGGTTCATAACAGATGTGACACAGTGGAGGCAGTAGGGAATAAAGCGAAGCAACCTTGACTTTGAATTCTGTCCCACCTCTGTGTTACACTTCTACCTAGTAGCTTAACTTCTTTGAAACTTTAGTTTCTTCAACTGTAAATGGGCCTTTCTATCTTACCAGGTTTTGTCAGGATTAAATATCATATGTAGAGAGGCTAGCAGAGAACCCAGCACACAGTAGGTGTTCAATCATATTAGTCCCCTTCTTTTCTGCTACCTCAAACCTCCACCTCTTTCATTCTCTTCCAATAAACGCACAGTAACGGAAACTGTTTGAAACTGGAAATAAGCGAGTTAAGGCCAAATTTCAAAGAAGATGATACTTCACTAACTCATTGCCAAGTCACACAATAAAAACAGCCTGTGAGAGGTTTAAGGGGATGGGTTTTGATGCATTGCTCGAGTTAACCAAAGGACCATCCAATGGGCTTAGTGTGGGGGCTGATCTGAGAGCCCTTCCCTAGTCTCTCTGGATAAGATCCATATTACAGAAGAATTTGCCTATAGTTTGAAAATAGGAAGTAGGTCAAAATGTGAGAGTACCCCTCAGAAATGAGCCTATGACATGACTTACAAACCCCGGGTAAACAGCCAGGAGATTTTCCAAACCCTTCCCCAGACCTCAAGCAGGTACGAAGAGTGGTAATTGACAAAATAGAGACCGTCCCTAAAGGAACACTCCTTTTGGTTCTAGGTGGGCCCCGGGGAATGTATTAGCTGAAGCCAAGGAAAGGAAAAGGACTCGTTGTGAACATTCCCTGATGCCTCTTAAGGCTAAAGCCCGTGTCCAAAAACACCAGCAGAGCGGAAGCAGAACACATGCTCCTTTAAAATTAAAGTCAGCCCCAAATAGCAAGGAAAGAGCAGGATGCACGGCTCCTATTTGTAAACAAAGACTAAGATAAATGCCGGTTGCCAGACCTCAAAGGGAGGTATGACAAGCCACTTGTGAGAGAGAAGCCACAGGCCACAGAGCAATCCCTTTGGTCTTCCTGGTGGTCTCCAATAGACCTTTCCAGAGGCATCACGGAAGAGCAGGAAAGCAAAGAGGGCCAGAGGGGGCATCTGTCTGAGCACCCCGCTCACCGGTCTGCACTGTCTTCTGTTGGCCAGCATTCAAGCTAAATTCCATTGTCATGCTCATCACAGGCTGTGGTTAAATGCTTTGGAGTCAGACACATAGGTCTGAACTGCTGGCAGCAAGTAAATGGTTAAGCCTCAGTATCTTGGTCTGTATAATGGGGATAGCAAGAGTCCTCACCTCATAGGCGGTTGTAAAGAATAAATGAGATCATGTATATAAAGCCTTTAGCACACATCCAGTTTCTCACAGATGTTATGTGTTATTATTATTATTTTTGTGTTGTTGGAGATTTCATCCTCTGCTTTGTTATGTCACGCAGGGCAACATTCCTCACCAGAACTGGGAGCCATGTAGAGCTAAGGGACCACCAGTGACAGACTTAGACGTTTTCCAGAGTGGGGCAATCGTGCTATTTATAGCAACTAAGAGAAGATGCAGCCATAGTGAAGAAGTGAAAAGGAAAAGTGTGTGCTGGTAATGAGGCAGCACTTACACCTATCCACCTCGCCTCTAGGTCGGCCTCAAATCAACTGAGGAGCCAGCCTCCACCAGCAGGACGGGGCTCAGGGCTAGCAAGGACGTTCAATTATATTTGCTGAGGACGCAGGCACTGTTTGCAGCTGATACATAAAGAAGAAGGTCTCCTGAGACACATCCAAGGTGGATAAGGGTCCACACCTCCACCCTACTCCTCAAGCTCACAGGGTTTCGGGGACAGAGCCTGGCAAACAAGGCACTGCTCCTGTCTTAGAGCCTGCTTTTTCTAGGTCAATCTTTCAGCCAAGGATCAGCTCCTCCCTTATCCAGAAAATTCAAGAATCACAAATAGGATACACATTTAATGGTAGTGCGCTACTATTCCTTGGTCTCAGAGAGCTGGATCTGAAGGAAGGTTGGGAGGTTCTGTTTACTTTCAACAGGGTATCATTTCCATCTGGAAGACAATGTATATTTTTCTAGCACATCAATACACAAGCAGTTCAGGTAAGCAGGTCACCCGAGGAGTCCAGTTAGAGTCATTGTACTAAGAGTCTGTGGTTGTCTATTTGTTGGCTACACTGATGAGAGGTAGGCAAAAGTTACTCAAGAAGAAATTGAGCACGGCACGTATAGTCCAGAGCTTAGCCCAGTGCCCAGAACACAGAAAGTCCCGATTGCAGAATAAGTGGTTACTGAGGTGCTTTCTAAAACAAACCAGTCTGTAACCCAGTACAGGAGAACAGTGTCTCCTCCCTCCCTTCCTCTTTCCCTCCGTCTCCCCCCTCCCCACCCCCACCCCAGCAAATAAGAAACAACTTCAATATTTGGTCATGTTATAAAGAGAGCTAATCACACAATTCACAAATATTTTCTCGGAGAATTGATTCTCTGGTTGCTGACACACAAGTTCAGTTTGCTTTTAAATAGTAGACCTGGGGGGGGCGGGGGTTGGGCAAGCCTGGTGGTGGATATTGAGGAGGGCACGTATTGCATGGAGCACTGGGTGTGGTGCATGAACAATTAATCTTGTAACACTGAAAAAATAAAATAAACATATTTGGGGGGAAAAAAGTAGATCTAAAAATTCTCATAAAACTCCCTCTTGTTCTTTTCCATATTCCCTTTATTACTGCTTTCTATCACACATGCATCATATTGGGCTTTTACCACACTTGGGAACTGGTTCTGACAAACTCAGAACCAAACTCCTGGTTCTGACAAAGACAGCTTATCATATTCACTTTATGGTTTTTTTGGGTCTAGTTTTACTAAGTTATATTCCTTATAAAGAAGTCAATGGCCTCAAAATACATAAAGTCTTCTTCTGTGATCCAGAGGGTGAACAAGAGACTATACTAATGTAACTAACACCTATTCAATATTTCTCAGACTCCTAATAACTTCCTTCTAAACAGCTCATGGTACTGTCTTTCAAGAAGTCAACTGATGAGCTCTTGGAAAACTTAGAATAAAACAATGCATCAGAGGGGCCCTATCCTCTGGTCAGATTATTTTCTGTGCTTTTGGGGAATGTTCTTTAGCAAAGGTCACCATGTGTCTAGAGCACCGACTTTTATAAACATGCACATTAGAGGTGAAAATCCAGAAAACAGATGATGTCAAACTCATCAAGACATGAGTTTCTTTCTGGCACTGACCATAATGGCTATCATATGGAACAACCCAAGGCCCCCCCTGCCCCCAAAAGAAATCCCGAGACAGGTTCACTAACAGCAGAACCAATCCTCTCATTAGTCGAGGGTGGTTTACAGATGGAAATCATATTATTTAAACCCTTTGATGATTCTGCTATGTCTAATATACTGACATTTAACATTTATCATTGCCTTAAAATTCCATTTTATGAAAAACAAAAGGTAAGAACAACCATTCTTTTCCTACCTGCTGCTGTAGCCACCAGAAGCCAGGCTGCTGCTCTTCAAAGGGGGTAGACTCCAGAATCGAATCTTCAGCTCTCTCCCCTGGAATAAGAACCATCAAAGGAAAACTTTCAATTGCTATGAGCAAGCAGATGGTTTGCTTCTAGCCAGTTCTTTCTTATTCCCATGGCTTGTGGGGTGCCTAAGAAAGGATGGATGTTTGGGGGAAAGGGATTGAATTTGGGGAAAGGAGAAGAAAGAGTTTCCAAGGCAAGAGTTAGTTCACCCAATACGCTTCCTTCAAGGAAAGGAAAGCCCTCTTTTTCAGCTTTAATTCTCATAGAAGATCTGCCACTGCATTACTCACAGGTAATTGCTACATTGCCCCTTCACAAACAGCAGACATACTTTTTGGGCCAGCCTCCAGATTCATGATGCATGCCCGTACCTGTCCATAGGGATATCTCTATGCCTGGGAAAACTGGGAGGGCAAAAAGCCCGCCCAAAGGGAGGACCTTGTCTAGACTATTAATCAAGTTCTTCGGATAATATATGCTGCAAACAAAGATCAGAGGCTGGTGTGAGCCCCTCTGTCCATAGGGCAACCTCCTCACTCATGGGATCACCTGATTAGGGCTCGAACTTCTTCCAAGGAGATCAGCAGCTATAGTTTGTCAAGCTTTGACTTGTTTTCCCAAAGAGGAAAGGAATAGCAAGAATTACTATCACAGAAGGAATGTGGTTTTCTTACTCTGGGCAGTTAATGTAGGAGCGTCAAAGATGATAGATGTGCAATTACAGTTCCTTTAAGTTTAATGTCATGAAATGCAGTGTTTAAGAAGGCATTTCAAAGATAATCAAGTGTTATAGAAGCTTCACATTTGATTCATTCCCAGTTTTCAAGAAGGTAGAGGTAGCACAGTAGAGAGGACAGGGCAGAAAGGAAATCTGGAAAATCTTGGCTCTGTTGTTTATTATTGAGCCCTTGGACAGATCACTTGATTTGATTTCCAAAGAAGTCAAATGAGAAGATTGGGCTGGAAGATCTGCATAATAATAGAATATCACCTCTCATTTTCACATATATTTCACCTTGTTCTTGTATCAACTCTTCCCTTCTTTGGGGGAGTCACCCCTTCCTCTTGGCTGGTTTGGAGGAAGTTACATCACTTCCAGGCTTCTTTAGAAGTGGGCATGTACTCATGGATTGGAAGAACAAATACTGTGAAAATGTCTATACTACACAAAGCAATCTACACATTTGATGCAATTCCTATCAAAATAACACCAACATTTTTCACAGAGCTGGAATGAACAATTCTAAAATTTGTATATAACCAGAAAAGACCCTGAATAGCCCAAGTAATGTTGAAAAAGACCAAAGCTGGAGGGATCACAATTTCAGACTTCAAACCATATTACAAAGCTGTACTCATCAGAATAGACTGCTACTAGCACGAAAACAGACACATAAATCAGTGGAATGGAATAGAGAACCTAGAAATGAATCCTCAACTCTATGATCAACTAATCTTCGACAAAGCAAGAAAGAATATCCAAAGGAAAAAAGACAGTCTTTTCCACAAATGGTTTTGGGAAAATTGGACAGCAACATGCAAAAGAATGAAACTGGACCACTTTCCTACACCATACACAAAAATAAGTTCAAAATGGATGAAAGATCCACATGTGAGACAGGAATCTATCAAAATCCTAGAGGAGAACATAAGCATAACACCTTTGACCTCAGTCACACGAACTTCTTACTAGACATGTCTCTAGAGGCAAGGGAAACAAAAGCAAAAATGAATTATTGGGACTTCATCAAGATAAAAAGCTTCTGCACAGCAAAGGAAATAATCGACAAAACTATAAGGCAACCTATGGAACAGGAGAAGATATTTACAAATGACATATCAGATAAAGGGCTAGTATCCAAAATCTATAAAGAACTTATCAAACTTAATACCCAAAGAACATATAATCCAATCAAGAAATGAGCAGAAGACATGAACAGACACTTCTCCAAAGAGTACAAATAGCTAAAAGACACATGAAAAAATGTTCAACATCACTACCCATCAGGGAAATACAAATCAAAACCACAATGAGATACCACCTCATACTGGTGAGAATGGCTAATATTAACAACACAGGAAACAACAGATGTTGGCAAGGATGCAGAGAAAGGGGAACCCTCTTACACTGTCGGTGGGAATGCACACTGGTATAGCCACTCTGGAAAACAGTATGGAAGTTCCTCAAAAAGTTAAAAATAGAGCTACCCTATGATCCAGTAATTGCTCTACTAGGTATTTATTGAAAGGAAGCAAAAATAGTGATTCAAAGGGGCACAAGCACCCCAAAGCTTATAGCAACAGTGTCCACAATAGCCAAAATATGGAAAGAGCAAAAATGTCCATCGACTGAGGAATGGATAAAGAAGATGTGTTATAATGGAATATTACTCAGACATCAAAAAGGATGAAATCTTACTATTTGCAATGACATGGATGGAATAGAGTGTATTATGCTAAGTGAAATAAGTCAGAGAAAGACAAATACCATAGGACTTCATTTATATGTGGAATTTAAGAAACAAAACATTGTTGCCATAAACTATGGGAGCTGTGCTGGCTCTGAAAGACCAAGGTATTGGGAGAGATTCAATGGGGATTTCTGAGAAACAATGCATGGACCTTGATGACTGGTTGGAATTTGAGGGGAGGTAACACTGAGGGCAAAGAATGAGTCCAAGGAGATGCCCAGGTTTATGGTTAGGGTAGAGGGCCAACAGGGACTAAGAATTTTGAACACAATTGAGTTAGGAGGTGAGATGGGGGTGGGGGATGGGATGGGGGATGATAAGGCAACATTGCTCCTCAAACAAGCATGTACCAGATCTCGGGTTTATCTTACCCAGGGAGCACACATCTCCTCATTAGCGAACAATGTAAAGGTTCCATGTAGTGGGGTGAATAATGTCTCCCCAAAATTCATGTCTACTCAGAGCCTCAGAAATAATCTTATTTGGAAATAAGGTCTTGCAGATACAGTTAAGATAAAGTACTGGAATAGAGTTAATTCTAAATCCAATGAGTGCTGTCCTTATATGAAAGAAGAGAGGACACAAAAAGACACAGAGAAAAAACCCTTATGAAGACATCTACATAGATTAGAGTCATGTGACTACCAGCAAGGACCACAAAATTGCTAGGAGCTACCAGAAGCTAGGAAGGGGCCCTGCCAACACCCTGATTGCAGGCTTCTATGCCTCCAAATCTGTCAGAGACTAAATTTCTGTTGTTTTGAGGCACAGTCTGTGGCAGCCCTAGAAAACTAATAAAGCCCTCAAAACACCTTTGGCTCAAATTTTCCTGAGATTGCACTATTATTTAGTTTTCTGGGTGGGTTTTGATCTGTTTGGGAACAATGCTATATCAAGCCAAGTTCACACATTTTATGATTCACTCTACTTCATAGCAAGGCCCTGTGGGATTGGAACATGGGTTCAATCAGGTCTAAAGAAGAGAGGGATGTTCTTGGAGTGATAAGCCAAGATAGGGTCTCATAGCAGGGTAAATCTAGACAGGAGGGGCATTAGGTGCCACTGACATATAGGCAAATGGTTATTATTATCTCCATCTTACAGATGGAGAAACTTAAGCTTATAGACATTAAGTAAGTGTGTGAAGGTTACACAGCTAATACATGTTGGAGGCAGATGTAGAAACCAAGATTTTTTTAGTCCTGCTCTCGGGATTTTCCGTGAGACCATGAAGCCACTACCATGCTGTTTCTAGGAAATCATCTTGGACTAAAACAAGAAAGAAAGGAAAGGAAAGGAAAGGAAAGGGAAGGGAAGGGAAGGGAAGGGAAGGGAAGGGAAGGGAAGGGAAGGAAAGGAAAGGAAAAAGGAAAGGAAAAAGGAAAGGAAAGGAAAAAGGAAAGGAAAGGAAAAAGGAAAGGAAAGGAAGGAGGGACGAAGGGAGGGTGGAAGGGAAGAAGGAAGGAAGGAAAAGAGAGAGAGAGAGAGGAAGAAAGAAACAAAGATTATCAGCTGTTGTCACAAAGGTGTTCTTCTACACAAGTAAATTTCCTATACAATTAAAAGTATTCCTGTAAATAACAGTTTCTTTATTTAATCATTTCACATGGAAGTCTCTCTTGCCTTTGAAAACAAATTATACTAAAATGATTTAATCTCCTCACATGGTATGGCCATTAATCATTGCTAATATCTTTGTTACGGTATCTGGATTTTTCAAAAGAAATGGGCAGAAAAGTGCGGGCACACATCAAGGCAGAATATTTGGTGGCCCACACAAATCTGGTCACCACACTATCCGTCAAGAGAAGAATCATGCAGATAAGGGATCAAAGCTTTCATTTACTGAGTGATAAATAGACACCAGGAAATACGCTAAGTACTTTCATACGTGTTCTCCTGCAGTCTTCCAACCTCCCTGTGATATGACTTTTTTTTTAGAGGAAGACAGAAAAGGGGGGAAGGGGCAGAAGGAATGGGAGAGAGAGACTCTTAAGCAAGCTCCATGTGTAGCACGCAGCCTGATGTGGGGTTCAATCTCACAATCCTGACATCATGCCCTGAGTGAAATCAAGAGTCGGGTGCCCAACTGACTGAGCTACCCAGGTGCCCCACAATTTGACCATTTTTAATGCCCACATTACAGATGAGGAATCTTTGGCTTCAAGACCTTCGAGACCTTCTGGCATACATCCTTACTCCAGAAACCTGAGAGCACAGATTGGTGATGAACACCTACATGAAATACACACCTGTTGACTGAGAATCGAGTTAATAAACATCCCTGTTTAAATCCAAGAGTCAAGCCAGAGTCTTTCTGTGAGAACTCAAGGAAAAGGTTGTGTCCTCAACTGGCATGGAATGCTTTCAAGTTTCTCAGCTTAAATTTCTGAAAAATAAGGTATAACCTTCAAACCTGCATTGGCTAATCTAAATCTCAAGTCAACTCTGCAAATAAACTTTTCATGTGAGTGACCAGCAATGCAGAGGAAAGGTCCTGGAAGCATCCTTCATCTTCTGGAAGCTGCTGTCTAGTAAGAGGCCCTCTATGAGCCACGGTCTTGGGCATCTTAAAAGCCTACCATTCACTGATGCTCATAAGCTTGGTTCCACTGGGTTCTTCCAAGGACCACCCAGGGCATAATCCAATCCTCAGTTCTTTCTCTTTGAGGAAAAAAGTGTCATGGAACAAACATGGGCCCAGGAAGCCTCTCACACAGGAAGCCACTAACACAGACTCTCATTGCTCAGAGGATCACTCTGTCTGACTAATGTCAACCAAAAACTCTCCCTCATTAGCTGCATTTCTAAGTTTCTGAATTGCTTTGCCAAGTGGTGAACACTGCACTTGGGTAAAATGGGGGAAGACTGTGGATATGAGAAACTGGTACCCATCACCCTTTCTACTTCCTTTCTATTGTACAGAGGTTAGAAAGCTAAGAACTACTTCCCCAGGATCCTTGCAGCCAGAATTTGGTTTGCAAATCAAGTCTCCCAATTAGATGCACGTGTAGCAGATTAGAAGACAGATGTGAGGGAGGAGGGACTCTTTTTTCCCTGCTGCCTCTACTGTTGCTTTTGGAGATAGGTGTGTGGAGGCAGGAGTTTTCTGCACCAGTGTTCCAGCATCCAGTCTCCAGATGTGTAACTGCTGCGTGGAGTTTTCCTGATTGTTTCCCTACAGCTCAGGGGATGTGTTCTTGAAGTCAACAGTTCTATCAGTGAATTCCTAATTCACACCCCGTTCCAGACTCCAGCAAAAGGGGACAGAGGGGCTCCTCCTGGCAGGTGGAATTAGTAATTTATTCTGGGAGTCATCCTGGAGTCCCAGCCTAGCAACCCCTCTTCCAGTCTCTCCAGCAATGTTGAGATCTTCACAAAGGCGTCTCGTCCATGGATAGTTGCGAGCAGCTCTTTCCATGAGGGGGACTGAATTCAAGAACCACATAGTTCGCCATCTTGCTGATATCATTCTCTCTCTATACATTTATCAGATAACTCAGGAACCATGACTCCTTATGCTTTATTCACAATCTATAGGAGGTCAGGTTTGATTCTTCCAAGAATTTTGAATATGTTCGGTTCCCTGTATTACATTTCTTGTTGCTTAAGAAAGCTAAGTGGATTGTTCCCCATGACTGAAACCTAATTTCAGAGGCTCTAATTCAAACACAAATCCCGAGTTTTCCTGGATTTTTCCTGAAATTGTTCAGACCCTCAGTAAAGCAGGGCTAATGCTGTTGTTTTTATTTACCTCTTACCTTAGGCCATCATTTTGGGATTTGGTGTTAAAAATAAAGGTAGACTTTTTTTAATGGAAACGTTTACTCTTTCCATATATTTAACAAAGATTTATTGAATGTCTTCTACATTTGAGGCACGGTGCTAGATACCCAAAGCTCAAGACAACGTGGCATAACGGAAATAGCTCACCCTCCTTATAAATAGTTGATTTCTGGTTTTGTCCTTTTTTTGTGTACTATCTGTCCCCCTCAGTTAGAATGTTAGGTATCACGTGAGAAGGGAGCCCCACTATCTTATTTGCAACTATATTCCCTATCGTTCAGAACAGTGTCTAACGAATTAAAAACATGCAGTAAGTATTTCTTAAAAGAATGAATGAAGCTTGCAATCAAAAATCCCTGAAGATAATGGTTTAAAGAAAAATATTTATAAAGCCAGATATTGGTAATAATAGTAGTATTCCAGTGTGTAACTAACCTAAATATATTTAGCTTTCAAAAAAATTTTTTAACCAGAACAGTCACTGTTCTGGTTAATGAACAGTCATTCATTAAAATGAAATGATTCATTAAAATTAAAATTACAGATAGACACAGTATGTCTCTTCAAAGCTCCTCCCTCAACTGTATCTCCCTGGTCACCAGACACAGTTGTACTAAGCTTATTTCTGTTCTTCAGACAGATTCTCCCACTTTGTAAGAGTTATTGTGGCATTCCTGAAGTTTACTTTTCTCAGTGATTCTCAGTGAGCAGAGACAGAGGGAATAGAAGACATAATTCCAACTCCCTGGTAAAGACAGGGCCTGGCAACACCTACAGAGAACTTTCAGCCTGCTCTGCTACACTTCAAACTTTGTTCTAGAAACATGAAATGAGCACTCTCTTCACTGGCCCAGGAGGGAGTACATGGCCCGCAGCCAAACGAGGGTGTGGGCTTCTGCAGTCTCCAGGACTCCATGTGCCAGGGCTAGTTCCAGAAAAGGGGTTGCATCCGGCCCATGTGCCATGACATAAGCCCCAGTCAACATTTCAGGCAGTCAGCAAATAGCTCTAAGGAACATCTGGATTTGAGCCCAAAGTAGGTAAAGCCAGATAATTCTACTGGAGGCAGCATCTCTTATATCATGAAAAGCACTAACCAAGTTCAGATTGTCATCTTTTGCTAGACATGTTTTTCTTTTCTATACTGAAATGATCCCCATTCTCCAATCCCTGAAACTTCCAATTCCTTTAAAACATGGCATGAGCTGCCCACCTTCAGGTACACCCAAGGGAAAATGCAATTATAAAGCATGACCTGAAACAAACAAAATAACATAATATAAATTAGGACCAGTTCCTGGGGAAAAAAAAAAAGGGAGTGGGTCAGTTCTGCATGTGCCCTAATCTCTGTTACTGATTTTTTGGGTGAATGGTCCACTCCAGAAAGCATTTGGAGGAACCCCCATGTGAGAAAACACTCTAATGTTTTCCAGTTTTCAGCAAGTGACTGGGAGTTCTCTTCTGATCGTACATGCTTATTGTAATCTGGCCACTTTTCAGGACCTAGGATATAGCTTGTCTGCAGTGTAAAAGCTACAATAAAAGCCAACTTGTATGAACAGGGAAAACATGATCTAAGGGAGCTCAACTGGGAGTTCAAGTGATATTAACTTGTGAAATATCTGTATCCTTTATATCTCATACTTTTGCAAATAGTGGGTACCTAGTACTTTCATTCTTACCTGTCAAGTGCTGTATGTATAAGAATGTGATCTGCATAGGATTGTTTTATTTAAATGCTCATTGCATTAATGATGAATCAAGGAAACACTCTCTGAAACTTAAGATATTGGCCCTAGTAGGTACTCCCTGATACCTACTCTCCCCCCACTATTTGCTCTTTACTCTTAGTATCGGATGTGGTTTCACAGGAATTATCTTTGCTAATCACACTTTCAACATACTGGTTGGAGAATCAATTCCTGAAAAGTGGGTTATAATGTTTGCATTCACTGGGGTGAAGTGAATTCCTATCACTCACCAGTACCCCACAACCCGCCCCCCCCCACAACTCCTCCCAGATAACATCTCATACTCACCGGGCACTGTCCTAAGCACTTGGCATGTATTATCTCTCATAAGCCTCACAATAACGCTTATGAGAGTTAACTAACGCTGTGAGTTAGATATTATTATTATTCCATTTTACTCCTGGGGAAGCTATCACATAAAAAGGCTCAGTAACTCACTAGGGGCATACAACTAGACTGGTGGTGCCAGAATCTGCACCTAGGTCCTGGGTAGGTGAACAGACACCCCAATTTATATATATAAACACAATGCAATCTTACTCTTAAGCACCACATACACTAATGGAGGGTATACATATGCAGAAAAGATCATTAGTCCTGGGTATGTATGTACTTATTTATTTTTTTAAGATTTTTAAATTTATTTATTTGACACAGAGAGAGAGAGATCACAAGCAGGCAGAGAGAGAGGGAAGCAGGCTCCCCACTGAGCAGAGAGCCCCACGTGGGGCTCGATCTCAGGACCCTGAGATCATGACCTGAGCTGAGGCAGAGGGTTTAACCCACTGAGCCACCCAGGAACCCCCCGTCCTGGGTTTTTAAACCAACGGTTACTTCCTAAGTCTTAATTTTCTACACAGTAGGAATACAGATACATACATAATAAAGCTAAAAGAACATTGAAGAGGACAGACACCCTCCTCTTCATATTCTTTCCCACTTTGTTATAAGTCTTTGTTCTCCACCTGGTCATGTACTTCCGGTCCTGTAAGTTTCATTTTCAGTGACCTTTTCAATTATTCAGTCTCATGTGTTCTGTAAACAGACATGTAGGGGTCAACCCTGCATCCTGGTGTTGGGCTCAGAATATGTGGCGCCAGATCTCAAAACGCAGTCTTCCCTCTGCTGTTTTGCCCCAGCTTGTCACTTCTTCTTCCATGGTTCCTTGGCTGGACCCGACTCCCCATTCGGCCAAGCCTGTCCTCTTTATGGCTCAACTGAGCTGTTCTAACAGCCTTCTCTCTGGCCTCCCTGACTTCAGCAGTCCACTCCTTCTGACGATCCTGCTCCCCTACCCTCTGCTACGAGGCTCTTCATCACACTAACCTTTCCCTCAAGTGTAGACAATTCATTACTGAGCATATCACAACCCGAACTCCTCTGTCTGACTTGTAAAGCCTCCATTATCTTACTCCACCCTATCTAGTCAACTTTCTTTCCCACGAAGACCAAAACACAACCACGCAACCAGTCAGGCTGTCATCTCACCTATAGAGGAAGCAACCCACATGTCTCTACAACTACTACCTGCCCACTTCAGGTGACCTTTGCATTGCTCAGGTCGCCAACCCGCTAGGTTTTACCCATCATTCAAAGGCCTGGCTCAAATCTCAGTTATTTAAGTAAATTTTCTTCACTGCTGCAGCATATACCAATCGCTTCTTTCTCTTGCCTCCTATCACATTTACAGGTTAATAATAATATAAATAATACTAACGATGGGCTAACTTCTATGAGCACATCTTTGCATGTACCAGGCCCTATTGGGATAAGCAGCTTTATCATCTCCTTTTTTCAGAGGAATTAGCACAGGCGCAGGGAAGGCAATACGACTAAGCCTTACACTTGACATTTGTGACTCAACTCTTTTGTGTTATCATGGTCTCCCTAACACATTTCCTACTTCACTGAGACCAGACACTGAGACTCATATTTATTCTGTGTCTTCTACACTGCTAGTGGAGTGTGTGTGCCCTGTAAGTTACCATAACTGTTAGTTGGCCCTTGGTGTACATTGATGTTGCACGTATTTTAAATTCCTACCCTGCAAGACTTGCACCATGTTTGTACAATGCACAAACACGTGCTAAACAAACCCTTTCGAGTACAGTGATGAATGATTTTGGACAAATCATAGTCCACAATGGCCCATGTGATTCTCTACCACCCTCACTATATCCATCCTCTATATGCTTGAAACATCTTAAAGGTGGGAAACCACAGGGGAGCTGTCAGCAATCAATGACAAAATTAATTAGAAGTTTTGGAGGATTAGAGGGCAGGAGAGGTTGTTAATTCCATCCTAGCCAAGAACTGGGTCTTCCGTTTGTTTTTGTTTTTTTTTTTTAACATTTTATTTATTTGACAGAGAGAAACACAGCGAGAGAGGAAACACAAGCAGAGGGAATGGTAGCAGGAGAAGCAGGCTTCTTGCCAAGCAGGGAGCCTGATGCGGGGCTCGATCCCAGGACCCTGGGATCATGACCTGAGCCGAAGGCAGATGCTTAACAACTGAGCCACCCAGGTGCCCAAGAGTCTTCCGTTTTTTATTAAAAACTAGGTAGCAGCAAGATTTTCCCAAATAACCAAGTATTTGCACCATAATACGGATTTTCTCCTGATCTTTTGCAGCACTTCTTTTTTCTTTTAACAACCATGGTTAGTAAAGATATATTCAGTAAAGATAAGTATCACAGTAAATATAGGGAAAGATAATGATTTAGACTAAGCTTTAGTATTTTTTTAAAAGTCACAATTATTTCTTACATTCATCATAGGCATAATTTCCGGTTTCTTATTCCCATACCCACTCTACGAAGAACGTGACATATAAAAATTCACAAGATTCCTCTTCTCTCTCACTTCAAATCAAAGCCTCAACAAAAGCCAAAACCATAAAGAAAAAAATTTACTTAAAATTTTTTACATTTGTTCAACTGTATCTCATGAATTTCTGAGGAAACTCTCATAAGCAATGAAGAACATTTTTTTTAGCGAACATATCAAGTGAGAAAACTTATCTCACCAAAGTCAACCTAGTTTTAGCTTACACTGACTACGGCTCACTTTCACTGATGCCAGCATTTTTCTAATTGGAAAAAAAAAATTAGATGAGAAGGAAGAAAACCATTTATATAACTTGTCTCTTTATGTAGTTTCTTAAAGCTTCAGCTTATCAGGATTTCCTTCATTGCCAACCAAAGCCAGATACATGGCCCATCTGATCCTATAATAATTTCAGTTTTAGAGACAAGCTGCCTTGAAAAGCATTCTCCTGGAGAAGCTGGTTTTCAGAGTAAAGCCACTTGGTCAGAGAAAACATCCTGTCACATTACGTAATAACACTCTACATTTTCTCCCTAATTACGGAAACAACACCAGCTCACCGTGGAAAACGTGGAACATACTCCTCCTTCCTCTTCTATCAGTCCTTGCTCATCTAATTTAAGGGTTTTAGACCTAAGTAAATCTTTTTTTCAAAAATAGATATTGGTTTTTGTATGCAGTTTTTGTCATCATATTCAAAACTTTAAAAATTTTTAAAAAATAATTTCCAGTCGCTCACTGTAAGTCATTCTGTACTTTTGTTTGTATGTCCTCATACCCATTTACGTGTTGGTCAACTGGATTGCAACTTAAAACACCTTTTCTTTTTTTCTTTAAGAAGGGGCCATGTGGGCTATATTTTCTACCTCCCGGTAAATCTGGAAATGAGCTCCTACAGTGTTTGCATATAAACATCATATTCGATGAATATGACGTTCTTGAGACACAATCTTTTTTTTTTTTTTTTTTTAAGATTTTTTATTTATTTGACAGAGAGAAACACAGTGAGAGAGGGAACACAAGCAGAGGGAATGGTAGTGAGAGAAGCAGGCTTCCCACAGAGCAGGGAGCCTGATGCGGGGCTCGATCCCAGGACTCCGGGATCATGACCTGAGCCGAAGGCAGCCGCTTAACGACTGAGCCACCCAGGTGCCCTGAGACACAATCTTGTCTTCTAGAAGAGTCTTTTAGCCTGGCAGGGTTGAGAAGTCTGACCCCAGCTGGATGTTTGTTTCATTAATAACCTGTTCATTTCTGTCTAAATGTCTGAAAGATTCCTTAACCTAGAAACACAAACCTTTTAAAAGACACTTCTCTATTTGAGTCTATTAATTTTAACTTTAATCTCAAATTGTTTTCAGCTCAGAAAAGATTTCTTCTGACAGATGCTTGACCTTTGTTTCCAGTATTTTGTTCCATTTTTCATTGGGAATAAATGTAATTCTTTGATAAGATCTGTGGTTTTTTTTCTCTCTTCTCTCTCAACATTTTCATCTTGGTCCTTCTATTCCTTATTTTGCCTTCTATTTTACCAGTTTGATTTCTGTAGAGTCTTCTCTATATTTACTCTCTTCTGTACAGGCTTGAATTCCTCTTACACTACTATTTCAGCCTTTGCAAATCATCTTTTATCCCAATCTTTCTTCTCCTGATGGCCCCTGATTCTTATCTCATGGTGGTTCTACCTTCTCGCATCTTTTTGAGAATACTCAAAATATTTCTGTTAAAATGCTATTCTCTTTCCTGAAGAATTTATTTCCAAATACATAGTCTTGCTTCAAATTTTAATGGAAAAGCTTCTTGTCTCTTATCCCACAATATTCTTTTCTTAAGTGCCCTTTGGGCATCTTTCTGGCTATTCATAGACAGAAAAGAGAACAGTGTTTTCAAGTCTAGCACTTGCCAACAGATAGTACTGGTGAAGAGTCTTAATATTCCCTCATTTTCCTCTTGGGAGCTAGCAAAGCAGATCTCAAGGGCAAACTGATGCACATAGTACCTACCTCAGTTTTCAGGGTCTACCAGATATTTAGCGATTGCAATTCTCTGGATGGGGCTTCTCCTGCACTATTTGTTACAATTTCTGACAAGGAAGAAAGAGACCAAGAGGCAATCTGCTGGGTTTTGTTTGTTTGTTTGTTTTTGTTTTTGTTTATTTTAGAGGGGAGTACATAAAAGATCATATGCCCTCCCAACCTGCATTGTCCTTTGCCTTCTTCTTGCCCCTTCCCTATTATGTATGGTACTTTATATCACACAATTAGCCATTCAAGGACACAAAACCCTCTCTGCTTGTCTCCATCTATCTCCTTCTTGGTTGTGGTCTGGGGGCCACATCTTTAAGCGGATATAGAAAAAAGAAATTGAGAGGTTGGTTAGAAGGCACAATTCTGGATTTGACCCCAGCTAGTTCAGAAGACAGTTTCTTCCCAGTTGGACCATTTGCTTTCCCAACCACTGCAGCTCTAAGGTCCTGAAATAGTCAAGGGCAAATGACAGGGTCAAAGTATCTGTGTGTTTTTTCTCTTTCAGCACCAGCTGGGCTTCTCGGGTTCAATGCGTGGGGTGCGTGTTTTATAAACCTAAGAATGTGCTTCTCAATCTATCCCACTGACAATTATATTAGTAGACATTCCCTGTGGACCTCAGCGTGTGGCCTTTCTCCATCTTAAATTTACTATCTATTATCCTTCCTTTTTTTACTTTTTTCATATCATTTTATGGGTATTTTTGTGAAAAGTTTGGGAAGAAGCATCTCAGATATCACCTGTCTCCTGCTATGATGATCTGGGAAGTTTGTAAATGAAAATTTTAAATATTACTAGCTAGCATGATACAGGCATTCTAAAATAGCTTATCTATATTAGGTTTTGAATGCAACACAAGGGAAAAACAAAGAGATTTTCTCATGCTACTCATAGATTCATGGGGCAGAAAACCCACAAATTATGCTAATGGCACCATCATGGCTCATATTTCACGTAGAGAAGCAAAGAAAGCTATAAGATTCAGAGTCATCCCACCCCTTCCAGAGCTTGGGAATAAGAATGTTCTCTGAAGTGGAAAACATTATCAACTTAGAATGGGTGAAATCAGCTTCCAGCACAAGTGACTCCTGAGATTACAGTGTTCCTTGACTCTACAGCAAGAACGGCTGGTCGTCCAACTGAATCCAGAAAAATAAAGTATTTCAAAGAGTTGGGTTGACCTGTCTGCACCCTCAGGGTACGAAAGTTGCTAACGTAAATCAATTTATAACTAAGTAAACTACAAAGTCTCCTGACTGAGGAAATAATGAAATGATATACAGTCTGTTTGGAATCTAGGAAAAAGGGAAGCAAAGAACAAGACTTTGTCAGTGAGTCTCTAACACCATCTAACAGAAAGAGCTTGTTCTGGCTAGCTGAAACAGCATTGTCATTCTTTTTGGCAGGTACATCCCTATATTGGACAGGGGCATTATCATAACTGATGACCCGTATTTCTAAAATCATCTACTTCCTTCACTCTGAGCCAGTGAGCAAGCTCTCACTTTCCACATAAGGTTTTCCCTCATTTTAGGAAAAATTTGGGCAGGAAGAATGTGGCTCTAATGCTAAATGGATAACAGAATCTATTTTTCCTGGAGTTCAGTGCTAACATCTTGACTCTAACCTCTTTGATATGGTGAAACAACCCATGCTATGAAAAAAACATTCCATATGATTTTTTTTTTTTGGCCTATCTTTCTTATATCCAAATATCTTCTGTGATCCCTCACTTCCTTTGAATTTAATTCCAAACTTTTGAATATGACACTCAAGGTCCTTTCCAAATTTATCCTCCACCATTCCCCAACACAGGCTACTTTCCAATCTGGCCTATCTTGATGCCTTCCCAAATGCTCACACTCATTCCCTTCTCCCTGCCTTTGATCATACTTTCCTTACTTAGAATTTCCTTTCTTCCTTTCCATAAACCCAAATCCCCTTGGTTCGGGGTACGTGCAAGTCCACCCATCTCCATGAAAACCTTTCCAGCTACACCAAACAGCTGATTTCTGCATATTTAGCTGTACTGTGTAACATTCTCAGGCTTAACTCTTCCCTGGTAAGCCTAAATTGCCAATTGTAGAGTCCTCTCGACTTTGTCACTACTCCATCTTCTTCTGTGTTATCTAAGCTTAATGAAATTTCATTATGTAGTATTTAACTGGTTGTGTATATGTCTAGTCTCTCAAATTTCTAAGGGCAGAGAAATTTCTGAACTCCCCTCTCTATCCTCACTCTGATCATCACAGGGATGATAACGAATAAGTCACCTCAGCATTTACCTGAATTGAAATAAAAATGTAAATCAGTCCACACCATCCTGAATGTGGACAACTGTGTGTCTCTCTGTATCGAAATGGCGAGTATTCTAGGTCTCTCCTGTGTGAGACCAAATGGTACAGTGATTAATAACATGGGTTCTGGGTTCCAAGAAACCTGGACTCTCATCTCTGCTCGGCTCTTTTTCTCTGCAAATTTAGGGCAAGTTTCTTAGAGTCTCTAAGCCAGGATTTTCTCACCTGTAAAATGAATTCATGGGGTTTTGGTGAAGATTAAATGAGATCACGTAAGTGACATGTTTAGCATAGTGCCTCACACATGGAAGGGGCTGAGTAAATGTCAACTCTGATTAGTAAGAAGAGTTCCAAGGGATGCCTTCATCTGCATCATTCCCTTGAGAACTCTGGATGGCTTGGAGACAAGAGAAATTGTACTGTACAAGATCTTGAGGCTTATTGGGATAAACAAGTAGTGGAAGCATCAAAATTAGCTCCAAGACTAGGAGTATCAATCCTTGGTAATGAGTGGGAGACAAAGACGCTCCTGTTTCAGATGTGGGTGGTTGGGAGCAAGAGGAAGGGATAAGGGGGTGGGGAGGAGTCCTGCTCCAGAAAGGCAGAAAACTCTCTGAGATAGGGCTGAAAGCCTGGGCCTTAACCTGGGGCATCGGTCCAGAATCAGCAAGGAAGATTCTTGGGGACACTATAGATCGTGTCTTCAAATGAAATGAGTACTGGTTCCAACCTGTTCAAATGTCCTCAGCTGACAGTGTGTAAAACAGGAAGAACAAGACTACCTCTGAAAGTGGGAAGAGCTGTGCTCACTTGCATCCTAGGTGGTCAGAAGCTGTGATCACTGGAGAAATAGTCTGTCGGGTTCTGAGGCAGCTGGTGCAGCTGAGGAGCTGCAGCGGTGGTGGCCTCAGGAGGTTAGAGTTGGAAACAGCAGCAGAAACCCACCGCTGGCTGGGTAAAGACATCCCTGTCCTGAAAGCCTTTCAGAATGAGATGGGTTATGACTTCGAACCAAAGGAAAACTGAGAAGTGGCTGAGAGTCAGCCACATGGAAATGAGGTAAGGCCAAGTCCAGATTGTCCCTCATGGGACGGCCCCAGAAGACGCTGGCTGTGAACAGTTATCCAAGGGCTGGGGAAAAGCAGGACCACAGGGCTGGCAGGGCCATAATCCCAGGCCCTCACATCTCCCAGAGCCTTCACTGCTTGCCTAGGTACCCTCGTTTGGAAGCCCTCCCAAATAATTTAACTCATTATACCTAATTTAAAAATTATTTCCCTAAATGCTTAAGGGTATTAACTAATAAGTGGTCTAGGGGTAACCATTAGGTCTTATCACATGTAGGGGCAAATGTTCTCCTCAAGAGGCATACAGTGCATTATTCTTAATTGAATCTGGTAACAGACTTCCAGCACAACCTGGGGATTAACTTGCTAAAGTGGTTAAACAAAGATTCCTGGCGCCTCAGTGCTTGAGGACTAAGAACATTTCAAAGATTTACATGACTCAAGTCAAACCAAAAACCTGGGTGAGGGGAAGAGGGCGGCTTTGAATTCTTGGCAGGGCTACTTCAGCTCTGAGTCTAATTTCAGGTGAACTGGGGACAAGGCTTGGGAACTGAAACAGATGTATTTCTCTCATGGCTAAAATCATCCCTGCTAAAGCAGTTGAGTGAAACGAAAGGGGTCTCTAAAATACCCAGATATTCTTAAGTTTCACATATGTGCCTTGGTGTATCTTTTCAACCTATACTATGATGGATCTTAGGAAGGCCCTTTGAATCTGGTAAACTGTGTTCTTCACTTATGGGAAACATTCTTATATTATTTCTTGGGTAATTTCTGCATATACTGTTTTGTTTTGTTTTGAACTCTTATTGTTTGTATGCTGCAACTCCTTGAGGTCTTCTGTTGGGTCCTTATTATTTATCTACCATTTTCTATTACTATTGTTTTCTTGGTTTTTATTGTTTTACTTGCTGGGGGATCTCTATAATTTTATCTTCTAAAATCTTTATCTTATTTTATTTTAATTTATTTTATTTTATTTTATTTATTTGACAGAGAGAAACACAGCGAGAGAGGGAACACAAGTAGAGGGAATGGTAGCGGGAGAAGCAGGCTTCCTGCCGAGCAAGGAGCCCGATGCGGGGCTCAATCCCAGGACCCTGGGATCATGACCTGAGCTGAAGGCAGACGCTTAACGACTGAGCCACCCAGGAGCCCCTATAATTTTATCTTCTGAACCTTGTTTTAACATACACATTTTAAAAATTCCATCATCATGTTTTCATTTTCTGAGAGCTTTTTAAAAAAGCAATAGGTACTTTATAATGATAAAAGGAATAATTCATTAGGAAGACATAACAATTACAAACATATGTGCATTTAATAACTAGATACATGAAAAAAAAAAAACCTGACAGAATTACAGAGAAACAGTTCCAAAATTATACTAAGAGACATTAACACCCATTAATAAGCAATTCAGAGAAAAGCAGTACATCTCCATAGACACAGAAGATGTGAACAACACTATTAATCACCACCTAATTGACATTTAAGGAACACAATATCTAACAGGTGCAGAATACATATTCTCTACAAGTGCCCAAAGACCATCCACATGCTGGACAATAACATTTGTCAATGAATATTAAAGGACTAGAATACAAAGCATGTATTTCTTGGTCACAATGGAATTAAATATGAAATCAATAACGGGCGCCTGGTGGCTCAGTGGGTTAAAGCCTCTGCTTTCCGCTCAGGTCATTATTTTCAGGGTTCTGGGATCGAGCCCCGCATGGGGTTCTCTCCTCAGTGGGGAGCCTACTTCCCCACCCCCTTGCCTGACTCTCTGCCTACTTGTGATCTCTCTGTCAAATAAATAAGTAAAATCTTTAAAAAAAGAAGAAATCAATAACAATATGGTAGCTAGGAACACCCCAAATGCCTGGTAATTAAATATCTTTCTAAAAGTCTAAATAATTAATGAGTGAAAGACAAAATCACAAGGACAACTAGGAAATATTTTCAGCTAAATGAAAATGAATTCAGCTAAAACAGCTTTAAAATGCATATGTTACATAAGGAAGAAATGTTCAAAAGTCAGAATGATAAAGATTATGATAGAAATTAGTGGACTAGAAAACAGACAGATAAAACAGAAAATTATTAAAGCCAAAAGCTGGTTTTCAAAAAGATCAACCAACTTGACAAATCCCAAACTAGATCGACTGAGAGTAAGAGAGAAAGAATAGAAATTGCCAAGATCAGGAATAAAAAGGGAGTTATCCAAAGACAGTTAAAGGATAAAAAGAATGATATTAAAATTTATGCTAATAAATTCAACTATTTACATTAAATGAAAATTCTTGAAAAATACAACTTACCAAAATTGATACAAAAGAAACAATATCTGAATAGCACTTTATCTGTATAAAAATGGAATTTGTTATACAAATATTTTCAAAACTAAAACTCCAGGTGCAGATACTTTTAGTAGTAAATTCAATAAAGCATTCATGGAGAAAATAATACCAATCTTATACAAACATTTTCAGAATACAGAGGAAGAGGAAACATTTCTCAACTCATTTTATGAGGTCAGCATAACCCTAATACCAAAATCTTGACAAAAATATCACAGAAAAAAAAATGAAGAGTATGGACTTTAGTCCTCATGAGCATAGACAAAAAATTCTTAACAAAATATTAGTAAATTGAATTCAGAAATACTTTAAAAGAATACTACATCATGACCAAGTAGATTCCATCCCAAATGCCAGGTTGGCTTAACACTAAAAAACAAAGTCAAGTATAATCCACCATATCATCAGAATAAAGGAGAAAAACCATATGACCATTTCAATAGATGCAGAAAAACTATTTGAAAAGTGCAACCACCTATGCATAATGGAAAAAAGAAAATATTCATGATCCATATAAAAGACTTGTATCCAAAATATATAAAGAATTCTTATAAAAATCAGTAATAAGACAACCTACTTTTAAAAATGGATAAAAGATTTGAACACAAATATGATATGCAAATACCCAGGAAGCACAAGGAAAGATGCTCAAGTTCCTTATTTACCAGCCTAATGAAAACTAAAACTACAATAAAATTTTATATACCCATTAGAATGACTAAAATTAAAAAGACTGTCCATATCTAGCTCTAGTGAAGATACAGAACAACTGGAACTCTCATACACAGATGATAGAATGTAAAATGATACAATCACTTTGGAAAACAGTTTGACCAAGTCTTGGAAAGTTAAATATGCACCTATCATACAACCAGCTATTCTACTCTTAGATATTTACCAAAGGGAAATGATAACATGTCTACACAAAGACATATGTGTTCACTGCAACTTTTCTGTAATTACCCAAAACTAGAAATGTCCAGCTATCTATCAACATTGTGAAAGGGAAAACAAACTGTGGATATCCATATGATGAAATATTACCCCATCAAAGGGGAAAAACTATCAATACATGCAGCAGCATCAATGATTCTAAAATCATCATCCTGAGTAAAAGAAGCCAGACACCCCCACTCCCAAAAAAATGAGTACTGGTAGGACTCCATTTACTTAGAATTCTAGAAACTAGAATTCTAGAAATTTTCTAGAATTTCTAGAAAGTTAATTTATAGTTTCAGTTAAAAAAAAATAATGGTTTTCTGGAGATGGATGTAGAAGGAGAATGAGATTACAAAGGGGTGTGAGGATGGAATGAGAGAAGATACTCACAAATGACACTACGGACAAAGGGATGATATCCAAGATCTATAAAGAAATTCGCAAACTCAACACCCAAAAGATATATAATCAAGTCAAAAAATGTGCAGATGATATGAACAGACATTTCTCCAAAGAAGACATAAAAATGGCTGACAGACACATGAAAAAATGTTCATCATCATTAGCCATCAGGGAAATTCAAATCAAAACCACATTGAGATACCATCTTATACCAGTTAGAATGGCCAAAATTAACAAGGCAAGAAAAAACAAATGTTGGGGAGGATGTGGAGAAAAGGGAACCCTCTTACATTGTTGGTGGGAAAGCAAGTTGGTTCAGTCACTTTGGAAAATAGTGTGGAGATTGCTCAAAAAATAAAAAATAGAGCTACCCTATGACCCAGTAATTGCACTACTGGGTATTTACCCCAAAGATACATATGTAGTGAAAGAAGGGCCATATGTATCCTAACGTTCATAGCAGCAATGTCCACAATTGCCAAACTGTGGAAAGAGCCGAGATGCCTTTCAACAGACAAATGGATAAAGAAGATATGGTCCATATATACAGTGGAATATTACTCAGCCATTAGAAAGGATGAATAAATACCCAACTTTTGCATCAGCATGGATGGGACTGGAGGAGATTATGCTGAGTGAAATAAGTCAAGCAGAGAAAGTCAATTATCATATGGTTTCACTTACTTGAAGAATATAAAGAATAACATGGAGGACATCAGGGGAGGAAAGGGAAGAGAGAAGGGGGGTAAATCGGAAGGGAAGAGGAACTATGAGAGACTGTGGACTCCATGAAACTAACTGAGGGTTTTAGAGGGGAAGGAGTGGGAGGGATGGGTTGGCCCCGTGACAGGTATTAAGGAGGGCATGTATTGCATGGAGCACCGGGTGTTATATGTAAACAGTGAATCTTAGAACACTACATCAAAACCTAATGATGTACTGTATGGTGACTAATATAATACAATAAAAACAACAACAACAAAGGGGTGTGAGGAAACTTTAGTGAATGATAGAAACATACATTTTCTTGATCATCATGATAGTTTTGTGTACATACAAATGTCAAAACTAATCAAATTGTACATTTTAATATGTGCAGTTTATAGTTAATTGGTTGTAGTTCAAAATATTTAAAACTGCAAAAACAAAACCAGAAACAGCCACTCTGGTGGGTAAAAAAAAATATATAGTATTTTTTTTCTTTTTCACCTGACTCAAAATCTGCTTCAGTTTTCTAAAAATGTTAATTAAATTTTTCTTCCTCTTTTTCATATGTTCCTTAATATTGTCTCCTTTGCTTCAGGTTTTTTGTTTGTTTGGTTTGGTTTCTTTTTTGGTATTGAGTAATTCTTTTAATTTCTGGTGGTTCTTGGTTGATTGGAAGTTTTGCCTATGTGGCAGGGAATGAATTTGATATCACTGGTAGATTTCATCATTGGGTGATCTAGCAGAGATCCAGCTTTTTTTGTTGGAGGATTCCTAAACTGGTTTCTGCAGGCCATGTCTCTTGAGCTTGTCTGTTTTCCTAGAGAGGAATCCTCTGGCTTCCTGCTTTAGGTGTGTAAGCCTGGCTGCCAGCATTCTGGGGCCATGTTGGATAGGAGACCGTGTCATTCAGCATGCAGCTCTTCCTTCCTGTTTATAGACCCCCTACCTCACTACCACCCTATATTCTAACTGAAGTCCCCAAGTCCTGAGCCCCTACCCTTGAGGTAGGACCCCTGCCTTTGGCTGTGATTGGGAAGGCCAGCTGCAAGGCGAAGGAGCAGAGTAGTTTTTGCTAACCCAGTTCACCCATTTTCAGCACTACCTTCACCCCCGCTGACAGAAAAACTGGACTCTTAAATTCTCCAGTCTTCCTGAGATTCTCTAGCACAAATTACTTGGCTCTCAGCACACATTCCACTTTCTCTGTTCATAGTTAGATACCACTTCATCTGTTTTCTGTCTTCCCAAAATTTATCTTCTCGTTGACTATTGTCTCTTCTGTTCTCACTGTGCTTGGTTCACAGACTTTATTCTTTTACAGCCAGTAAAGTTGAGGTTTTAGAGCAGAGATAAATATGGGTATAATTGTTCTCTACAAAAACCTCGGGAGGAAAATGAAGACTGTGTTTTAATAATGAAAATACAAAAGGCTATTGTGGGCAACCAATTCATGTATTTTCCATGAAGGCCTGCAATGTGCCCAGTGTTGGGTGTTGGGTGTTAGAAGCCCCGAAGCCCATCTACAAGCATCGGGGCTCTCTGAGACTCCTCACCGATCCCTGTTTTAAGGCCATTATTGAGAGTTGCTGGCACTGTCAACACCGTGTCTTGTTTCAGTGTTTCCCTAGAGCCTCCCAGGACCTTTCCTGTGGATTCATTCTGGGCATTTATTTTTCATGTGGAAACAGCATGGCCTTTAGAGGCAGAAGAAACAAATACTTTCTGTCAAGAGAGTGATATTTAGTAAACAGCTAACAGAATGGAACTGAAAAAATTCATGAAGAAAAGAACTAGCTGAAATGCAGTAGGAAAAGTTACCATTTTCGTGTTTCCAATTTGCCCCAAAACAAGGAATCCTGGAAGCAGTGCGTAGCTGAATATATATATATATTATTCAGCTACGCACTGACTAAGCAATATATATATATATATATATATATATACACTACGTGTATATATATATATATATATATATATAGCGCGTACAACTATGCAATATATATGTATATATATTTATATATATGTATATATATATATAAATAAAATATTGATTTTACTTCTATAACACTCTAGCAAGGCAGGTTAGTACTATCATATTTTATGGACAAAGAAATGAAGCCACCAAGTGACTAAGCTACTTGCCCAATGTCACTAACAAGTCGTGGCACAGATGGGACTGGAACTCTTGGCCTCTGGGTTTTTAGTTTGTTTCTTCTTCTATGAGTCATCCTTTACATTTTTTTAAAAGAGACTTAACTTATTGGCCCACACAGTTCCGTTTCCAAAGAAGGTTACACTGACAGACCAAACGCAGAATGGCTCAAGACCAAGCTTTTCCTCATCTATGGGCACATTGTTCCAATGAAGCAATTCAGAAAACAGACACACTGATATCTAGCAGTAACCCTCACTCTCAAATACCAGGAACCAGGTAGGTGAGGTCCATCTGTCTCAATGAACAATTGCTGCACAGAAGCCTAGATGAAGGGGAAAGCCCCAGACCTAAAGCCCCAGACTCAGGAAGGTTCCAGCTCCTCCGAGAGCCAGTCCAAGCAGGCACATGATCAAAGAAAGCCAAACCAAAGGAAGAGCTGCTGAGTGAGATAATCCGCACCCCTATCATTCTTGCCACTTACAAGGCTCCTACCCGAACTCATTTAGCTCATTTGCACTCACAACCACCCCAGGAGGTTAGGTATTATTAATATCATTCGACCTACAAAAGAGACAAGGACCCCGAGGTTCGTAACTCTTTGGATCACTCAGCTAATGAATGGCATAGCCAGGGCCAGAGTCCAAGTCACCTGGACCCACATCCTATGCTCTTCTCCAACATTCCACAGGAGGAAGTCTATTTCAAGGGTTCCATTTCTTTGAGATCCTTCTTTCCTCCTTCCCTCCTTCCCTTCCTTCCTTCCTTTTTAACAGATTTTCTTCCCACGAATTTTATCATAAGAATAGGAACAGCTAACATTTATTGAGTGCCTGCTGTGTTCAGGAGTTGTGTGTGGCGGACACCTTACATGGAATTTCTCTTTATTGTCATTATCTCCAATACGTAGATGAAAAATCTGGGGCACTGAGAGGGGAGTAACTCAGACTAGGTCACCAGCTACTAAAATGTAGAGTCTAGGATTTAAACGCAGGCAGTCTGACTTCAGAGTCAACACTTCAACTCATCACCACCTTGCTTTCCTTTAATACAAAATTGGGAGCGGGGGGAGCTTGATTCTTACATTGACCCGGAAACTGGTGGTAGGCAGAGTTTTTAGGAAAACAGGGTTCTCACATGTTGGGGACCTCACCAATATTATGGGTGAGCCCTTTTTCTGAGAACTCTGGTTTTTGTTTTTTGAGACAAATCAGCAAAAAAATCATTTTGTGTTTCCTTTTATTTTCCATCCAGTACCATGCCAAACGGCATGCAGACATTATCCACACTGGTTTCAGCCCCTGACTGGTGAGATTATAGGCTGGTTCAATGGTCAGATACCTTGCTATATTCTGAGGGTAAAAATAAAACGGTAAGCAATTCTAATTCCCGGACCAAGAAATTTCTCACAGAGATTCTTTAAACAAGACCTGTCCCAGTTGTTGAAACAGGTGTGCTTTATCTTTCTGGGAAAGGTATTCATAGATCTCGTGTGGCTTAACTTAAATACACGTGTTTGTTGTCAAAATTTGCTAATCCCGTTGGTTTCCCATGAGAAGGGGGAATCATTATATGGCATTGGGAGACTTTGGGTCTATCAAAAGAAAATTTGATCAAGGGGGTTCCACTAGCTTTCACACAAACTGTGTGGGGAAGGACTTGTTTCCTCCCCATTTATCATGAACAAATACTTCCACTGTAAATAATAATAATGAAGTACTTGAAAAATGTAGAGTGAAAAAGTAGCATACAATATACGCACCCAAATTTTTTAACATAAAATCATTTTATCATATTTCCATAAAGGTTTTTAAATGTTTCATTGTCAATTACTATACTTATCACAGATTACTAATCAACATTTCTAGGACCTATGCCAGTCATAGGACTATACTTTGAATAACATCCGTTTGTAACATGTGAAAGAAACATACCAAGCAGGGCTCCTGGGTGCCACAGTCAGTTAAGCGTCTGACTCTGGGTTTCAGGTCTTGATCTCAGGGTCATGAGACTGAGCCCTGCACTGGGTTCTGCACTCATTGCAGAGTCTGCTAAAGATTGTCCCTCTCCCTCTGCCCCTCCCACTTGTGCTCACTTGCTGTCTCTAAAATGAATAAATAAATCTAGGAGGGGAGAAGAAGAGAAATACATCAACTGCTTTTACTATAATTTTGCTGATATCTTTTTTTTTTAAAGATTTTTTTTTTTATTATTTATTTGACAGTAACACAGTGAGAGAGGGAACACAAGCAGAGGGAATGGTAGCGGGAGAAGCAGGCTTCCTGCCGAGCAAGGAGCCCGATGCGGGGCTCAATCCCAGAACCCTGGGATCATGACCTGAGCCGAAGGCAGACGCTTAACGACTGAGCCACCCAGGCGCCCCTAATTTTGCTGATATCTTAAAATTAACTCATTATTTCCATGAAAGTAGTTGGATATGTGGTGGGCCCAGACCCTTTACCAGCTATAAAACTCTTCATTGCTGCTTCTGAAAGCTTTTTAATAATATGTATCAAGAACCATAAAATATTCACATTCTTGACCCAGCAATTACAAGTCTATGAGTCTATCATAAGGAAATAATAGCATTTATGTATAGAGGTGTTAACTGTAGGTTTATTAAAAATAGCCAAACTTGAAAATAGCATAAAGTCCCCAAAGCAAATTATGCTCCAGCCTGCCCAGAGAAGTTTCTCTTACGTGACAGATTAGGCCAAGGTCCCCCATGTATGTCCTACCATGGTCCATCTGTGCTTTCTTTGTGTCACTCACTCGAAGGATTACTAAAATACCTGTGTACTTATTTAGTGACTTCTAATACTAAGCTCTGTTTGTCTTTTCTTCTCCAACACATCTTCAACACTTATGATGGTTTCTGGCACATAGTACCTGTTCAATAAATGCAGATTGAGTGGGGGAACACAGTATGTACGAATGAATTGGATGACTTGGAGAGATTCTCGTGATACAACATCAAGTGAAAATATTAGGATGTTAAATTAGCAGAAGAACAAGAGTAGTTAAGCTCCTCCTGAGTACCACTTTATGCCATTTACCAAGAACTTGTTACAATAGTGTCAGGAAAGCTAAAGAACTAAAGAGAAGCATTAGCTGAGACTTATAAAAAATGGGGAGGGTATGTGCCATGGGAAGTGCTGTGAATTGTGTAAGACTGATGAGTCACAGACCTGTACCCCTGAAACAAATAACACATTATATGTTAATGAAAAAAAATCCAAGTCAGCAATTGCTTTTTTAAGGTATGTCTGTAACAAGGAGAAAAGCAAAGGACTTTGGGAAGATTGGTGGAATGTTCATGGAGGGAAGAGAGAAAGGAGAAGTGTCCATTTGACTTTTCTATTCGACAAGGGAGCCCAGTCTTCAACCTAAAGAGGACAGAACAATGCAAAGAGGGAATTTCAGTTCCAGATAAGCAAGGAGCTAGTGGCCTCAACAATCCAAACCTGTATGAATTGGATTCCAGGGCCTAAAGGAATTTCAGCGTCACCGACAGTCATCTTTGAGAGCTTATAAGAAGCATGGAAAAATAAAATAACAGAATACTGAGGACAATGCAGGAATTTTGGAGAAAGTAATGTTTGCTCTTTGTTGCCTTAGAGACCAAAGGGAAAACCAGTGGATTTCAGGTGCAGGTAAATGGATATAAGGCTCAACATAAGGGGAAAACCCTTCAACCAATTACAAGCACCATTCGATGTTTCCCTGCGCTGCCTTCTGTGCCTCAGACACTCTGTGATCTGACAGAGATGATGGGGAAGGGCTGGGTGGGGGTGTTACCAGAAGACCTCTGCCATCCTTGCTAACTCAAGCCGTCTCCTTCTCTCTGGCATCCCAAGACACAAAGTCACAGCCACGATCTCAAAAACTGTGAGCTTGAGTGTTTCAGTAGGACACGCCCCTCGTTTCCATCGTCAGCCCTCTGTGCGGCTTAAAAAGCTGCAGACTTCTCATGAAAAAGACCAAGAGTACATCAAAGCTCGGGAATCAGAAGGCATGCCCAGGGGGACAGCTGCTCAGGGGAAAACTGGACACTATACAATCTACCCTTTGCTCACCCCAACAGCAGTCCAACCAAAAAAAGTCAAGATTCAGACTAGAACACAGTCCAGGTTCCCTTTTGGTTCTTTTTTTTTTCCCTCCACCTTGTTTATCTTCTAGTTTTCCTAATTATAAATAATCAATCATCCAATTGGTTCTGGAATTGAATCACTAATGGTCTGGAAAGATAGTACTGTGGTATTGACTGAGTTTAGAAAGACCAGGAAAACCGGACTCCCAAACTTCAAAGGATTTACTCATTTAAAACACACCAAAAGGCCCCAGAGATAGCGTGCAGTTTAGACTAAAGACACCAAACAGCTTGAAGATAAGATATATAATCTCAGAACCTTCTATGGAAGCTGTGAAAATGCTATCAGGATCATCTCCAAAAAATGCAATTTACTGTGAAAGTCTAATCAGTCATTTGGCAAACATTTCCCTGGACAGATAAGAGATTAGAGCGGGTGAGGGGAGATGGCACAGGGGCCCTACAAGAAACAGGGGCAATTAATTACTGGTATCGATTGCTCATATCACAATACAGCTCTCTTCCCTTTTCAAAAATTATTAAACATTGTGACATAGGAAACAAAATAGGTCAAAGAGTGAACAGCTGAATTTCAGAAACAAACGACTCAAGTTAGTCGTATGGAATGCAAGTCTGCTTTTTACCCACTTTATCTGGCCCACATTCCAAGGCATCTTAGAAAGGTTACTAAACAAACAATCATGTCAGAAGCCAAGCATATCTCAGAGCAAGCACAGACCAAGTTCTCAAGATCCTCTTTTACACCGGAGTCCATGATTCACTGAACATTCCGGATTTCATCCATTTGTTCCATACTAATAAACATTTGTTCTGTGTCAAGGCACTCATGCCTTTTATAAATCAGCCATTTTGCCCTATCAAAAGCTCCCATGAGGGTTATTTTTTTAATTCACAGATTAAGCCCTTCATTGGAGGGGCTATGGGAGAACCTTTCCAACTCCCCACACCCGGGACCCACTGTAGGACCAAAGCGTCTTATAAAATACAATTCAGTGATGCTGTTTAAGAATGATGGATGTTTAGATACCCCATCTGTAGAGTAGAGAGCAAGCAACATCTCTTTGACTCTTTGCTACATCATTAGCTTCAAATGGAAAATAAGGTTCCCAAACTGCTCTCGTAGATGTAGTAAAAAGCAAAAGACCTGGAATCACAGGGACTTGTAGCTTCTCAAATCTGCTTTTTATAAAAATGCTTTGTCAGCCACATACCCACCTTTCTACCTCCCTCCCACCCTCCTCCCTCCCTCCCTCCCACCCTCCCTCCCTTCCTTCCTTCCTTCCGATTTTATTTATTTATTTAGAGAAAGAGTATGTGAGCAGAGGAGGGACAGAGGGAGAGGGAAAGAGAGAATCTCTAGCAGACTCCATGCTGAGTGAGGAGCCCAATGTGGGGCTCGATCTCACAACCCTGAGAACATGATGTGAGACAAAATCAAGAGTTGAGCAGATGCTTAACCAACTGGGCCATCCAGGCACCCCGACAACCCCCTTTCTCCCAGTTTTTTTTTTAATCAATTCATCATACACTTGGGTGATTTATAGTCTTTTTTTTATTGAAGGTCTGAAGGTCTTTAATCATCATTATAGTAAAAACTCTTAAATACGTGAAGTTTGCAAAGGGGCTGAGGTGGCTCATTTTGCAGTTTTTGCAGGCAACTGCTATTTTAAAGCAGAGGAACATTATACAGGGTCTGAATGGATCTTTTCATTGTAGGGAGAGTTAGCTGGAGAACACTCACCTCCAGAGAGGTGAAGTGACTTGCCCCAGATCACACCTCATCAAGGGCAGAGAGGAACCTACAAAGCTTGCTCTCCAGACCCCTTGTCCAGATTGTTGTCAATTTCTACCACATTCTAGTATTTTATACTGTCTCATTAACTTTGAACTATGTGTAAATATAAAGATATTTTAAACAAATATTTTGTAGTTGAGACATACATGATGCCTCAGTTCAGACATTTTCTTCTCATAGATTAGAATTAACAAAGCCTTGAGTGCATTCGTATCTGAATTCATGGGCCTCTGGAAACTGATGTCCTTTGAGAAAGCCAGTCAGGTGATCATTGTACTATTTTTTTTTTTTTTTGAGATGTATTTATTTATTTGAGAGAGAGAGAGAGTGGGAGGAAGGATGAGGGAGAGAATCTCAAGCTGACTCCCTACT
Organism: Procyon lotor; assembly: GCA_028646535.1. Classification (NCBI taxonomy): domain Eukaryota; kingdom Metazoa; phylum Chordata; class Mammalia; order Carnivora; family Procyonidae; genus Procyon; species Procyon lotor. The sequence continues at coordinate 80,663,074 of CM053609.1, forward strand.
GAGTGTAGAGCCCAATGTAAGGTTTGATCTCAGGACCCTGAGATCATGACCTGAGCTGAAATCAAGAGTCCCACACTCAACTGACTGAGTCACGCAGGCACCCCACAATGCTACTTTTCAGAGTAGAACAGGAAGCATGACAGACTTCCCCCTGCGCAGACAGCTCCCCTCCCTGCCAGGAACAAAACCCAGCCAGAAGTCCTCATAAAACAAGATGAGTGGAATCAGCAGAGGCCCAGCTGGGCCAAGGAGGGGCAGGATGGGCTGGAGCTCCAACATACAGTGAGCCTGCAGAGAGGTGAGGTCCGTGAGAGCAGGCAGGAAGCAGAGGGAGAAGAGGAGAGGTAGAAGGGAGAGGAAAGACCTAATGGGGAGGGAAGGAAGCACCGGGTGCCCTAGGACAGATGATCTAGAGCTCAGTCAAACAGGACAAAGACAGGACAAACTGGCTGACTCAAGGCAGGCAAGAAGGCAGAGTTCAGTGGGCTCAGGCACCTGGGGCACATCCCATGACTCCAGGAGCCTGGCGGATCAAGAGTCAGAGGGCCTGGGTCTCAGGTCTGGGACTGTGTCTGCCCCACTAACCTTGTGCCTCAGCGGCTAGCTCGAAGCTCATCTTCAGATGTTAGTGGAAGAAAGAAAGGGATGGAGGGGTCAGGAGCTCAAGCCAGGAGGTCTGGTTATTAGGGGCTAAGATCAACCAGAAAGTCTGGATAACAGCAAAAATGACATAAAATTGAGTCAACATCCCTGGAAAATACCTGACACTGCCCCCCAGAGTTAGAAAAGTGGGAAGTGAGTTCATGGCCCAAGGCAGGAAGGAGACAACAGAACAGGAAGAGAGGTTGGAGGAGGAAGGGGGAGAAGAAAGAATAATTTTTTACTTTTGCTAGTTCTTCACGGAAGCCTCTTTTTTCTATCATTTACATCCAAAAAGGCTTTTGATAAAGACACTTTTGACTAAAAAAAAATATATATATCACGTTCATAGTAGCATGATTCCCCTTCAGGCTAGACTGAGACCTTGTCTAGGAAAGGCTCAGGCAATCTATAAAGAAATACTCCCCTAAGATGATGAGCTAAGTGGAAATAAACTCCCACCCAGAGCCCCTGTGAATCCAGCACCTCCAAAGCTTTCTACCGAGGAGCTGCCTCCCTCCTTGGAGTCTTAGCTCACATGTCTGCAGACACAGTCTACCCACTGCACCGGCCTGTTTCCTGCTAGTCCAGACAATGGCAGTGAGATTAGGCCCAGGCCCGAGGATTCACTTGAATTTTGATTCCTAATCTTCCCCCTGAAGGTGAGGCCTCTGCAGATCCTGAACTTCACCTTTTCCATCTTTGCGTTGACTTGGCCCTGAGAAAGGGACCCAGAGGTGGCAACGGAGAGCTCCGATTCCTCTCCTGGGATTCTTAGAACTTTGCTTCTCCTCTAACTCCCACAAATCCTGTGACCCTCAACACCGGGCCTGCTGGTTCCTGAAGCCATTCTCAGCGTGGTGTTCCTTGCTCCTGAACCCCAGCTAAATCACCCGGCCTTATTTAAAGAAGTTAAACAACTCATCAAGATCATACAGATAAACAGAGGACTCAGAGCTAAGAATGCTTGGCAAAGGGGCAGGCTACCGCTCAGTTGATAAATACGCATTCGAGAAAATTTAAAAACTGTCCTACAAATGCAAGAATTTATAAGACTCATAAAACATAGCATACAGGCTCAAGAAGGTTATGGGTTTTAAAAATAAAATTCAGCCCAGGATATCATCACAATGACCAGAGCAGTCAGGCATAATCATTAAAAGATCCATAATGGTGCCTTCAAAAACCACATCTTTGGGGACTAGGAGAGGGAGCTAGAACAATATGACTCAAGCTGTGTTTTCCAGAAGACTGGCACCTTGGGATGTGAATTAGTGTGCCCTGACAAAACAGTTCACCATCCCACTAGTTCAGGATGCAACCTCTGAGGATACCAGGAATCCTGGTATTCCCAGTGCATTTAAGCTATTTCAAGATCTCAGACGTAAAGAAACCCGTTACATCGGATTTGATCTAATCTTTTCTAAACTTACCAGACCGCTGTTCTCTTTGTCTAGGGTATACCTATTCATTCGGAGGACACAGTTTGGGAAATTCTGAGCCAGATTTAGTTAATGGGTTTATTTAACTTCTGATTTTTTTTTTAAATTCAATTCAATTTAATTCAATTCAATTCAATCGCTAGCTAGAATGAAGCAGGGCACTGACTTTACTTGGTTCGGCAGAGAATCATAAACCTTCTGTCCTTAGAGATTCTCTGACATGTGCCCTGCTTGGAAGTGTGTCCTTATTCAGTACCTTTTTTTTTCTTTTAATTTCCAGAATTTAACAAAAGGATAGGAAGGTAGTCGCAACACTTCCAAAAGCCTTCCTCTGAAGTCCCTGCTAGCCTCAGAAGACTGAGGATGTCCAAGTGGGAGCTCTCGCTGCCTATGACGAATTTGTGTCCAAAAGCACAAATTCTCTCCCAGAGAGATATGTGGAGTCAGAACATCCCAGGCCCCAGCGAGAAGATGCCCTAGAGGTTGGCCGATAGGCGCGGTCAACTCCTAACCAGAAAGCAGCCTCGGGAGGGTTGGCAGCCACCAAGACCACAAGCTACTCAGTGGTGAAGTCGGGATTAGAACCCAGGTCTCTTGGTACCCCTGCCAGAAAGTTTTTCCTGACCTGGAATTATCAGCTTTTCTCAGTAAAGGAAGAGATCCGTCCTCTTCATCCTGAAAACCACAGTGGAAAGACAAGAAGGGGATATGCGACCATGCGAACACTGCCTGACAGAGATGACATTTTGGTCTTAATTCTGTTTTTCTGCATTGGCCAAAATGTCTCCAAAGGGCATCTATTGCTTTTATGCCAGAAAAAAATGTTACTTTAAAAATGAAGAGGGGAAGGGGCACCTGGGTGGCTCAGTCGTTAGGCGTCTGCCTTCAGCCCAGGTCATGATCCCAGGGTTCTGGGATCGAGCCCCACATCTGGCTCTCTGCTCTGCGGGAAGCCTGCTTCTCCCACTACCATTCCCTCTGCTTGTGTTCCCTCTCTCGCTGTGTTTCTCTCTGTCAAATAAATAAAATCTTAAAAAAAACAATGGTTTTATAACTGGTTTGAAATGGTTATAGCGTCTGCCTTTGGCTCAGGTCATGATCCCAGGGTCCTGGGATCAAGCCCCGCATCGGGCTCCCTGCTCGGCAGGAAGCCTGCTTCTCCCACTACCATTCCCTCTGCTTGTGTTCCCTCTCTCGCTGTGTTTCTCTCTGTCAAATAAATAAAATCTTTAAAAAAAAAAAAAATGAAGAGGGGAAAAAAAAGCAGAAGGTAAAGTCAAGTACATACCCTGGAAAGCATCATCTATGTGGCTCCTGGGGGCTGATCAAAATAAGCAGAACTAATAAAATGCCATGGCATTTCCCTGTGCTGGGGGAGGCACCAGGCTGTGAGCAAGGATGACTCACGGAGGCAGTGGGGAGACTGCCCCGCCAGCAGCCCATGGGATGGCAGCTCTCCCTAGAGACCCCACTCTCCGTGGCTTCACCCACAGACTGGCAAGGAGCAGAGCCCTGCTTCACTGCCTATTTCCTTTTCAAGCATGTGTCTCAGGATTGGCTGTGAATGACTCCTCGATGATTTCTAAGCTCATCCTCTCTGAATACACAAGTTTAATTGGAAAAAAAATTTTTTTACTTTGCTTTTCTGTACTTTTGCGCTGGCCTCCCACCAAGCAGAAACTCCTCTTTAGCCCAACTGGGTCTGAACACAATACTTTTACAGATTTAATCCCTGTCTTGGAGATCCAGCAAGTCATAAATTGTTTTTTTAATAAAGATTTTATTTATTTGACAGAGAGAGAGAGAGAGACAGTGAAGAGAGAGAACACAAGCAGGGGGAGTGGGAGAGGGAGAAGCAGGCTCTCTGCTAAGCAGGGAGCCCAATGCGGGGCTCGATCCCAGGACTCTGGGATCATGACCCGAGCAGAAGGCAGACGCTTAACCAACTGAGCCACCCAGGCGTCCCATTCGTAAATTGTTTGTGTGCAAGGCACATGGGCATGTGGGGGTATGTGTGTATGTACATGGGTATGTGTTTGTGTGTGCGTATTTATCTTTGTCCTTTCGGGCTGCTATACAAAAATATCACAGACTGGGAGGCGTATAGACAATAGCCATTTATTTCTCACAGTTTTGAAGCCTGAGAAGTCCAAGATCATGGCTCCAGAAGATTCAGTCTAGTGAAGGCCCACTTCCTAAATGCGTGTCTTTTTGCTGTGACCTCACATGATGGAAGGGGCAAGGAAGCTCTCCCAGGTCTCTTTTACAAAGGCACTAGTCTCATTCAAGAGGACGTCCCCTCATGACCTAAGCATCTTCCAAAGGCCCCACCTCCTCATACCATCTCACTGGGGATAAGGTTTCAACAGATAGGGGAGGACGCAAACATCCAGTGTCTAGCAGCGTGCATGTGTGCTATTTGAACTTGACTCAGATCCTTTCAGGCTAAAGGGAATGACTGGATAATCCTTTCAGTCAAATAGCATGCATTCAGTCACTGCTGGGATCTCTGTTCACTGAAGCTTTCTACAAACTGTATGTCCACTGCCCTCTGAAAATACCCTGAATCTTTAGACAAGCATCGTTCTTCAATGTAGCGGCTCGGGGAGGTCTTCAGTGTGACTCTCATTTCCTTTGGATATTTCCTTTTTTACCCTCTTCCTGCTGACATTAACCATAACTCTTTGTTGTGTGCCTTCGCATTTCCAGGCTCTCACTCCTCCTTGCCTTCAATACTATTGTAACCGGCCCTCCCTCCCACGAGTCCAGGAGGGTGTGGTATCCCTCCCTCCCTTGCTTAAGGCCAATGGCCAATGGCTTTAGCATTTCATCTCCCCACGGGCACTGATCCATTAATTACTTCTCTTGGTCACTGTATCCTTAATTCTCCTCTTTTTACCAATTTTCCCTCTCAGTTTGTGGGCCTTATAAGCTTACTTTGTAAGTTTATAAGCTTTATGAGTTTATTCAGTTTTCACCCATCTTAAAGAAAACAGCTCCCCCTTGACCACACGTGGTCTTTTGGCTGTTGCTGTTTACGTGTTTTGCTCCCTTCTCCTCAAGTTTCTCGGGTGGTGAGATGGTCCTGTCTCCATTTTCTCAGTTCACATCTACTCCGCCCCAGGACTATCCTGGTCTCCACCCATGAAACTGCCAAGAAGCTTTAAGTGAAGGTCAACAATGGTGAGGCAGTCCTTTCTCATCATGGTCCTGGACATGAACTGCTCATGACCGTGATGATGGCTCATGCCCTGAGACACTCTGCTCACTCGGCTTCCAAGACCGCACATTTAGTCTGTTCTTCTTCCACTCTTCTGACTGTTCCTTCTCAGTGGGTTTCACATGTGAGCTAGCTGTCCCTCCCCTGCGCATCCAGATCGCTCACCATAGTGGGCCCCGATGACCGATCCGCACCTCAGTCTTCCTCCCCCTCTGGGTCGTGAGCTTCCCCAGAGTGGATCCAGGGTTCCCCTCATCTGTGATGTCCACAGTCTCTAGGACAACGCGTGGCACAAGGTAGACCACAATTCATGCAACTTTTCCATTTGGGATGCGAACTGGTAGCTAGCTAGTTAGATCCAATGCATGGTCACATGGTTTATTTGGACCACAGGAGAGCTATTTTTGAAAAATATCAGTGTTTAAAAATCAGGAGACCTCATATAAAAATCTAAAGTCCTGGAATTTCTTTAGAAGTCTAAATATCTGGAAACATTAGGTTCATGTTTTTTCTGTTGTACTGACCTCATTCACTCTCAGTCTCCATCACTCCTGGACCCTGGAGGGAGCTGTTACCCCAGGGACAGGCTCCTCATATGTGCCCAAAGAGATGTTTGGGGGGTTATTTTGGTTGGGCTTCATCTGGGGGAGTGGCCAGATGCTGTCTGAAGCTGGCAGATGTCTGCTTTTGCTTAAAGAGTGAAGAAATGGTCAGAGACAGCCATGGTTGTCCTAGAACATTTAGGGTGAGCAAGAAGTCAGTCGTGGCCAATAACTTCTGCTCTGGTTTCTGTCTTTCTAGATTTCTATTAGTATCAAAATCAGTATATCATAGTTCCTTGTTCAATTTTTGAAATTCAAAAAACTTCACCTCAAATTTCCTTCTATATCTTTTCCCCTAAAGAGCTGTAAGGGAAGACAGTAGTGACATCATCATCTCTAAACTTGTGCTGTCACCACTGCTCTCTCTTTTAATGCCTAACCTCGCCTCTGGGACAACAAGTCACAGCGTCCTGGCATGAGACATCAAGGTTTATAAGTACACTACTGAATTTTCACCCCAGGTATGATTGTTTTTGCCCAAAACAGATGACAATCACACGCACAAAGACATATCAAGAGCTTTCTACATCTGAAGTGTTAACAGCCTTATGAATTTTAATGGTTCGGAATAAGTTTATTTTTCACCACAGGCCCAGATGGAAATCGCGGCCATCCGGAGTAGCTGAAATCCCCGGGTGAGATAAAGCCAAAGATTTCCAGGCAGAGGAAATCAGGATTGGACCTACTGGTGTTGCCATCTGTTCCCTCGGTTGACCTGAGAGCTTCGGGGCAGGGTGGGGGGAAGGTGTGTGCTCCCCCGGGGCCTGAAGAATCATCCAGCTGGGGTTCGATGTTTCACGTGGATTGCATTCTGTGACTGTCCCTGAATTCCAGGCTTGCCAATCGTCCTACAAGGTCTGCCCCTATTAGATATCTCTACTATACGCTTTTTAATACATGTTAACTTCCTCATAACTGACTCTAATTACAATAATTTGATGACCTTTGAGGGGGTCACCATGTGTACTGCTGAGCATGCCCATGTTCGGGTTTCAGATCAGGGATGACAGAGCCTCTGTCCATTTCAGAGGGCCTGCTCAGGAATAGCAGCCTGGTGATGTCTTTGCTGCTTTGGAACTGTTCTCTGGCAGCACCGACAAGCAGGAGATGTGCCTTAGCCTGATAATCACAGAAGCTGTGAGGGAGAAGTTCACTGTACTCTGAGATGCCTTTTTCATTGGGTGGAATCTCCAGATCAGCAGCCACACGCCCTTCGGTAGAACTGCCCTGAAGACGGGTATTTGTGTTTCTCCACGAGAACCTCTCACTGAGCAGTGGCCAGATGCCAGGCCCTGAATGCCACAGGGAGAGACTCACCCTTCCCACTCTCCCCAACCCCTTTGCCAAAAACACTCCGGGAAACTCCCTCTGAAGTCATGCATATCTTCTCTGGACTGTGACCCCGCCTGGGCACGACCGCGATCACCAGCAGCTGGGTACAGCAAGCGAGGGGCAGACATCTGTTCCAGAAAGACAGGCACGGACGGCTTTTCCCTCTAATGAGACCTAAAATGTGGACGGCTCTGATTGGGCACAGTGCAGGGATCTCCATGGGCAGACCGCATACACTGTTGGCCTACACCTTGTCCCACTTACCTGCTGCCTGGGATGAGAGGCTGTGACTAGTCTCAACAAGCCTCGTGAGACTTACTGAACTTCTTTTTCTGGATGGTAACCTTCCTTCATGTGTCTCTTGGTGGGACAGAATGTCAAGATTATGCCTCCATCAAACTGGGGTGAGGTAACCCAATTCAAAAGTGGTTTTTTCCCAAGGCTTGTAACTTGGCATTATGTCTCATTTCCTGCCCCGATTTTATTGCATAAGCAGGATGATATTTGGGAGTTAGTGTTTGAAAAAGAGAGCCTGGCGTGGCCACGGTTGGTAGGCAAGCCTGCCCTGTACTCCTGCCTGGCCAAACCTGCCCTTTACAGAGAGGGGGGTACGGTCCAACCGGTCCCGTATGTCATTACTGTAAGCAGTGAGCCCTCATGGTTCCTCTTTCTCTGCCAGCAGATAACCAGTTTGTATTTCAGCATGTACTTATACCTTGGATTTCACAGGAAGACCAGGCCAACGATAACTCCTCAGACATGCCAACCAATTAATTTCAGCAAACGCTTATAGATCACTGGCTGTGTTCCCAGACACTAAAGTAAGACGGAATATACACATAGTCTCTGACCTCAAGGAGGTCAGAGATTCACTGTGTGGAATTCGACAGACATACACATACCTAAGCACAGATTAGCAAACTAGAATATGGAGGTAAATATTCCAAATGCAACCCAGAGACACAAAGCAATGAAAATATTTTTTACATGGTTAAATACATATGAAGAATAAAGAATGTCTACCATGTATCTATTTGGAAAACCAGAAAGAGCTCCTTCTGGATAGAGGGAATAATGAAAAAGCAGTATGTAAAGAGATAATAGCTAAGGATTTTCCAAACATCAGGAATTCTGAAATCTCCCAAATAGAGTAAATAAAAGGAAATGTGCAAATAATCCCACTATAATGAGACTATGAACTTCAAAATGGAGAGATAAACTTAAAAACATCTAGACGGGGCACCTGGGTGGCTCAGTGGGTTGGGGTCTCTGCCTTTGGCTTGGGTCATGATCTCGGGGTCCTGGGATTGAGCCTCACATCAGGCTCTCTGGTCAGCGGGGAGCCTGCCTCCCCCTCTCTCTCTGCCTGCCTCTCTGCCTACTTGTGATCTCGCTCTGTTAAATAAATAAATAAAATCTTTAAAACAAAAACAAAAACAAAACATCTAGACAGAGAAGACACAGTACCTATGAAGGAAGGGTGATCAGAATGAAGCTAGCCTCCCCACAGCAATACTGGAAGCCAGAAAAAACAGGGGAGCTATATCTTCAAGTAGTACCTAACTGTCAACCTAGCATTATAAGCCCCCAAAGCAATACTAGAATAATTTTGGCTATGATAAGAATAGTAATAGAGTTATAAATAAGGTGCCCTGAGAAAGCTAGGGAAGGAACAAATTAATTCTGCATGATACTAGTAGCATTGAGGAGTGCTGAATGGAATAAGTGGTATAAAACTGGATTTGGATCCTGACAGATGAGCAGGATAAAGACAGCTGGGGAATGGGGATGCAAGGCAGTGAGCTACAGGATCCTTTGTTCAAATGAGGAAAAGGCCCTACCTCTAAGTCAATGCGGTTCCACCCGCGGCACCCGGAGTGTAGGCTGTAAGCAGAATGCCAGCCCTCCCTGGATACTTCACCTTTTTGCCCTGACCAGACACACAGGTGACTTGCTGCCCTATAGAGAGGTACTCCAAACAGAGCAATCTGAGTAAAGGCCTCTAGAGGTATATGTGGACGTCCTAGAATGTTCAGATGATAGAAAATAATGGAAAGTCTCTAGTATCTGCATCCAGTAGGTAGAGGAAGAACACTTCTTCCTGGTGTTCAAGTTTGTGCACTGGATTATGCAAAAGAACACCCATTTCTGTGAGCAGAAGAGACAGCAAAATGAGAAAGCTAATTCAGAGTTTCAAGGTGATGAGGCCATTCTAGAATACAATCTATGTGATTCCCAAGGGATCTCTCAGAATTCTGAGCCTAAGGAGGTCAAGCACAGTTATACAAGTTCCTCTGCTTCTTCTCATGCAGCCTGACGAGGCCCTGCAGTTGCTCCCTACGATCCCTGTGGGCACTCTCTTCATTCATACTTCGCTGCTCCATACCAGGGGAAATGCAATGAGTTAGAAGCTGCAAAAATTCCTTTCCACCCTTCTTGTAAGTCCTGGGTCTCTGACCCCATTTGCCTAGTCATATGGGGACAGAGTATTAAAAAAAAAAGAAAACAAACACCGGAGGAGCCAGCTACCTTTTTCAAAAGTACTTCTTTACAGCCAGTGTAGAATTTCCAGCCCTATGTCAATGACCAGGGCCTGCCCAAGCTCTCCCAGGAACATAGGCTCCTGGCTTACTTCCCCAAGATGGCTCTTCTTGCCAAGAAGTCAACTATCATTTCCTCCCTACACTTGTCTTCTCCCAGGCAAAGAGCCTCGGTCTTATCCTTAAGGGAATGCTCCACAATCATCTTCATTCTGTTAGGACTTGGCATAGTGCCTGCCCTCATGCCAATTTGAGGTTTTATCCCGCTACAGTGTAATGACTTTCCCTAGAGCCTTCACTTGAGGGTGAGGACCACTGCTTGTTGACAAAATCCGCAGGGTCCAAGGCACTAGCGGATATATAGTAGATTCTCACTAAATTATTTCTGAAAGAATAAATGAAGTTACAACTGTATTGCATGGCTTCCAGACCATCCAATTCATGTTTTTTGGATATGCCACAGACTCAGAAAACCACGAGATCTAGAACCCAATGCAGGCAAGCCCAACTTCCACATATATGGGTACAGAGAAGCAATGGTCCACTCTGGCTATAGCATTTCCATTCTTTGCTTCCTCCTATTATCCCTGTGGGCAGCAGTGGCCTTTTAATCAATCTTCAAGCCCATCTCTACTCTTTCCTCATTCATAGGGTAAATTTTCCCAAAGACGGAAATGAGAAGCAAGAACATTGGGAAAACCATCCCATTCACTCCCATGATCCCACCCTCTACCACTGCCCTGACTCAAATTTCTGATGCTGTGCAGATTCTGGTTTTTCCCAGAAAATGTAAACTTGTCCGGAAAACTGTCTTCTACAACTCCTGGCACAGTGTGAGGCACACAACGGATTTCTGAGACAATGTAGAAGTTAAGACTGAGCTCTGCAGCCTGAATCTTTACACCATTACTCGGCTCTGTGGCCGTGGGTAAATACCGAACCTCTCAATGTTCTTGCCCCCTTATCTCTAAAATGGAGGTAGTGATGCATAGGACTGGTGTGAAGAGTTAATGAGAAAACATGTTACAAATATCCGGCATGTGGTAAATGCAAGAATTGTTCACTATCATAATAATTACTATTTAATACATATTTGTTGAGTTAATTATGGGCAAATGCAAAATCACAGCACCGGACGATCCTTTGCTAGGTATACACTTCTTCATATCAATAGAAAGCATGTATAGAAACTTCTCTGTGCAAGGTACTGAGGGTACAAAGACGAAGAGCACCTGAGATGACGTCACCTGGGTAGCTATTCTTTTCTTGCCTTCTCCCTATTATATTTGAGGCTGCAAGGAGTCTCTAAGAAGGTGTTAGCTAGCAGGTGCCAAAAAAATCTTTTTTAAGCAAGTTCCTTAATCCTTGTGGGTCTGTTTCCTGCATTTCAAAACCAGATGATTGGGCTAGTTGATCTTTAAGGCTTCTTCAAGCTCTAACAGTGTAGGATTTTATAATCAGTGGGGTTCGGTGGTTTGTAAAAACTCTCACCTCCATTTCATCAGACTGTTTTGCCCCATTCTCCTTCTCATGGACTTGTGGCTTTCCTATAAGCCCACAGGGGACTCATCTTTGAGGTCAAAGAGAAGGAAGTGATCAAACCCCTCAACCCAGACCCAACCACTGGCTTTGATGACCAAGGGCAGAGGGAGGAGAGCTCTCTGCAGACCTAGGAAGTTGGCACATGATTCTCCAAGAGGCAGGTGGGCCTGAGGGCTCTCTGGGGGGCCCAGCTGCAATCCTCACACAAATCAGCCTGGCTGTGGGGACACACAGAGCAGCTTGGGAATAAAGAAATGCTTTCAGGCTGGGACCTAAGGAAGGAACCGCCCAGATTCTCATTGTTTTACACAATAGTCCAGCTTCTCCTGGCAGGAAGCAAAGCTGTGCAGAGATTCACGGAAGCTTGATGGTCAACTGGATGGCCACAGACCCTCACATTCTTCTCAGGTCCATTAAACAGAAGAATAAATAGTCGGCGTTGAGCCATCTCAGGCTCCTGATGTAATTCAATGATCATTATATTATCTCTGAAACTTTCAAGCACATTGCATTAGAGGGAAAAAAAATCACTTAAAAGGACCATCTCCAAGGAGCAGCTTCATCTGAGGCCAGATGGGATTGGACCAGGCTGTGGGATCCCTAGAAAGTAACACTGACAACTGCGAGGACTCAAGCATGAAAATGCCTCCACACCCCAGCAGGTGCACAGGGGTGTTTGCTAAAGCAATTTAGAAAACTTTTCAGAAATCTGGAGAACAAAACTCTAAGGTAGACTGGGATTCAGCAACACTTTGCCAGGGCCAAAGGAGAAGCTGGCTCTTTCCCTCACCACCTGAAGGAGAGAGGACCTCTGAAGTACTTAACGCAGCTGGGCTATGAGTCCAAATTCCCTTGTTCTTTCCCATTCTTCATCAGCCCCACAAATGCAGGCTGGCATTTTATGAAATAACTGACTGCTAACATATATTGCTAACAATGGAATTGTAACAGATTGCCCAGTAAAACAGGAGAGGAAAAATGGAATTGAGGCATAATCCCAAATTACACCATGGCAACCCCCGTACAACAAAGAGCTCTTGGTGTGTCAACTTGGGAGTGCGCCTCTCCCCTCCCGGTCTCGGCCAGTCCTCAAGAGGACACTCAAGGGGGTCTGATGGCCCCAAAATGATCATTCAATCCCTTGATGGTGGGACCAGCACTGGCCAGGAAAAATACTGTCAGATAAAAACTCAAAGCTTGAAGGAGATGATACATTTTCTTCCCTCTCCACCCTAAACATCTGCACACAAAGCTTCCTCCATGAAAGCAATCATCTTTGCTATTCTCTGCTAGTGGGAGGTAAGGCAGACTCTAGCATCCTGGAAAATGCGGAAGGAATGCTTCCCTGTTTATTTTCTAAGGGGGAGACTGCTTCCAAGGAACTTCGGGAGAGAGAGCTTTTGCATGGTTTCTCTTGAAAGATGGGGACAAGGGTCCTACCGAGATAAGCTTTTTTTATTTTTTTTAAGATTTTATTTATTTATTTATTTATTTGACAGACAGAGAGAGATCACAAGTAGGCAGAGAGGCAGGCAGAGAGAGAGGTGGGGAAGCAGGCTCCCTGCTGAGCAGAGAGCCCAATGCAGGGCTCAGTCCCAGGACCCTGAGATCATGACCTGAGCTGAAGGCAGAGGCTCTAATCCACTGAGCCACCCAGGCGCCCCCGAGATAAACTTTTGGAAGAGAAGAGTGAGGCACAATGTGCACGCAGGAAAACCAGCTAGTAGTCTGTCATTTGGAGCTTCAGGCTCATCAGGTCCAGAAGGACTACATATGCACTGCAAGCTGGGGAAGGTGCAGCCTTTGGTTTCACGCAACACGGGTTTTTATGTTAGTTATATTTTTGGAGGCAAAAGTCCGTGTAGCTTTTGGCAGCCACCAAGCTTGCCATATGCTGGGAGAGTGAGGGCTGAATTACAGGCTGCCTAATCCTTTGGTGGATCACAGCTGAGTCACACGCATTTTGACACTCGGAGGATATAAATAGAAAGATTTGGGGAGAAGAAATAAGAAATCCTTATCTTCAACGCTTCCAAACTCTTCTTGCTAGCATGTGCCATTTTCCCTAGCAGTCTTGGCTGCGATAAAACAAAGTCAGAAGAAGAGCTTCTGCTCAAACTTTTGAGTATCTTTGACACCCTGGATTGGGAGGGTTTGCTTGGAAGAGAGAGAGCATGCTTTATTGCTCTAGATAGAATATTCCAAGCTGGGGTGGGGAGAAGGGAGAACAGCTCATGGGCAATGGGCATCAGCGCAAAGTCCTAGGGAGCTAATCCTATCCTGGTGCTTTCACGAGCTCATTAGTATGGGGAAGCCGGAGTCACACAGAGATTCCTGTACCAGGAGTCCAAGCTCAGAAGGCATCAAGGTAAAAGGCCAGATAGTGCTGATTTTTCTATTTTGTACTCTGTGGCTTCCTAACTAAATGATGCATGGCTTTGTGTACTTGCTTGCTGTTCTTCTGTATGACACATCAAGTTTCACTATGTTTCATACCAAATTGGTTATGCTAGAGAAGCCTGGCATAGAGTTACCCCGAAGGAGGCTGGGCCAGAGGAGGGAGAATTGACCAGCAATGCTTAGTTACAAGCCACAGAAATGAGGTGACCCGGGATAGTCAACATGTCAAATGTGTCAACAACTATTTCTTGAGCAGTCACTAGAATAGTGTAAATTTAAAAGGCAGAGTTCCTGCCCTGGGGAGCTTATAACGTGTGTTGGGGGTGGGAGGAGGAAGAGATAAATATTTAACAATTCGAAGACAGTGAAACCTGAGGCAAGTAAGGCCAGAGGCTCTCTAGGAGTTTGCCGGAGTGAAATCACAGGCAGGAAAAAACCTCCCTGGCCTTGAGCCTATTGTGTGCAAGTCTCAAGATCAGTCTTCTTTCTGGATATTTAATTAATTAGCACTATACTTGGCAATTGCTAAAATTATTATTTTTCAAGGTGTAGAAACCCTTGATACGGTTTGGAAAAAAGAGGGATAGGAGCGCGCACGCGCGCGCGCGCGCGTGTGTGTGTGTGTGTGTGTGTGTGTGTGTGAGATGGCAAGACAGAATGAGGGAGAGAAGAGAAAGGAAAGGAGAGAAAGATGGAAAAGGAGAGAAAGGGAAGATTAGGAGGGAAAGATAGGACAGGAGACAGTAAAGGAGGGAAGATAACTGACGGAAGGAAAGATAACCAACTTAGGTCACCAGCCCCCCAACCGGAACGCTAAGCACTTTAAGCCAATATCAGAATTATTAGTCACTGCCATCCACACAGGCTTTTAAGTTATCTAAATACATGTGAAGCCTTTAATGTGCTTTACAGAACAGGCCACATTAAAATGATTCTTGCACTTGGAGCCTCAGGACTCCTCCCAGGTTGTCTGGTGAGGGAAGTTCTCATCAGACTCACGCGAGAGTGAGTGAGTGAGGCTCACGCGAAGAGCACAGGAAGCCTGCCTCAGGGCGGGGCCTTGAGAACCCTGGCTCTTCAGGTGCTGAGGAGAACAGAGAACGTTTCTGTGTTCATCTGAGTGGACAGAGATAGCAAAGCTTAATTATCCCATTAAGTAGCATATAATTACCAGGCACATTTAATGCACTGTACATTTATGGTAATTTTCTAAACCAATTTTACATCACTAAATTATTCCCACAACTAAGATTTTTTAATTTTTTTTTTAAAGGAGCGTCTTGTAGCTTCCTTAAAGAGTTTATTTTATTTGAGAGAGAGAGAGAGAGACCATGCATGAGCAAGGGGAGGGACAGAGGAGGAGGGAGAGAATCTTAAGCAGACGTCCTCCTAAGCACGGAGCCCAGTGCAGGGCTCCACCTCGGACCCTGAGGTCACGACCTGAGCTGAAACCAAGAGTCAGACGTCCAACTGACTGAACCACCCAGGTGCCCATCCATGCACCTCCCTTAGCCTCATTCCACCACCAATACAGGAGAAGGGGCAGATTATATCAAAGCTCTAAGAGTACTGGATTACATTTAGACATTCATAGTCTCTTGCTCGCTCTCTCTAGTGTGCTGGCACATTCTCTCTCTCTCTCTCTGTCTCTCTCTCTCTCTCTCAATCTCTCATAGTACTCTGATACAGGGAGTAAAACTGGATCAGCATCTCCAGGTGAAGATCACAGGACAGGGATATTTCAGTTCAACTCCCTTCCTTCAATAAAAAAATAAAATTTTGAAAGCACGGAACACAGAAACATCAACTCTGCTACCGTTAATGAAACTAGAAGACGGAAGACAGCCACAGCTCCAGACCTCAGGCTCTGAGGAATGGATGCTGTGAGAGTGGCATTAGGCCCTGAGGACAGAGGTAAGGACGTGTCCCCGTCGGGACCCCGAGGTCTCCAAGAGGATGGAGTGGCCTGGTGATCTCTTCACCGAAGTGTCGGGAGCTAGGAACATGGGCAGGGCCAGAAGTCCCCCGGAGTCTTGTTCCAGACTGTGGAGCAGAAGGCAAGGCCAGACCGGTACTGAGTAGACAAGCATATTTGCAGGAGGCATGGCGGAGAGGAAGCCAGGGGGCAGAGGGAGCATGACCAGGTACTGCCTTTGTAGCAGTGATCCTAAGCCTGCTGGTGAACACGGCTCCAAACCAAAGATAATTTTGTACTCCAGGAGACACTTAACAATGTCTTCTTAATTTTTCTCATTGTCACAACTGGGGGGTCAGGGGGAGGGGTTATGGCATCTAATGGGGAGGAGCATAAGATTCCGCTGAATATCTAAAATGTGCAGGACCTCCCTTACAATGACCCAACCCAAAACATTAACGTTAGCAGAGTCGAGGAGCCCTGTGCTAAATCACCAGGTAGAGGCTCCCCTGGAGTCATATGCACCTCTTGCTTGCCTGGAAAGGGAGAATTCGGATCCCTGAGCAGAGCTTTACTCCTGGGGATGTTCTCAGGACTCCGTGTATTTGATGGGGAAGTCTTTTGAAACAACACATTTAAACGGACGTTGCTGCTACCCTCACCTCCCTCCCTACCACCATAACGTCATAGTTCTTCAGTAAATGACTGGCTTGGGGAGAAAAGCCTCTATTCAAAATTAAGATAATCAAAAGGAAATCGACGTGCAAAAAAGTTGAAAGCTATTGGTTTAGAGTCTGAGGTTTAGAATTTGAAAGACCTGGGTTCAAACACTTCAAAAGTCTTCCTGGCAGCCCTGTGAGAAAATAACTAGCCTTTATCAAAGGTTGAGCCTAATGAGAGGCAATCCTCAGGGGTTGGCCAAGAGAAACAAGCTTTCAGGAAGCCCAGCCATTTGAAGAGCTCCTGTTTGTGGCCAGGTTCGCTGAATCTGTAGCTTGTGCCGTTGAGTCTCTGCCTCCTGCCCAGGAATCGGTGGGGAACGTCTTCCCAACTCTGAAGACAGGAGAGCAGGGCGGAACACTGAAGCTGTCTTTATTGCTGTGTTTTTCTGCTCTGGAATGCTTGAAATCAACTCTGTGGTTTAAGAGCATCCCTTTTAAATGGCCCCAAAACACTTTCCAGTAAACCTGAGTCATCAAAATGCAGTCCAACTATGTGTGGAGGCCTGCCTGATGCCCAGCCCGAAAGGCCATTAATAGCCAATTTCAGGTGACTCTACTCTAGAAGCTCACTGCAGGGAAAAAAGGGGTTGCCCTTTTGTTTGAGTTATCACTGAAAACCAACTCTTTCCCATGTTGCTTCAACTGCAGGCATGCTCCATGTGGATTCTTTTGAGCCTCCATGACACAGAAGGAAAAAAATCACCAAATTGTAGGGTAAGAGGTAACAAAGAAAAACCCAAATTCTAATGAACAGTCTGCATACTGAGAATAATTTTTTATTAACATATAATGTATTACTAGTTTCAGGGGTACAGGTCTGGGAATCATCAGTCTTACACAATTCACAGCACTCACCATAGCACATACCCTCCCCAATGTCCCTCACCCTGCTACCCCCAGCCCTCCCAACCCTCCTACTGCAGCAACCTTCAGTTTGTTTTCTGTAGTTAAGAGTTTCTTATGGTTTGTCTCCCTCTCTGGTTTCGTCTTGTTTCATTTTTCCCTCCCTTTCCCCTATGATCCTCTCCCTTGTTTCTCAAATTCTTCATATCCGTGAGACCATATGTTAAGTGTCTTTCTCTGATTGAGTTATTTTGCTTAGCATAATACCCTCTAGTTCCATCCTCTTTGAAAATGGCAAGATTTCAGGGGTTTTGATGGCTGCCTGATATTCCATTGTATGTATATATCACATCTTCTCTATCCATTCATCTGTTGATGGACATCTAGGCTCTTTCCATAGTTTGGCTATTTATAGCTATTTGCTATAAACAAATATACAAATATATCCCAATGAGCCCTAATTCACTTCCGTTAGCTGGAACTCGAAATGCCTGCAGCCACTCCTGCGCCACGTGACAGGTGGTGAAAGGTGCCGGAGAGCAAGTCAGAGTGGCAACAGGCAGTCCCAACCAATTGTGGCCAAAATTTCTCACCTTCACAAGTTTCACAAAACCTTAAGATCTAGTGAACACATTTCTGGGGCTACTTACTACAGATCTGCCTCTGCAGTGATTAGATGTAGTACTACTACTCTCTTCTCACCTATCATGAGCTAAAAAAACTAAAGAGAGCTTGAACCAGGCTATGTATGAAGTAAGAATGAATGGGCTCTGAATTAAAACGAAGGGCATCTCCTTGAAGCAAAGTATAAGGACTTCTGTGCATAAAACTTGAGACATGAGCATAAATTGTCTCTGGGTTAGCTCTTATTTCTAGCTGTGTTTCACCAGGTGGGGAAAAACTAGCCAGTCTGTAAGGGTCTTTTTTTTTAATGGTATTCTCTCAGTATGATTAATTTTTCACATAATCGGGGATAATGTAAACACGACTGCATGTGGTTGGTACTACTCTTTTCAGTTGTAAAAATTCAAGACTTGGCCTCTTAAGGTTTCTAATAGAAGGCAAAAAATGGTTATTTACATCTTCTCTTATTCCTCTTTAGCCAGCTTTTTCTTCTTCTTTTTTTTTTTATTTTGAAATACATTTAGAAAAGTTGCAAAAATAGTTCAGAGTTCCCTGACCTCCTTCAGCGAGCTTCCCTAACATTCACATCTTACATGACCACACCACAGTGATCAAACCAGAAAGTCATCATTCATATACTACTACTCACTGATACTCAGACCAGTGGGCAAATGGCAAAATTCCAGTAAGATCTGGTTCAGGATCCACTTCCGGATTCCACGTGCGTTGCATTTAGTTGTCACACCTAAGCCTCCTCGAAGCTGTGACACTTCCTCATCCTTTTTTGTCTTCCATCACCTGGACACTTTTGAAGTGTACTGGCCAGTTATTTGGTGGAATGTCCTTCAATTTGGATTCATTTGATGATTTTTCATAATCATACTTTTTTTAAATTTTTTTGCAGAAAACCATAGAGGTTATGTTACGCCTTTCCCAGTGTACCATATCAAGGGGTACACACATCCCTGCGTCATTACTGGTGGTGGAAATTTTGGTGATTCAGTTATGACGGTGGCAGACAGATTTTTCCGCTCTAAAGACATTATTTTTCCTTCGGGAATCTTTAGGAGTGAAACTTTGAGACTAGGCCAATAATCTATTTCTTAATGGAATTCTTAGTCCTTACTTCTCCCCATAAAAACACACTTGCCAACCCTGTGTACGATATTTGTGTACAGTTATTTTTGTCTTCAGTGTTATAGTACATACTCAAAGTTTTCCTGCAGTTTCGTTGGTATCCTAACCAGGTTCAGTGATTGGGGTATTCAAGGCTATGGCTATTTTTAGGTTTCCTGTGTCAATAAAAACGGCTTTTGCAAATGCTTTAGAGCAAACCGTGTATTGGGTGTAGAAATCATGAAGTTAACAATTAACATGGGCCCCGGGGGTCTTTCAGTTTGAGTTCCAGGCTTTAGTGCTCATGTTTCATACTGGGAAAAGTCATTGAACTCATCATTCACAAAGGTCAAAGCAGAGGAATGACCTCATGGCTGACAGTTTTGTGTTCCAGATCACGAATTCCTCTACCCTTCTGTTTGCAAAAGGAAAGTGGAATTTTCCCAAATTTCATTTGAATTAATCACATTTAACAGCTCTTTGGGGGCAAAAAAATCGATCTTATAAATCACAAATCTCCCTTAACTGCCTGGGGATCCACTCCTGAGGTATTATCTATGTGTGTGTGGTCAGGCCTGAAAGAGAGCTAGGTTTCATTCACTTGTGGCCACACCTTTACCAAAGGCAGCATTTCTGCCATTCTCTATCTTTCCAATGCTGGATCATTAAGAACTGCATCAATTTGAATGAAACTGCCATTACTGTGTCTTAATTTCAATATTTTCTGCTGTATCTTGTCTTCTTTTGATACTCTAAAGCAGAAGAGGATGTGTTGTTTTAATTTAGCACCATTATCAAATTAAACAAGGGAGTATCTTACTTTGGTGATATCCTCCAGTGAGGGAAGGGAACAAATATAGTACAAACCTTATTGAGATCACATAGTTTATAGGCACCCTCACAAAGCGGGTGCATTCGAAAGGCATGCTTCCTCTCCACATAAGTAATCCTACCAAGAAATCCACACTGACAGCTAAAAATCATCCTGCTTGCATATGACCTCTATTTGTTACTTAGATGAGATTAAGAAAAATTAAGCCATCCTCAGGGTCCCCTTTAGCCCAAATTGCTCATAAATCCATCTATAATTTGGGGGAAAATAGATAAGAGGGGAAAACAGCTAACAGAGTCTATCAGAGACATCAGGTGAAATTCAAGGTCTTGCTTGTATTACAGCTCTATTTCTGTACACATAAATCTATGATGCTTCAGTTTAGGACCATGAACTATAAACTCAAGTTCCCTTTTCACTGCAACCTTGGTTAAGAAAGAGAAGCTATGAAGACAGGCATTAATCATCTCAAAAGACCTTTGGCGTGTGTGATGGTTTCTCTGACTTTGGTGTAAATGAAAATGTTTTGAGCTTTTCACTTTCTATTCCAGGTGGTATTACTGGTAACTTTTTCACAGCCCTTTGAGGCGAGACAGAGTGAGTTGGAAGCATAGCGATATTAATGTTTCATGGAAATCTCCTCTTGGAGCCCCTGGCATACCAAAATTGCTCAATGTTGAGTGAAACAGGGAGTCTATTTTGGAAGGATTTCCAGCTTGAGTGACCATTTTTCTATCGGTAAACTTTGAAAATCCCTTATCTGAGGCAATGGCTTAACCATTAATAAGAAAAACACGGGCTCCTTCTCTAATTCTACAGTTCCCTTGTTGAACTTGGCCAATCACAGGTATGATGGCTCAATGCCCACTGAACCATTCCAACACCATTCTGGGTTAGATGTTGAAAACAATAACCTCAATTGTGTGTGGGGTGTGTGTGTGTGTGTGTGCGTGTCTCCATCTATATATATACACACACACATATATGTCAGCACATACTCATTCTCACACACACACACACACACACAACACATACACATTCTCACACACACACACACACCCCACACACGAGCTGTTTTCTGCATGCGCACATACTCTATACATGAACAGCAATGTCCTTACTGGCACAATAAAAGTCCCTTTCAGTTCTTCTCTCTTTAGAAGCTCCCATTTCAGAGCCACATCACAGACTCTTTGTGCCCTAAGTTCACAGGAAGCATCCCAAGCATCCTTGCAAGTCCTGTGGCTTGGCTTATGCAGCTGGGATAAAAGGTCCCTTGAATACAGACGGCAATGTTACATTGTAGCAGCCGCCACCCAAGGGTAGTGAACACCAGGCAGTTCATGCTTTGTAGCACTACCTTCTGTGCCAAGGGAAAGATGAGAGAAATGTTCTTACTGGGGACTCCTTTTGGTCTGATTTATGAGAAGAAGGAACAATTCTTTTGATGGTTCCCTGTGGCATGCAAAATGTTTGACTTTGATTTTAACTCCCAGGAATACGTGAGCTTCTATACAAGGTCATGTCTGAATTTTGAAACTAAAGGAATTGAGAAATGGCTCTGATTTGCATGGAGATAGCACTTTTCAGGTTTCAGAACTGATCCACAACTATCATGTGTACCCTTAGCAGCCATGGGTTAGATCCTCTGCTATTAATGGATGCCAGAAAAGAACACTTTGGGAAAGGTCACCGGGGCTTAACCAGAGCTGGAGGAAGTGAGTGACTATATTTACAGTCCTAGAATGAAGCATATTTCAGCTTTCCATACAAAGAATCCTTTCTTTCAGCTTTTAACATGTCACTAAGGCGAGATGGGTAAGTTCTGAGGACTCACAGAGGGATTTGTTGCCAAACTGTAAATCCAAACTCACATATCATAAATCTCATGACTGGATCCCTCATTCCCCCAGGATAGCCTATGGCACCGAAAATCTTTGGCCTGGCATAATCACACTGAACACAAAGCATCTACAGAATTTCACGGAATGAAAGAATGGATATTGAGCTTTGTTGGTTTTTTTTTTTTTTCTTTCCTCTTGAACTTTGTGCATTTAAAATAGGGATGCATACTCAGGAAGCTAAGAGCCTGAGGAAGTTACTAGCGGTGTAGACACAAAGCTTTTCACCCCTGGGTAGTGGGTATAAATCTAGAGTGAGTCAGTGGTGATCAAGAGTAGATTGATGGGTTGTGTGTTTTTTTGTGAAAACAGTATCTCCCCGTTAATAGTTACTATTCCACACATCATTACACTGACTGACACAAAATCCCACAAGTGAAAGGGAACTTGAAGATAATGTAGTCTAACTTCCTCATTTCACAAATATCAAAAATAAGACTGGGAAAAGATATATGACTCACCCAAGGTCATAAAAGCTAGTGATGTCAAAGCTGGGAATAAAATCAAGGTTTCCTGATTCATATTCCAGTGTTTGGTCTCTTTAAAAATCCATGAGACTTTACTGAATGTCATAGATTATTTCCCTGAAATGCATAAGATGTCTTCTTGCCACATAAAAGTACTTTACTTAGGTGGAAAATGAAGCAAATGTTGTATAATGTGTGAATGGGGGTTGGGGGAAAAATAGCATTCTTTTTAGTTTCCAGCAGGAACTATTTCTGAATGGCCAGCCTGCACATGAGAGTCACATGGGGGAGAGTTCTGGTTATCCACTGTGCTGTGACAAACTATCACAAAACTTAGGAGTTGAAGACAACAGCCATTTTCTTAGATTTCACAATTTTGAGGGACAGGAATTTGAATGAGGCTTGGTCTGGTGATTCTTCGACTCCACGTGGGAGTAGAAGTCATACCACTGGGATGACTTGGTGGTATTCAGCTGGCAACTGGACTGGCAGTTTGGAGATGAAAAATGGCCTCCCTCACATGTTTGGTTCACTGATGGGAACACAGGGGAGTCTGGACTCAGCCGGTTTCTCTTCCCACGCAGTCACAGAGAATCTCTACATAGTTTTCTTACATGGTGGCTCAGGGTTCAAGATCGGATAGAGACTGACATTGCTTTTAAAAACTAGGCCCAGAACTGGCCTGTTATTGTTTCTGTCATTCTCTATCAGTCAGAGTAGTCATCGACAAACCCAACCCAAAGGGAGAGGAAATAGATCCATCTCTTGGTGGGAGGACTATCAAAGGCTTTGTGGCCATCTTTAATCTACCACAGCCCATCCTCTAACCACTAATTATTTCTATTCTTCCCACATACAAAACACACTCCCTCCCACCCATGAGCTCCAAGGGCTTCATCTCATTTACAGCAGCAGACTTAGATTAGAGATCCAGATTAGATCTCTAATGTATGTCTAAGGAATAATATGACTACTCAGATGTGATTCTCTCCATCTGAAGACCTGTTGGCCAAAAAGCCAAGTTTCCTATCCCATATATCCAACATAAAATGATCACACTGAAATAGAAGATCACAGGAGACATTCAAGTTCAGAAGTGGGGCGAGGGACAACAGGAGTCACTGAGAAGGAACTTGTCCATGAGTCTGAAATACAATTGGTCACACGTCATGAATTCCTTGAATAGGTCCTGATTTAATTGGGTCTGGAGTGGAGCCCACACACTGGTATTTTGCATTGGCTCCCCAGGTGATTCCAATGGGGAGACAGAGTTGGAAATACTGACCTAGGGAGTTCACCTGGCACTTTTAGTGTGAAAAAAACAGGAAATAATTGAAAAGTTCAAGTGTGCTCTCATTTCTGACAGCAGCTCATCTTTTATAAAAATGCAAATTTTTGCCCTCAGACCAGATCTACTGAACTCAAAATCCTTTTAATAAGCCTGCTACCTTCCCAAATGATTTCCATTCGAATAAAAGTTTAAATCCACTGGATTTACCTCTTCCTAAAGCTATATTTTGTGATTTTTTAAAGAATGTGGTGGTGTTGCACATCCCACAGTGTGCTGACAAACGTTTAACAACCAGCTCTTCAGGAAAGAGAAATGCTTGATTTGTAGTGAATGCCCATTTCTCTGGTGTAAATACGCCCACACTGGCTATTTCATGTGCGACATGACATCCCACACCTACAAAATTCCTGAACATCTACAATCACCTCTCAAGAGACAGCACGCGCTGACTCTGGCATACCATGGCTCACATCTGACATGACGTGATAAAACCATAGAAACAACACAGGAGTGGAAGCTTCAAGATAAGTCTACCTTGACTAAAAATTCTGATTCTGCAACTTATTTGTTGGACAAATTAGTTGGACAAAAAACTTCTAATGGACAAGTTAGTTTTCTAAGTCCCAATTTTTTGCACAAGTAAAATGGAGATAATAATACTACTTGGAAGGGTTAAGTTTCCCCTCTTTTTCCCAATCGTGTATTTCCAGAGCACTCTGTATTTCCTCTATTATAAGACATTCCACACCCACGTGACTTAATTACTTGCCTTCTTCACCAGTCTGTGAGCCACATAAAGCAGTCTTTCCTTGCTTTTGGACTCCTATCTCCAATGATTGGCGAAGTGCCTGGCATATAGGAAGGGCTCAATAATCACATGTTGACCAAATAAAGGAACATATGTGTCCTACTCTTTCCTTCTTCACCCATGGCAGACATTAATAACAAATCATGACACTTGGCTGCTAGATGACAAGTCATTTGAGAAAATGGCACCGTAGGGAGCCTCTACCCAATGAGCTGGAACTAGCCCTTGCCATAAACCTATTTTCCACCCTGTTATAAACTCTGCTAATAAAGGATCCTGAGCCTCAAAAAAAAAAAAAAAAAAAAAATAGACCAACTAGGGCTCGGAAACCAACTACATTAACAGTTCTGATGAAAAAGAAAATCATGTTTTATAATTTGGATGGACTTAGACTATAATGCCTGAAGAGGAGAGAGGAAAAAGAAGATAAAGGAATAACTGGTAACTATTCTATTCTCCATGAGTGTAATTCCAATCCACATCCAATTATCCTGTGGTCATTTTGGTCTCAGCCAAATTCGGCTCTGTCAGCTCTAAGCTAAGACGATGGGGTGAAACAAAGCTAAGACAGTGGGGTGAAACCAGGGGACACGAAGCCAGGCACCAGATCTATCCCCGACACCAGCTTCTGAGCTCACAGGGGAAGGTACCAGAGAAGACTTGGACGGACCTCAAGAGAAAGCTCTCTGGAGGAGACAAGCCCCCTTTCAGAGAAGAGCTACAATCGTCCTAAACTATGGAATTCTTATCTGTTCTGCTCCCAAATTTCACAGTACCTGACATCTCTTTTCCTACTTAGTGAAGTTTATCTGCATTAGAGATTATATACCACGTGTGCCATCGCTCAGCAAATACTGAATTTTCAGATTTCCTAGGCTCTGAGTAAATGAAGTGCAAAAAAAACCAAATATAGACCTCTCTATCGAGGAGTTCACAATCTGCTTAGGAAAAACAGCACTTACATAAACAACTGCATGTAAGGTTGAAAGTGATGTTTTATTAAAGAACTTTTCATAGGCTCTTCAGAGAATCCTGAGAGAACGGGATCTAGTTCCAGCTGAGGGCAGGGATGGGGGCTTGTAGTTGGTAGGAGAAGGCAGAGGGAGGTACAGGGGACAGAAACACATGGGCACACGGGTACCTCGACAGGGTGTGAGATGCAGCTGAGACACGGACTGAGTAGGTAGAGGGTATGGCAGGGGATGTGACAGAAAAAATTAGGAAATCTTAAATGCCAGGCTAAGGTATAAGTCAGGTCAAAGATTTTTAAACACGAAAAGTGATAGTTATGACAAATGCTTCAATAAAAGTCACCAGGCAGTAATGAGTCACAAAGATAGCAGAGGAGACAACTATAATAATCTAGAAAGGAGGGCCTGATTTTAAGCAAGAGAGTTCACCGGCTTGAGACCGGATTTGGAGAGCAAGGGAAAAAAATCAATATGATTCTGAAGTTTAGGGACTGGGTGGCAACAAAAACCATCCGTCCATTCACCACATAATCATCACGCCCTTGCTCTGTGCCAGGCATGGCTCTCAAGAGTATTTAGTACTGCATACAACAGATAGAATCCTGCCTTCTGGAGTTTATGGAGTCCTGCCTTACGGAGTTCCTAATCTAGTCAGGAATTCAGACCACAGACCATGGAAAGATGAAACACCCAACATCACAAGTGGTGAGAAGAGCTACGGTGGAAGCTAACAGGGACGGGAGAGGAGACAGAGGCGGGACCTACGCAGACAGGGTGGTCTGGGGTAGATTCTCTGTGCAGGAGCCCAGAGGGATGAGGAGACATGCGTAGAAAGTGGCTGGGCGGGGAGGCACCCTAGGAAGGTCTCGGTATGCGGTGAAGTTCCCAAGACCCAAGAGAGGGCCGATGTCGCATGGAACATGGGAGTGAGGAAAGGCAAGGTGGCTGGGAAGACACTACAGATGAGGGAACAGCGGGCGCCCAGAAGATACCAAAGCAGATGATGGAAAGACAGGACTTGAACTCAGAAGAGAGGCTCCCTTGCACGGAGGCAACAGGGGAAGAAGTGCATGAGGTGGGGAGGGATGGAAGAATCATCAGCACGTATGATATTGGAACCGGACGCACAGAATCCTGAGGTGGGTGTGCAGGGTCAGTCCCTGGAGTCCTCAGGGGTCACGAGTCCAGTCTGTGAGTTAAGGAACAGGATCAAGGTGACAGAGGATAGAGAGCTGCTAACAGACAAGTTCATGTGGGGATGTCAGTATGTGGGCAAACATACTCAGAGAGGGCAGAAGACCAGGAGGGAATGAGATCAAGCAGCAGCATCTGGTTCAGCTCACTCCGTCCACTGCACCAGAGCCCGGGGAAGCACTGCTTGGCACCAACAAGAGCAAAGGACGGAGCCTCAGGAAATAGAGGAAGGGGCTAGAGCCAGATGCCGGCCAGGCTGAAGCGGACACAGATGGCTCTGGTGGTGAGGAACGTGAGCTGGAATTCCCTATTTCAGCTGTTTTGTATGAAAGCTAGTCCTGCCCAACTCCAAATGCATGATGTGTTCACAGAAAATGCTGACCTTTTGTTCTCCCATGAGTGAGCAGAGCAGGGATAGAGAAGGGAGTTGTTCTGGAGAAATCCACCACTAGATTAATGGTTCAGAAAGGCTAGGAGTGTGATGACAGCTGCTTTTTCTCACACTTTTCTTTCCTGTTCTTGGAGACACTCTTTTCCCATAAGCTTTGCTGATTGTTGCTAAAGAACAACACAGCACATGCAAACTTTTAAATCTGGAAGAAAAAGAAATAGAAATTCCTCTTTGGCACAGCGCTTTAGACGACAACAAAGCCACGAGGAGGAATTTAACAGCGTGATATGTGTGGGACTCCCTGCAGAGGAGGTGTACCAAAAGTCAAATATCCTTAAAAGATATTTGGGGAGCCACAGAAGGCTAACAAATATGGATGTCTTTTTTTTTTTTTTTTAAGATTTTATTTCTTTATTTGAGAGAAAGACAGAGAATGAGAGAGAGTATGAGAGGGGAGAGATCAGAGGGAGAAGCAGACTCGATTCTAGGACTCCAGGATCATGACCTGAGCCTAAGGCAGTTGCTTAACCAACTGAGCCAGCAAGGGGCCCCCCAACAATGGTTGTCTTTGCCTTTCAATGGAAGCACCGCTGATGCGCAGACTGTGATTTCCATACAATGCAGATCAAGGATCTGAACTTAAATGATGCCGTCACATTTTCTACTTTGACTGTGCTCTTGAAAATTCTTATAGAAACTGGAGAAAACAATGTCACTAAGTACTTATCTGGTCTGTATCCACATGTGGACTTGGGGGTTTTGTCTCAGTTCATAAAATACCTTAAAACTGTAACACCTTATTTTGAGCTGGTAATAACTTAAATTTCAATTCAATAGAATTCCTAAACTTTACATTTTATTTTTCCCCCCCTCACATTTTAGGTTATTGTTGTTACAATCTAACTATTTTTAATACTGTATAACTAATAACAGATTCTCGTAGTTGTGGTTATTTTTACTACATTCATGAGTGTAAGCAAATTATGTACCACCATTACCATACCATGCAATCTAACTTTGACTACATATTTTCCATTACCAGTGAGTATTTATGATGTTAATCTGTGGTGACCTGGGGGGAGGGGCTGTATGGTCAGCGTTTAGCCGCTCCTCTTACCTTTCTAATGTGGTCTTTCTTGGTCTCTGTGGTACAAGGGGATGCTTCAGCTTCACCTTCATGTTCTAGGATGCTACCTTGTTCATGGATAGTTATTGGTCGTTTTTCTTGTGAGGGGGAGTGGAGTCAGGAACAACCTATGTCGCCATCTTGGTAACATCTTTCTCTCAGTATAGCTCCTATCACCCTATGAAGCAAAAATGTTCTGTTTCCATATTTCTTCTGAAGTCTAATTAGTAACTTTAGCTACTGTTCTTTCCCATCCCAGAGGATGAGAGAGAATGCGGCAGTCTTTTTCTTCAACACTTCATCAAGGCTTACTCACCTTATTAATAAAATCAAGCGCTATGCAGTTCGTACCCAATGGGGTTACCCAATTTTTCAACTGTCTAAATAATACGGCTTAGAATTTATTGATATAAACTGTCAAAAGATAACCCAAGGCACAGTAAAAATTTCAAGAGCTTATATGAGCAAAAATCGATTCCAACAGGGCAGCACTGACCCAGAGTGGTTAGGAGCACTCTACCAACAGAAGCTCAGGGAGGAACTTCTACAGAGAAAGGGCAGAAGCAAAGTAAGGAAATCATTGACTGGCTCCATCTTGAAGCCGAGTTGGCTGCTCGTGATTGCTTGGCCTCAGCTTTCAATGCCATAACCTTGAGGCATTTACAGGCTTAGGTTTTGGTTTGCTCACATAGGCCACCAAGCATTAGAGCTACCTCAGACTAACAGCCCCCTTGTTTAATTAATTTAACCATACATAATGCCAAAATGTAATACTCTTTCACTCACACATTATTTCACATAAACAAGTTCTTTCTCTAATTACGTTGGAACCATTTTATACTCAAGGGTTATACATTTTACTTTTTAAGTTTTCCTATATCAAGCCCCAAGAGAGTGCTAGATCATTTTTACATAGGGAAGTAGCCTAGTTCTCCAGATGTAAGTAAACTTATCACTAAATCTTTAAGAAGTAGCTAATAAGAACAAAAAAGGAGGGCAAAGAAGTTAAACTGGTGAAATTGGTGAAGCAAGCACCTCTCCTCTCCCACTGCTGATATGAAAAAAAGGGAGGTTATGTCCAGAATCATCCTCTAGTTCACTGAGATGGTGGGGACAAAATAAAGAACCTTCAAAAAAGGCCTAGGGTGTAGTAGGATAAGCAATCGTCTAGAAGATTCTGAGAGAGATGAGTTTAATGATCTGGGAGGGGTGTCCACTAAGGAGTGAGGAAGAAAAGAAGCAAAGTTTCTCTCAAGTGAAAGGAAGGTCAGCCATCTCAGGAGCTCCATTCCTGTCCCAGGACAAATGCTTGTGGTCCTAGTAACAAGTAAAAGGGGCCTGGCCTCAAGGTCCACGTGCAAGAAGAGCTATAGCAGAGGTAAGAAGCAGCCCCCTCCATGGCAGGTGGACTTTCCAGGCCAGGAGGGCTGCCAGGCATGGCTCCTTCACACTGCAGTAGCCATGCTGTGGCCAGACAAGGAAATAGCCACTGAGGTTCCACATTGAGATGTGAAGCTTGGAGACTTGCAAAGATGTGCGGGAGGAGGAAACTCCTGGAAAGGACTGGTTTATCTTGATCTTAGAGAGTGACCCTGTCCTGAAACTCATGGGATGAACCAAGTCAGAATAAGCTAAACTCCAGAATTTCAGTGGCCCTATCATAACAAAAGTTTCTAGGTCAGTCATATCAGTTTCCAAAGCAGGCTGGCCACAGGCTCTGCCTGCCATATTCACTCGGGCAGCTAGGCTGATAAAGGGTTCATCTCACCACGAAATTCCAAGCTCACCCAAGGCTGGGAAGAGAATTATAGGAACTGTATACTGGCTCGTGTATGTTCCTCCCCGGAGTGATGCACGTCACTTCTGCTCACATCTCATTGGTCAAGGTAAATCATGTGGCCACAGCTAATTTCAGAAGGGCAGTGAGTACAATCCTATCATGTTGGGAGTGGATGGGGAAGTTTTTTGTGAACAACAGTAATGACTCCCACCGATATCATGGAAAATACGTTTCCCCCAAAAGCACTGATCTACCTATTCAGTATGGTGAAAAATCTTTTCTCCAGAAGTGCAACACTGATTGAAAAATGATTGCCTGCTCAATTTCACGTCACCATTGACTATCACCAAATATTAAAAGATTCAGCTTTAAAACATGTTTTAATCTTACTCATCAATTTTACTACAATAAATGGTTAAATGGTAAATTCTCTATAACCAATTCTTCCCAGAACACTCTGAGTAGGTACTCCTCTTGTCTGCTCTCATTTTATCCTATTATTTCCCTTCATAGATTTTATAATATTTGTAACTATTCATTTTTCTATGTACTCATTTGTTTAAAAATTTTCAGTAATATTGGTTCAAATCTTGTCCTAATTATAGAAGATCTAAAATATATAAATATCACTCTCTAAATACTGTTTGCCATCCTTGGCTCATTACTTATTGGTAGGGCACTCAATAAATCATGACTATAGGGTGCCTGGGTGGCTCAGTCGTTGACTGTCTGCCTTCGGCTCAGGTCATGATCCCAGAGTCCTGGGATCGAGCCCCGCATCGGGTTCCTTGCTCGGCAGGAAGCCTGCTTCTCCCGCTACCATGCCCTCTGCTTGTGTTCCCTCTCTCGCTGTGTTTCTCGCTGTCAAATAAATAAAATCTTAAAAAATAATAATAATAATCATGACTATAGCAGGCGGATGATGATAGTAAATCAAAGGGAAAATAGTTTTCTAAGGCCATTTCATGAAAAAAACAATTATGTATGTCACTGAAACCTGAATTAGTCACTAAATAAATTAGTTTATGATGATGAACTTGAGTTTAAAAAGAAAAAATGTTTTACGCTCCCTATCCTCTTGTTAAGGGTACGAGAACAGACTTTGGTAATACAGGCACTTCAAACCCGGCAAAATGTTTCCCTTCCCTATCACGACTAAAAGCATCAAAAGAATATTCAGGAGCGCGGGTGGCTCAGTTGTTCAAGTATCAGACTCTTGACTTCAGCTCAGATCATGGTCTCAGGGTAATGAGATCTGACCCCACCTCAGGCTCCATGTTCAGGGGAAAGTCTGCTTGAGAGTCTCTTTCCCTCCTCCACTGCCCTTCCTCCACCTTTCAAATAAACAAATAAATCTTAAAAAAAAAAAAAATTAAAATACAAAAAATCCACATCAGCCCTGGAAAGCAGGAAAGAGTATTATCAGGACTTTATTGAATTTCTAATGGATTACAGATAGAAGCAAATTAAAGGGAAGCCCTGGGGGGTGACTTGGAAGCTTCCTTCTTGAAAAGAAGAAATAAGTGAAGGGAACTTGTACCCAAATGTTCATTGCAACATTATTCATATTAGCCAAAAGATAGAAACAGTTCAAATGTCCATTAACAGATAAATGGATAAACAAAATGTGGTATTCATAAAATGAAATACTATTTGGCCTTAAAGAAAATGAAGTATGGATAGATGCTAAGCATGGATGAACTTTTAAAACATTGTGCTAAGTAAAAGAGGCCACTCACTATATGACTCCATTCATGTGAAAAGTCCAGAATAGGGAAACGTTTAGACATGGAAAGTAAATTAGTGGTTGCTTTAGGAATTGGTGGGGGGAAGGGGGTAAAATGGCTAAAGGGTACATGTTTCTTTTTGAGATGATGAAAATGTTTTTAAGATTTATTTATTTATTTGATAGAGAGATCACAAGTAGGCAGAGAGGCAGGCAGGGGGATGGGGGGTGGGGGAAGCAGGCTCCCTGCGGAGCAGAGAGCCCGATGCAGGGCTCGATCCCAGGACCCTGAGATCATGACCTGAGCCGAAGGCAGAGGCTTTAACCCACTGAGCCACCCAGGCGCCCCAAAAATGTTTTAAAATTGGCAGTAGTGGTGCAAGTACCCAAAGTGCAAGTATCTATGCATAGACTAAAAATCACTGAATTCTATACCTTAAATGGGTGAATTACATGGTATATGAATTATATTTTAGTAATGCTGTTAAAAATTTAGGAGGAAGGGGGGCGCCTGGGTGGCTCAGTAGTTGACCGTCTGCCTTCGGCTCAGGTCATGATCCTAGGGTCCTGGGATCGAGCCTCGCATCAGGCTCCTTGCTCGGCAGGAAGCCTGCTTCTCCCGCTCCCATTCCCTCTGCTTGTGTTCCCTCTCTCGCTGTGTTTCTCTCTGTCAAATAAATAAAAATCTTTATAAAAAAAAAAAAATTTAGGAGGAAGGGAAGGGAGCCTCAAGAAACCTTAGCAATACTTCTAAGTCTGGCTGAGGTTAAACGGGGGTGGGGGGGGGTAAATGAAGCCAGCTCCCTTGAAACCTTCCTAATGTAGATCAAGAGCACTCTACAGAAACTACACAGAAGGCCTAGGGCCAAGCAGAACCCGAGCAAAGAGAAAGCGTATAGGTCCTGGCTGCCTCTGTAATGCTGTGGAACTCTTCTTGATGTGTAGGCAAGAGGCAGGGCAGAAGGCTGGGCCAAAGAGCAAACAACGTTCAGAAGCTGGCTTCCCGTGCAGTTGCTTTACCAAACACAGGGCAGAAACTACTGGAAAGAGTCTCGCTTGGGATTGACCATCATGGCCCAAGTCTCTGGCCACAATTTAGCAGTCTTTGGCTACTGTATTATAACACAGACGTGTAACCTCCATCCACCCAGTCCCCCAGTTTGTGGTCAGAGAGGAGGTTTCTAATGACATCCAGGCTCTTAGGGGTCTTTGGCTACATAATTTTCCAAACCCTCAGTAAGTGTCTAGTGTATTTGCTTTGAGGAGTTCTGCGTGTCAGTAACCACACCTAAATCTCTTTCCTAATCATAATTCCCAAACCTATTTTATTTTTTTCCACTCTTTCTCAATTTAACAGTGGCAATTTGGGGAGGCCAGGAAAGGAATACCACACCTTTCAGGAGTTCTTTGCCTTGGGCTGAGTCTTGAAGGGCTTTAACTCCTCAAAATGGCCTTTCAACTTTTGAGCCCAAAGGCAATCAGCTTTTCCTACTTAAAAGCTCCAAAGTCCTAGTCTCTCTGCTTTCTTCTTTTCTTTCAAGCCATGCAGTTATTACTTGGGCTTTTGCTTCTAAAACTTTACAAAATGTAGCCCCTGTCAACTACCACACTGTACCCACACTCTCTTAGCCAATTTCTTCCCTTAGAACTAAGAGCTCAGTAGGCATTTTATCTATCTTTAATCACTGACAAAAATTTTCCCAGACATTTTGCCGTTGCCAATCTTGGGTCTCCATCCCCCAGCCTTTGAGATCAGCTTCCTTGCTGCCCTACTCCTCAGCTATCAAGATAGTACTACATGGTTTAGTTTGGGGTTAAGGTAGCACCCACTTTCTTTACCATTTCTTGGATTCATTCACACTAGCTGCCATGACGTTAGCATCTGAGTGGCTTTAAATAACATCAGTTTATGTCTCTCTCATACATAGTCCAATGGGCAGTAGAGGGGCTCTGCTCCCTGTAGGAATTCAGGGACTCAGTCTATAGAGACCGCCATTTCAACTGTGGTTTACAAGGCTGCCGTGGAAATCACCTGCAGACCAGATAGAGCAAAGGGGTCATGGCTGAGAAGTGCGAGAACTTCACTGTCACCATATTCTATTAGCTGGAACCCAGTCACGTGCCCATGCTGACACCAAGGGAAACTGTAAGCCCAGCAAGAAAACCAAATGGGCATGGAGATGGCTACACACTGTGTGAACTCATCCTATTAATTCCAGAGATTTTCAGATAGGTCTCAATGAAAATACTGGCAAAATCTCTAGATTTTCAATAAGAGACAGTTAAATTAAATAAGAAAAGTGATACAGAAAAGTTCAAAAAGATGAGGGCAACTATAGACATATCAAAAAGTACACACAAAGAAAGAAAGCAAGGTGGCCATCCTAGCATCAGACTAAAGGTATCAAGGCAATTGGCATTAAATAGAAAAAGCACTTGAGGAAGTGAACTGCATCAAACTCTATAAAGAGATAATTGGAAGTCCAAGAAAAAAGATGGTCAGATGTATTATACTAGTAAAGTTTTCAACATTATACGCTTTAGTTACTGGCAGACGAGAAAGCCAAAAATAAAGATATGGAGTGTTTAAACAACAATTGAATGAAGTGAAACCAAAAATCCACTCCCTTAAGTAACTCTTGGGTCTAAATTATCAAAACCATTGTGTGATTTATATTCTCTAGGCCTCGGGGAACAGGGACTCACTTAAACCATCAGTCTGTGCGTGGATGAATCGTTGGACGGATTTGGAAGAATACAGGGAGCACTAGGGAAGGGGAATCTAACGGAAACCCACCACCAGGAGCGGTGCTAGAATCGGGGACCTCCAGCATAGGCAGGAGGAGACCTAAGCAAAGGGCCGGCAGGCTGAAATATGGCTTTTGCTCTAGAGCTCCAGCATGAACAAACTCAGCTCCCCTCTGCTGGCTGATTCTTCCCGCCACCAACTGGCTTCCTCTCTCTCCATATCTTGCCTTTATCTCAGTTTCTGCTTTTTTAATGAATGTGCCCTAAACCCAGATTTTATGATCTCTCCATTCCTGCAACATAAGATGATTTCCAAATTGTTCCCAGGGCTGTCTCTTCCTCTGAGGACTTTTTAGTTCAAATTCTTGAGAAATGGAACGTCATTAACTAGCACATCCTTTGTTTATGAGACCCCACCATAGGTCCCCGGCCATAGGTCCACAGGTCCAGCCTGTGGATTCTCTGGGGCCTCTAAGTACCCCTCGCCCAATAAGCAAAGACAGAGGAGAATATAAACATGGATACCTGATTGCTGCCCTTTCTGAAAAGATGGGTAGACTGCCCAGGAGTTACAGGCACAGCACACTGGATAATAATTTGTTTAATGAACAAATGAAGAACCTGCTAGGATCAGGTGTTTTGCTAGATGCTAAACACACTGTCTGGGAGACCTATAAAATACTATGCCATTTTCCAAAATTCACATTTACAGACATGGAGAGAGATCCACGATACAATGGTGATTTAAAAAAAATCCAATGGCAAAACAGGATTATTCTCTTCGCTGAAAAATAAAGTATTTGTATGCATAAGAAAAAAAATCTAATAAGATATATAAGATACGAACATGTTTCATCATGGTTTTCTCTGGGTAGCAGTTTTGGGGTAATTTTAATTTCTTCCTAAATCTTTCTGAAGTGTCTGCACACATCTAACATTAAATGGTTTATACTGGTATTTTTTTTTTTTTTTACAATCACGATAATAAACCTATTTTTATTATGGGATGGGGAGCCTTAAAATATGCATACCTTTTGACCTAGTAAATCCATTTCAAAGAACTTCTCCTAAGAGAATAATTGGAGTTATGCTCAAACATATTTTTATAAGAACATTTAAAGGGTTCCCCCCGCCCTTTCTAAAAGGAGAAGCTATTTAACCTTTTAAGGCTTCATGGTTTCTCTATAAATGTGGCTGAAAAATGAGCCTTCACATTTCCTTGGCTGGTCTCAAGAAAAGTCAGTAAAGCAAGCTAACCACTGGTTTTGAGACCAAATAACCTAAAGATATAGGCGAGAATACCCCT
Source organism: Procyon lotor (assembly GCA_028646535.1). NCBI lineage: Eukaryota > Metazoa > Chordata > Mammalia > Carnivora > Procyonidae > Procyon > Procyon lotor. The sequence goes on from CM053609.1 coordinate 80,698,552, forward strand.
ATTGCATGGTCAGGGAAACAGAAACAGTGAATGCTGGATATTTTATGGAGAAAAGCAATTTTTCTCATGCCAATATCAGGAAGACATTTCTTTTTCCAGATATCAAGTATTCCTAAGTTTTTTTGTTATGAAAATTCGTTTCAGAAAATAATTTGAGGGGCGCCTGGGTGGCTCAGTGGGTTGAGGCCTCTGCCTTCGGCTCAGGTCATGATCCCAGGGTCCTAGGATCGAGCCCCGCATTGGGCTCTCTGCTCAGCAGGGAGCCTGCTTCCCCCGTCCCCACTTTCTGCCTGCCTCTCTGCCAGCTTGTGATCTCTCTCTCTCTCTCTGTCAAATAAATAAAATTTTGAAAAATTTAAAAAAAGAAAAGAATTTGAAACTAATTTTTACAAAAGCATAGAAGACAGATAACAACAATGTGATTCTTCCCTGGCATACTTAATACAAATTCCTCCTCCCTCCATCCCAAGATGTGTACCAGAAACTTTGAGATGTGACCCATGATCAGCATTTCAACAAGCATGCCAGATGAATTTTATGGCAGTGGTTTTAAGATGACACTGTGAGAAATACTGCCTTAACATGCTGTCTCAAGCACATTTACATTTTAACAAGAACCAAAGCCTCAACTTCAAGGAATGAAGTTAATATCTGTATCTGGCAGCATAGTGGGGAAAAAAACCAAAATTCCTGCATAAGATGGCTTTTAGCATCGTTTTAAATTTGTTGATAAGCTGTCCAGAAAGCAAGATTTCTCTGAAACCAAAAAACCCTACATTTAAAGCAAGAAACCAGAAGAAGAAGAGCACATAGGTTGGCTTTTGCCCTGAGGGATTTGCCAAACCCAGGGAAATTAAGCACTAGTTTTTATCCACAAAGGGGTTCAGGGTGGAAGAGACAAAGTTCCTTACAGAAAGATAGCGGAGATGCTAATAAGAGATCTCCACTAAAGCTGAGGTTCATCAGGGCTCCTTAGTTAAGTTGCCTAGGAAAAAAACTACCCTCGTCGCTGGATAATGTAAAGAAAAATGCCTCTCTTGAACTGTGGGGATGGTGGGAAGGAGGAAAAGTCCCTTTTGGCTATTCTTAACCACAAGCCATATTTTACTTGGCTTTATGCTATCTAGGTCATCCAAAACATCTCAAGGTGAATATTGGGATTAAAGTGGTTTGGGGGTTAGTAGTTGACCAGGGGCCAGGCAGAAGCAAAGAGAAAATTCTCTCTGATGGAAAAGAAACCATTTTGGGGGCAGCTGGCTGGCTCAGTCAGTAGAGCATGCGACTCTTGATCTCAGGGTCATGAGATCAAGCCCCAACTTGAGGATGGAGTCTACTTTTTTTTTTTAAAAAAAAAAAAAAAGCACACAGGAAACTGTTTTTGATCCAGGTGCAAAAAACTGGCCAAGATAGTTTTCAAAATAGGGGCTCATACAAAAATCCCTCCTATACATACAAATATAGAAGATGTCAACATCATACCATATTGCCGTATCAGCAAATCCTGATGGCTTGATCTTTAATATATGTGCACAATTTCCCCATCCCCATCTTTACCCCCCTACCCTAGTTTGAATTATCATCATGTCACCTGTATTATATGTTCGGGCTCACAATTTTAGATATATGTGAACAAAGAATCCTAAAGCATGATCTTAAGAACAGTGTTCTAAAACTATTGAGTTTTGATTTTTGAGTTAAAAATCTCAAAAACATAGAGCTACACCATCTAACCAAAAAAATGTGCAAGGCAGCCTAATAGGGAAAATTACAAAATGCTATTTCAAGGATAAAAAATTAATCAATGTAAAGCTAAGATCACATGACAAATTGGTTAACTGAATACCGTAAAGAGGCCATTATCCTAAAATCTGTAAGTTCCATGCAGTGCAAATCAAAATCTCAAAAAGATTTACTTTTAATTTTCCCTTTTGTATGTATCTATGTGGATAGGTACATAACCAGACAAGCTGTGTTTAAAATGTCTGTGGAAAAAATGAACCAAAACTATTGAGGATCATCTTGATAAACAACTGGGCTGGAAGTAGAAGAATTGACCCAATCAGATGTCGAGAATTATTATATAGCTATGTCAGTTAAAACACTGGAACATGAGTCAGGGATAAAACAGAACAGAGTGCACCTGTTGTTTATGGCAGAGAGGGATTATGGAACAGAAAAGAAAGGATGGACTTTTTAAAGAATAGTCCTGGAGCATTTGGTTATCCATAAGGAAAACCAATCAAATTGCATCTCTTCTTCCCAGCTTATGTGAAAATCAGTTCCAGGTGAATTAGAAAGACTTACGTGAGAAAGATAATACTTTAACATTATAGAAAAAAATAGGAGAATATCTTTATGATCGTGAGATAGAAAAACAGAATTTAGAATAAGGCTAAATAGCATCAGCCATAAAGAAAAGCTGTGGCAAATATCAACCATATTACAATTAAGTACTTCTGTATGTTGAAGGACACCAAAAAGAAAGTAAAAATATAAGCCATCAACCAGAAGAAGGTTATTTGTGGCAGATACGATGGATTAAAAATTTAATATTCAGACTATATAAAGAAATTTTACAAATTTTTAAAAAAGAAAAACAGTCAAAGCTTGAACGGACATTACTATACAGAAAATATAATAAACTTGGAAATGTCAGCTTACTGGTAGTAAGAAAAATGCAAATTAAAGCTACAGTATGGTAATATTTCAGAAAACCAAAAATTAAAACTCTGAAAATAACAAGTAACAGTGATGATTTTAATACTTATACACCTCCAGTGGACATTTAAATTGGTGCAACCACTTTGGAAAATAATTTGGCATTTCCCAGTAAATTTGAAGATTCACAAGACCTATGATCTCACCTCTTCTCTCCTAGGAATAAATCTAGAGAAAGTCTTGCACATATGCATCAGAAAACCCATGCAAGAATATTCATAGCCACCCTATAGCAAAAATTTTTGTGATATTTTTCTAGGTTTTTGCTATCACAAAATGTTTTGTGATAGCAAAAATCTAGAAACAATACAAATAGCCATCAATTGTAGTATAAAACCCAAATCGTGGCCTATCCATTCAATACAATTATATGTAGCAATGAGATGAACTATAGATACCTGCAAGAATATGGATGAATTCCAAGATATAACATTGACTTTTTAAAGTTTCAGAATATAGTATGATTCCATGTATATGAAGTTCAAATATAGATAAAACCAAACAATATGTATTATAGGGAAAGAAATATAAAGGTAAAATCTTAAAGAAAAGCAAGATGATGATCAATACAAAAGTTGGGAATATAATTTTCCCTGAAGGAGGAAGAGCCTGCAAAGGACTTTAAAGGTAATGATAAACTATTTTTCAAACCAGATGCATGGTATTACTGCTTATTTTATCTTATACATGTTTCATATACAAGTTTTTATCTTTCATTCGAAACCACTTTCTGCTGTGATATACTCCCCACAAAGTGAATTTCTATTAGGGTATTTCAAATTTCATAAGCAACTGGGAGAAAGATCTAAAAGGGACTCAGGGTCACCTAGGTGGCTCAGTCAGTTACGGATCTGTCCTGGGCGTGGGTTACTATCCCAGGATTCTGGGATGGGATCCCAGATGGAGTCCCCCACCCCACACTGGTCTAGCTCTCTGCTCAGCGAGAAGTCTGCTTCTTCCTCCTCCTCCTCTCTCCTCTCCCTCTCCTCGACTTGTGCTCTCTTGTGCTCTGTCTCAAATAAATAACATCTTGAATAAATAAATAAAGGGATTCAGAGGAACTTCTTGTCCCCTCAACCTATGGGCATGAGGTATGTCTGCCTTGCCAGAGACAGGTCTGTCTAACTCTCCTGTTCTCTCGCCCTTTTTAAAACCTGGAGTTCAGATACACTCTCCCACTCTCCTACTGCCTTCTGCAAGCATTCTTTCCAAGGCTATCGTGGCCCATTTTACCCTAGTCTTTTTATTTATTTTTTTTTTCAAAAAAAAAATTTTTTAAGATTTCATTTATTTATTTGACACAGAGAGAGAGAGCGATCACAAGTAGGCAGAGAGGCAGGCAGAGAGAGAGGGGGAAGCAGGCTCCCCGCTGAGCAGAGAGCCTGATGCGGGGCTCGATCCCAGGACCCTGAGATCATGACCTGAGCCGAAGACAGAGGCTTTAACCCACTGAGCCACCCAGGCGCCCCTACCCTAGTCTTTTTAATTGAGCACAGTTTACTCGTGCAAGTTTGCCAAACAGAGATGCAAGTGCCATCTAGTCTCAGCAGAATTTGCCCAGACCTCAACCACTGAATTTTCTGGTTACTCAAAGGCCCTCATTTTGGCCCGGTTCCTTGGCTCCTGCCATTCACTCAGCTCAGTGGCCGGTGACCTGGCCGGGCCACGTGTTTCAGCGCCACCTCCCGCATGGCCCCCCAGAGCCTGTTCTCCTCCATCTGTCCTCAGGCCTCATGAGCCCGGTGACCTCCACGGACGCACACCCTTGAAAGGAGTAAGTCCAGGCCCATCAGGCACCCACATCACCACCCCAACTACTGTGGGAAGGAAGTGAAAGGAAAGCAGCTGCTTCAAATTCACTCGAATATCGTGATTTCATATGAGTCTCACTCGTGTACCTCTGCCAGCATTCCCCATCCCAGCCCTGTTGACATTAGCAAGACGAATACGACCACGGGACGGTCCAAACAACGGAAAAACTCTCCGGAGAAATTGATGAGTGTTTTACTGTTGGCGCGAGCTTGGGGGAGGGCAGGCATTCCAGAGAAGCCCTCCAAGGCACCACCTGATCCGATCCTCTTACTCTCAGAGTTCAAGATGTTCCTCACAGAGGGACCTTGCATTTAACAGACTACTGCCCAAGGAACTTGTTGCTACAACAAAAACTCCTAAACCATGGAAACTGTTTGTAGTGGGCCAAACCCAAAGCCCAACTATATACAGAGCCGAAAAAATCAAGTTGCCTTAATCTTGCATTTTTGGCTCATTTTGCCTGGCCACATCCTCAAACCAAATGGCTTGAATTACTAGATGAGAAATGAACTTCATCCGTGGGAACTGTTGCTATTGTCACAGAAAACAAAGGAAAGGGGCTTCCCTGCCATGTCTTGGAGGAGATAAAATCACTGTTTTAGGATCAAGGGTAAGACTTATATTCCCGCCATATGCAGAAGAGTGAAGTTGGTTGCTCAATTAGACACCCTGTTAAAAGGTCTCTTATTATTTTCAATTCTCTTTTAAGACATCATGTCCAGAGAAACCTTTCTAAAGAACAGTTGGAAAATGTGTATTTAAAGTCTTTAAGATGTATATAATTTTACCCAGTAGTGCCAGTTCGGGAATAATTAGGAAAGTGGCCCCAGAGAATTATCTGCACGGAAAGTTAATGCTGCATCACTTTTAACAGTGAGGGAAAACAAAAACAAAAATAAAAAGTTCAGATGCCCCACACCGGAAACTGGCTAAATAAATTACTGAATGGAAGAGGTCTTGAAAATCTCAATAGCCCCTGGATTAACCGTAACTCTCTACTCTTTACATAATCGTATTGCCTAACGCCCCCTCATGCTGAGTGCAGGCAGCAAGCTCTCCTCAGTTAACCCACACACTGAACTAGGTGAGTCACATGCTCACCAGGAATCAGTTGTGTTTGTTCCCAAACCTGTTTATGCTGATCATTTTGATTGTAATTATGTAATTTAATTAAGTAGCAGGTACGCCAATGAAATGACAAAGAGATTTTTATTTCTCCAAACACTGGACTGAATGTTTTTAAAAATACTGGATTAAGTAAGCTGCCAAAACAACAAAAACAAAGACAGAAACAAAAACGTCGAATTAGGGGACAGTAGACGACTGTAAAATATGAAGGGAGAAATTGTCATGATGCCAAAAGCTTTTTTGTCATGATTGGCAAATATATTTTCACCTACATTTTAAGTTCAGAGGTTTCAGTTACTCTCATCAAGTTGGAGCGGAGAGATTCTACTGGACACCGCATGGTAGTGTATTCGTCAGCTATTACAGATGAGGATGGAGAAGAGGAGGTGATAAAACGGAAACACGTTTGTGGTACATTTAGTAATAGGTACAGCAAATAAGTTAGAGAGGAATATCTAACGCGCGATCACGGTTTTGTTTAAAAGTATACATTTATGCATAAGAAAAACGCTAATGGGACGTGTTCTAAAATGTGACCAGTGGTCGCCTCTGGGTGATCGGTCTGGGAAAGTGGGGCTGGCTGTGGCATATCATGCAGAGCATATTTAGCAGTCTACAGGGGGTGGAGGAAGGCAAACAAAACAGAGAAGTCTGACAAAATGAAAGATGCAAAGGGATTACTAGCCGCTTCCTGCTTCCATTGTCATTGCTTGGTGGGCTCCAGTATTTTTCTGAGGCCTGGGAACATTCTTGGCTACGATTCTCTAAGACACTCATATTATGAATTCCTCATTTTCGCTTAAGCTAGGTTTACTAAGCTTGGTTTCTGTTACAGCGGCAAAGAATTTAACTAATACCAGCTGCTAATAAATAGACTCACCTAAAATTTGGCTTATCATGGTGTCCATGTGCAAACAAAGGTCTCTGAGAATTCATTAATGACACTGTGCCACCCAAGCACCGTTATGAGTCCTCGGAAAGGTCCATTCCCTCGTAAGTGTTCATCCTGAATTTGACCAGAAAAACCTAAGAAAGCGTGAGAGCCCAGCTCCAGGTCTGGAAGAGGCACCCAGGATGCCCCCAGCAACCTGGGGGCAGGGCCTATGGCTTGTCAAGCTCTAGCCAATGCCATGGGTCCTTGTTTGACACCAATAGCAATAGTTCATTCTCATTACAGGGGACAAGCATGTTGCCCTGGGCCTATGGTTGGGGCTCACTGTACTCAGCCTCGATTGGACTTATCTGACCCATCCAAACTTCACTAGGGACATAATAAGCTAAGTGACTTCAGTATTTTTCTTGAGAGTTGCCCTTGGGGCTTCTCCATCGCAACGAACGGGGTGAGGGTGGGGGGAGCTTATTCAATGCTGATTCCTGGGCCTCACTCCAGGCCTACTGAATCAATTCTTTGGGTAGGGGGCTTGAGAATCGCAGCTGTATTTTCACAAGCTCCTAAGCAGGAGTCTGGTGTATACTAATCTGAGACCCACCGTGCAACCAATGAATGTTCCCTCACCTCTCAGGTATGACTCTACATCATTAACTGAATTCTGCTCCCAGTTCTGACTTCGATTTGCTCTGTGATCTTAGGCAGAACCATTAACCTCCCTGGACTTCAGTTTCCTCATCTATAACCTGGATGGGGCTGGAGAACAGATCATCCAAGATCCCTCCAGCGTGAAATACTTCAATTTCTATGTTGTGAGTGATCTTTTTTATTTGAAATGTGCCTAATGTCACTTCAGGCTCACAGGGGGCTTTAATTGCTGACTGATGGCTAAATGGCAGGTATAAATACATGTAGTGCATAGCAGACTTGAAAATAATGAAGAGTTAACTACATAGATGTAGAATTTCAGAGTTTCTGTTCTTTGTCCTAAAATGGCAGGCTCCTTCTGATTCAGCATAAGCTCTTAGATCATTAGGACAACAAGAGATTTGGCCATTTTCTACCAGAAGATACGAGGCAAGACCTAAGAACATTAGGGTTTTTCACCCTGGTTTTAGAACACCACTTCCAAGGTGAGCCAACATTAGGACCAGGGCCGCGGGTGGGAAGGGATTGTATGATTTATTCTTCAGGTAGAATGGTTCCAGTCCAATCTCAGCATTGTAAAGGGAAAAGATTGATACCCAGAGAAACAAATGAACTGATCCGAGGTTAGCCCTCCAGCGTCAGAACTCTGGCGTCCTGACTCCTTGTCCAAGGCCCTTGCTGTCATACCACCAAAGGCCCAGTTCCAGGCTTACCAGAATTTTCCTAGGGACTTAGGGCCTTCCAGCATCAGAGAGGTACCACTTTAAAAACTGTTGTTTCCTGGGTAAATGACGGCCAAGAAGGGGCTGGTAATATTTTCTTTCCTGTGGATGTAGGGAAGAACTTGTAACATTTCCCGCTCTAGGTCATCTTCCAAGCCCCCAAGGTAACTCTGTAGGGCACAGGCTTGTTACATTAACCCCCTCTGGTTATCTCTATCCGCATACAATGGTTTATACAGAATGGCGTGGGACTCCTACTCTGCTGCAAAATACCAATTAAGGCTGCACAGAGCTGTGGCCCACCTGGGTGCACAGACCTTGCCCACGGGCCTGAATGGCTGCATGGCAGGTGGAGATGTCTCATACCTGCCCCTCCTGTTAGGGGTTCAACATTGTCCCTTATTAGGTGACTCTCTGATCCCAGGCTCCTGCCCAGTCTCTCTCCAGAGCTCCGCGTATCCTGAAAAGGACAAACTTCCAGTCCCTTATACGGAACTGAGCTCCTCTTTCCTTCCTCAAGTTTGCTCCAGCTTCTGTATTTCTTATTTGTATTCGAGGTGCCTTAGTCTTCCTTTCAGAGAGATTTGAGGCTGTAGGGACAGCTTAGAGGGTCTGCTCTCCCTCCAAGCCTCAGGAGCAGCAATGGTAATGAGAGCAGTGACAACAACCCTCATGAGTGGCTATCATGAGAGTCAAACGAACGCATGCACGCGCACACACAGCGCCAGGGGCCTTACGTACATTGCCTCACAATGGCGCCATGAGGCAGGGAGTACGATCCCCATTTTTACCTCAGAGAGGGTAAATAAGTTGCCCGAGGACACACAACTAGAGACTGAGGGTGCCAGTACCAAACCCAGGTGCGTCTCAAAAGCCCAGCCAGGTTCCCACTCTGCTGCCAAGCCTCCCTGCTCTTCCTTCATCTGTCCCCACAATCCATCCCTACCTCTTCCCAGGCCACGGTGACCCTTCCTCACACCTATCCCAGCTTCTGGTCTTTCTGCATTTCAGTCTACCCTTAAAGAAGCAGCCAGAGATAGGCTTTCTAACCTTAATGTCACATTACCCTGTTTTTGTTTTTTCAAGATTTTATTTATTTATTCGTTTGTTTGTTTGAGAGAGAGAGAGAGTGTGCACATGTGAGCGAAGGGAGGGGCAGAGGGAGAAGCAGACTCCCCGCTGAGCAGGAAACTCAATGCGGGGCTTTATATCCCAGGACCCCAAGATCATGACCTGAATCATGACCAGAGACTTAACTAACTGAGCCACCCGGGTGCCCCACATAACTCTGTATTTAAAAAATAAAATAAAATAAAATAGAGTTGGCTGACATATTAGTTTCAGGGGTACAGCATAGTGATTTAATCATTCTATATATGATTTCGTGCTCACCACAGAATTCTAGTTACAATTTGTCACCATACAAAGTTATTACAATATTATCAACTCTATTCCCTGTGCTGCACTTTTCCTCCCCATAACTTACTTATTTTGTAACCAGAAGTTGGTACCTCTTAAGTCTCACCTGACTCTTGCCCACGGACCCAGGGTTTCACTTTGGAGTCTCAGGACTTGTACCAGACTCTTGCAACATCAGGCCACTGCTCTCCCTGTTCCCTTCTCCCCACCACCGTGTCCACATGCTGAAGTCCCTTCCTGCTGGACAACACGGCCAGGGTGCCACCTCCTCCTGGCAGTCTTCCTCAGCTCCCCACCGGCAGCAATTGCTTCCTCTGCTGACCTCCATGAGCCTTTGTTTGAATCCCTCTATTGTCTTCCGTATCCTTCACCCCTCGGAACTTTGTGCATATGTCTCACTTCTCTATTAGACCACAACATCGTGAGGCATAAACTGAGTTTTCTGTTTTATCTCCTATGGAGCTTCATTCAGTCCCTACCTGTAGACAGCACCCTCTTAGTACCCTGAATCTACCAGCTGTGTGACCTCAGGCAGGTTGCTCGAGCTTTCTGTGCCTGTTATTTCATCTCTAAAGCACAACGATCATTCCTTCATGTCTCCTAAATTCTACAGGAATCAAATGATCTCATAGAATTAAGTGAGTTAATAAATGTAAGACAGTTAGAATAGAGCCTGGCACACAGAAGGCATTCATTAAATGTTAGTTAATATTAGTTCTATATATATGCATCAGCACTTATAAAATATAGACATCTGGTTTATATGTTTTATGTAAGCTGGCTTCAGCAAATGACTAAATTCTGGTTACTAATTAGCATGGAAAAATAGATTAATTATGAAATGGCTATTCATTGATACCCTAATTCTAACATATCATTCTTATTTTACTTAAATAAAGTACTTATTATATATGTTACTATTACGTGAACCTAGCATAAAATTGCAAACCCTTGTAAAATCTATTCGAATTACTAATGGTCTATAATCAAGAAATAATTGCTAACTCAACAGGGCAACATTCCCTGAACATTTGAAGCATAAAAAGAAAAAACCAAATTCAACTCTTTTTTATTCCCCTGTATTTTGCCTTATGCAATAAAACCTCTCAACTCTACCTAAGTTGATTCAACAATTTCACTGATTTTGACAAGTGCTGGACTAAAGTTTATTCTGGGAGAATCAATCAATATAAGTAGAACTGGAATAAAAATTCTAAGAAAACAGTTCTCTTAGGTAGATAAACGCCTTGGGACCACCTAGTTAGATATGGATAACTGGATTGGATTTGAAGCACTTGGGGGGGGCAGGGGGTCCTGTTAAGGTTATCTTGATAGCATTATTTCAAATTGTTCATCGGGATCAACTCAAGGAGAAACAACACTTCAGAGCCTAACTTTGGTAATGGCAGGTACTCAAAAATAATGTCATACTTTGGAAACAACCTTCTAATGATCGGATATATTTCTAACTCAGACTAGTATCTCAATTTTTAATCCAGATTAGTGAGATTTCACTAGAAATAGACATACCCATACTGAAAGAACTAGTGCATCCAGATGGTGGCTAAGTAAGGGAAGTAGCAGATTTAATGTTTATTGAGCACTTACTATTTTCAAGTGGCTGTGAGGGATAAAAGAGTAAAAACAGTTCCTCAAAGCAGCAGCCCCACACACGAGTGTGGGAAATGAACAAAGACAGGTTGATTTTAATACAGTTAATACATCACGGAAGGAGGCTTTGCAATGATGTGTGAGGAAGGCGGAAGAGGGAGCGGCTAGTTCTGACTCAGGGAACGAAGGAAGGGTAAGGTTTCCAAGTGCAGAGCTGTGGCCAGGGCATCAGCAGACAAAGGCACATGAGCAAGGGCAGACACATAGGAAAAGGGCTCACCCAGGGAGCAAGGAGCAGTTTGCAGTGAGTCGAGGGTGTGCCTATTTGGGGTGGGGAGAGCAGATGTGTGGGAAACAGAACTTGAGAACGGGGCTATGGCCAGGCTGTGTAGAGACGTAGTGACCATGTCCAGGAGCTGGGGCTTTATTCCGTAAGCACTGGGGAGCCACTGACATTTTTTGAGCCAAAGAGTGAGCAGACCTAGGTTTGGGGCATTGTCTTAGGCAGCGGTGGGTAGGACGGGTTAGAGGTAGGAAAACCTAGAGACCAGTGAGAAGGTTCTGGGGTCCACTCTCCCTGATTGGGACTCTTATTCCCAATCTTCCAGTTTACTTGCTGTCTTCAGAGAGAATTATTAGCCTATCAGATGCAACTTGGTGAAACTAGAAAAGCATAAACTAGGCTCATCATTATTCCTTTGTTCCAAAAGACTGGTCATCAGCGATTTTTTAGTGTCCTTTTCACAATCTAAGAACCTCTAGTGAGTAGTTAAATGTGCAAAAAAGATATACAATTTGCTCAGTTTATAAATATTGGCCATTTTAATAAAAATTAAAAAAAAAGTAACATAATTGGATACATAAAAAAATAAAAAATAAAAAATAAATAAATATTGGCCATTTTAATTGACATTGTTCATGATATTAATGTGCCTATGATATAGAGCTGATGAGAGGATATTCTTAGAGAAATTGTCTATTAACACATATCTAGCATTCTTGAGTAAGCTGCTAAGAGCGCTCCACCACCAGGAATAGAACGAAAGAAAATTAGTTCTGCCTTGTCTACAGATCATGACTTCTACCCTGGGGCAGTGTGCCCTGAAATGAACACCCACTTCTGCTGGTGTGCCTGGGAGGGGATCCTGGGTGGAGGAGTACAGTTTGATTGTTCGTCTTCTCTCTGGAAGGCCCGACAATTTAAACATAAGTACCAACATGTCCACCTCACGAGCAAGAAAACAGGCCAGAGATTTAAAATGACCAGTTTCGACATACACACTTCATCAGTTCTAAAGCTGAGAGAAAATCCTCATCTTTAGAATTCTTGTTGGATGTCTCCCGGTACATATACAACTTTCTCCTAAGGCTATTTTCCCTTTTTTATCCTAGAAAAAAATTCCATGCTCAAATGCTTCCAAACTTTCTCCCAGGACTTCACACTTTTAAATATATCAACCATAATCAATTTACTAGCAAAGGAAGTTACAAAGTATAATGCATTGATGCCCTTACTTTTGTAGGAAGGCAAAAAAAAAAAGAAAGATTACTATGTAAAAGTTGTTTTTCTCCTCCTATACGAATCATCACTACATAAAACATATACTTTGCAAGTATTTCAAAATTTCTGAAAACTTCACATCTCTTGTCTCAAGCTCTAGGTCTGAACCTGCCTACAATATTGTGGGGCTGGGGGAAGGCAGCTGAACTAACTTGTTAATCTTAATTCTTATCTCCCCACCTATGGCAGAAGCCACAGATACACTTAAAAAAGGGGGGCTGCAGCTGTGCCCTGTGATGGGGGGACTCTCTCCAGGATGTGTGCACCCCATCCCCTGCGTGAAACTCTTTATTTTTGCTTAGTTTCCTTTCTGAGATCATACACCTAGAACCACCCAAATCTTTCAGGTTGACGACTCCCTGGGCAGCTTGCCTGTGTTCCAGCCTCCTGCTGCAGATAAGATATAATCTCTCAGATTCTCCTCTGCTCCTCACTGACTAACCCAAGGGCCAGTTCTTCCCCAGTCCAGCCCCTTCTAGAAGGGTGAGTTGCCAATAGTCACAGCAAAGGATAAATCCTCCCAGCTCTACACATGATGTGGCTTAACACTTTGCCTTCACTACAGGAACACGTAATAGCCACTTCAGCACAACCATAGCTGGAAAACTGGATTTGCATATAAAAAAGGAGGTGGTTGGAGCTAACTGATGAGTAAGGCCCTTGTAGCTTGCCGAGTTACCTGTTAGCGTCCAACTTGTCCCACTGGCTGGCTGACTAACTTGGCCTATGGATTCCCCCAGTGCAAGATTCTCATGACTCACCTGAACTTTTACAATTCAGAGAGCTGGATCTGCTCCCTGGAAAGTTTTTGGACGAGCAGGATGTTAATTTGTGAGCCCGAGCGCTGCCTTTGCCCCTGGATGTGTCTGCGTGCCGGACGCGGAGACAGAACACAGGGCAGATGGTGGTTCCTGAATCATTAACTTCGGGCAGCTGGGTTCAGCCGCCGCGAGCTCCCTGGCAACACACGGATTATAACGATAAATAGTACAAGACCGCTCACAGGTTGTAGGCCACGGAACACATGTTTAACTTCTTCAGGGGAAAAAAAAGAGAGAGAGAAATTTGACAAACACTTCATTTCCTGCTGTATAACAGATGGTTATGAGTCACGTAAAAAAAAAAAAAAATCCCTTCTACCTCCACGAACAAATATTTCGTGTTATTCACAATCGGTGACTGTGCAAATGCGTAAGAGATGTCTGGGCCACAGAACAGAGTTCTCGAGTATACGGAGAAATAGAGAAAAAAAAGCTTTATCTTCCCAGGTGTTCTGAATAATGGTTATTAAATGGTTACCGACGACCCAGCAAAGATGACCACGGGTATTCAAGCGGGAGACACGGCACTGTCCTGGGGAAAAAGGAGGTTTTCCAGAAGCAGGAACCAAACTTTTTCACTGTGGTTTCACCCTCTTATTTAAAAACAAGAAACATTTTTGGGATGGCTTTGAAAAGAGAAGATGAATGCTTTTTTGAAAGTGAGAAAGAGAAAGGGAGGAAGGGAGGGCGGTGGGAGGGAAGAAAGCGCAGAACTGGAGGGTTCTTTGCCAGCCAAGGTGCCTGAGAGCTATGAACAAAGCTCGGAAATGCTGGAGCTTTCTGCACCACCTCTGCCTCTCCCTGGAGCGGAGAGCAGGCCCTCGGGCTCCCAACCTCTGAGGGGAAGCGTCACCCTCCGGCACAATCTGGCACAGGGCGAGCAGCTCTGGCGTGGTCCTCTTTGGCCTCCTGACAAGAATGTTCGCTCACGGATCCTCAGTTATCCTAAGTCCATCTGGTGCGTCGTGAGGATCAAAAACAAATGTGGGAACCTCCCCTCCTCCCGCGCCCACCCTCTCTCTCAGGCTCTGACCTGCTTTCATGAGCACTCGGGGTGAAGTCCGGACTTGTCCCAAGGAGGGTGCTCCAGAAGGGAGCCTCCAACAGCACAGCACAATGAGCGGCGCCTCTGCCCCCTCAGCGGGCCCCAGAGGCCCAATGAATCAGCCTGCACTCCCTGAGAAACAGCACTGGAACACTGCTGGGTCTCCCAGATCCTCCAGCCTGGCCCCTCGCCCCGCACTGTTCAGTTGTTTCTTATCCCAGACAGAACTCTAAGGGAACGAAGACATGATTTTACCGAAGGATAAGGTTCAGCAAGGTCAGCAGCTCAGGTTGCTCATACAACAAGTCGCAGAAGAGCTGGGAGATAACCAAGGGTGGGGGTTTTCTTTTTAATTCTCTGCCATAGCGCAGCTTGGTTTAAATTAGAATAAGCTTTCACCCAGCTACTCTTCAAGGAAAAATAAAGCCAGGGCATTGTGGGCGTCATGAGGGGAAAAGGAAACATTGGTCAGCATTTTTTGTCACCAAACAGACACCTTTTTGACACAGGTGTGACACGTCCAATAAAAATAGCATGCCATCCGCACCAACTGGCTTGACCTGAACTGCGAGTTCAAATGCCAAGGTGGCTGGGAGGTGGGGGAGGGCACAGGAAGGGAGGAGAGGGGAGAGGTTCCTACTCTTTCTCAGGGCAGGAGCCTGGCACCTCAGTCTTTCCTGAACAGTAGAGCCACTGTGTAAGTCCCACATCACCCAGGGAAGGAGAAACCCAGGAGGCCCCTTGCTTTGTAACCCACACTGCTTCTTCCTCGTTTCCTCACTGATTCCTGGTTCTGGGGGCTAAGGATGGGCCGCGCTCGATGTCCAGTTACAGT
>CM053609.1:80714260-80732357 GCA_028646535.1 Procyon lotor
CTACTCTTTCTCAGGGCAGGAGCCTGGCACCTCAGTCTTTCCTGAACAGTAGAGCCACTGTGTAAGTCCCACATCACCCAGGGAAGGAGAAACCCAGGAGGCCCCTTGCTTTGTAACCCACACTGCTTCTTCCTCGTTTCCTCACTGATTCCTGGTTCTGGGGGCTAAGGATGGGCCGCGCTCGATGTCCAGTTACAGTAACTGTCCACATGCCCTGTCCTTGACTTCACTCCACTACAGGAAGTAGCCAGAGTGCCACTGGAGGCTCTCTGTGTCTGGATTTTATGACAAAAGAGGATTTATAAACAGAACTTAAGGGCCTTCCCGAGAAAGAAGAATTGGCCTCTCTTCAGTCAGGAGCCAGAGAATTATTTGCACACCAAGCAAACAGCTCTCGAACTTACAGTAAGTGACTCTGGGGACGTGTCATTCACTGACCCTGGGAATTCACCGGAGACACCTCTGGAATTTGAAAATTGCTGTTAATGACATTAAATTGTGAGGGTTACAGATTCTTCTAGAAAGGGATGATCAGTAGAAATGTACGGTGTCAATTGAGGTTCTGATGAACAGGTCCTACCAGTTTGAATTGTTTTTCTTATAACCCAAGTCCTTTAAAATGATCTGAGAATTCATACACTCAAGCTAACTGTAAGTCAGGATTGGCCAATATTATGGAAAGTGAAATTAAAACCTGTGTCCTTCTCATCTCCCCTTAAACAGAGTACATACTGCATTGGTCTGGTGCTTGAAATGCCTACCACAGGTTATTGCTTTGGGCTTAAACATTTATGTATGTAAGAGTCTTCCATCAAAACGAAAATAGGCTGGGAAGGAAGAGCACATCAAGCTATTGTGGGCTGACTTCTGTATTACCCCAAATTCAGCTGTTGAAGTCCTAACTCCCAATGTTTCAAAATGTGACTGGGGCTTAGAGATGGGTCTTTAAAGAGGGAGTTCAGTTAAAATGAAGTCATTAAGGTGGGCCCTAATCCAATGTGACGGATGTCATTATAAGATAAATTAAGACACAGACATGAGGGGTGCCTGGATGGCTTAGTTGATTAAGTGTCTGCCTTTGGCTCAGGTCATGATCCCAGGGTCCTGGGAAGGAGCCCCGCATCAGGCTCCCTGCTCAGTGGGGAGTCTCCTTCTCCCTCTCCCTCTGCCTGCCTCTCCTATGCTTGTTCCCTCCCTCTCTCTTTCTCTCTCTCTCTCTCTGTCAAATAAATAAGTAAAATCTTTAAAGAAAAAAAAAGACACAGACATGTACAGAGGGAAGGCCAGGTAAA
This sequence comes from Procyon lotor, assembly GCA_028646535.1. Taxonomy (NCBI): domain Eukaryota; kingdom Metazoa; phylum Chordata; class Mammalia; order Carnivora; family Procyonidae; genus Procyon; species Procyon lotor. The sequence goes on from CM053609.1 coordinate 80,715,553, forward strand.
GATACTGGAAGAAGGTGGCCATCCTGTCAGCCAGAAAGAGAAGCCTCTTGATCTTGGACATCTAGCCTCCAGAACCATGAGAAAATAAAGTTCTGTTATTTAAGCCACACAGTTTGTGGGTCTTTGTTACAGTGGCGCTAGAAAACTAAAACACAAGCTATTTCCACTCAAACATGAACTATTGATAGTAGAAAAAAAGCAAGCTCTATAAGTTCCACAGGAACAGAGACCATGAACCAATTAAGGCCTTGCAGGGACATGGGGCACGGTGTCTAAGAGCATGAACTTTGGAATATGCACTAGCCATGGAAACCCAGGTAAGCTACTTAACCTCTCTGAACTTCATGCATGATGTGGGGATTATATCCAGACCCACCTTATGAAAGTGTTAGGATTAAATAAAACACAGAGCAAGTGCACAGTGTCTGCAACATGGTGAGTGCTTGAGTACTGGAGTTACGATCATAGTGAGAGGGCCCAGGAAGGAATGTCTGAGAGTGGAACTCAGTGGACACGGAGTGGGAAGTCGACAGGACAGTGGTGCCCCGGAGAGCTGAGAGTCTTGGATTTTAGCTCCAGCCCTGTAGCTGATAGGGTCTGAGAAATCACTTTGCCACTCTGATCCTCAGTCTCCTCATCTATACAGTGAGAGGGCTGGACTATATGCCAAAAAAAAAAAAAAAAAACAAGGGAAGAGGGAACTGACAGCCACCTCAATCTTTTCTCCAAGTGGTCCTGGAAGGAAGAGGTTCTTTATTCTTGCTTTCCACAGATGTCAATTACAGATCAACTCCAGAGTCTCGCCAGGATGTACAGGTAAATGTACGGGTAAGTCTCTACTTTGTTTCTGTTGCACCAAATTCCCATCCCTGTAGTGTGTACCATGATTGGCAAGAGGAGCATTTTCCCAGGCCACCTTTAGCAGTCATCTCAGGACTCTGGAGTAGCCCCTGGGCCCCTATCCATTGATCTTCATTCGAGTGTCCTCTCTAAACTTTCCTATCCAGGAAACCGAGATTTCCACATCCCAGGGCAACGTTCCCCTTGGCCCTGGGAAAGCAGAAGAGCATGCATGGCTTTGACCTTGTGTTACAGTGAAGGGATACGCGGAATTTGTCCTGGCGATGACTTCTCCACCAACATCAGAACTTAAGAGACTCAGTCATAAAAATGACTGCATTTATTTGATGAGAATTGGCGAAGCTTTAAACGGAGCATGCATTCAGGCAGTCAGCCCTTGCTCTGTGCCTACCTGCTGCCAAAATACCGTGCTAAGGGAACACAGGAAGAAATAAGACACCGTTCTTGCTTGGTGGGAAATCCACAGAGGATTAGATAGTTAAAAAGAGTCCATCATCTTATATCCTTATATCAAATGAGCCATGGTATACGGTTGTCAAATATTGACATAAGCCATCGTGAAAATAACTCAACCTCCTCACCCTCCACAGGCACCAACTGATCATTTTTCACCTATTCACGAAAGACAGAGCACTTTTCCAGATTCTAGGACTCAGACACATTGCTAATAACAGGTACTTCTCAAGTCTGGGAAGCCAGAAATATCCAGGTCCCCCACACACTGCTTGGGCATAAACTTACAAACAGACCTATAAATCAACAGAAAGATTTGTGCCCTTCAGGTATCTGGTCAAAACAAGTACATGAAATCTACTCTGCTGTAATCTGGCACACAACCCGGGCCCATTCCTCGAAGTAACAGGATTGGAAAACATCAGAAGGAGGGAACTAACAGGCAAATCCCTGCCGAGCGAGTATTGGGCGTGGAAGTAACTGAAAAAGAGTGGTTATAAAATGGGAACACAGTTTTCTAACACCATAGCCCATGAGTCTCATACACCCGTGCATAGACTCGAAGGCATGCTTCCCATTGCCTTGATTACCAAAGGAATAAGGAGGATTGAACACCCTCAGAAAGTTCCACCCCAGTCTTTAAACATGGTTGAATGGAGAGTAGAAGAGACATGTTCCCCATTTTACAAGGTAAAGTTTAAGGATTACATGGATGACCTTCATTGTCACTTGTTCTATGGGTATGAAAAAATCAGCAGCCCTATGTATCTCAGAAGGAAGAGAATGCGAGGCTTAACATTATAGAGAGCAAGAAAGTGGAGGGAAGAGGGAGCAAGAGAAGAAGGAGGGAAAGGTAGGGAAGAGAGAGAGGGAGAGGAGGGGGGGATGCAATATAAAATGCAGTATTTGTCAAGCTCTGTCAATAAACTGACCTGTGTGCATATAGATGAACTTGGCTGGCTTGACAGTGAAGACCCCAACACTGAAGATTCCCCATGCCATAGAGATCTAGAGCTCTCTGGTGAATGGATTGGTCCGAGAAGGATGCATGATCACATACTTTCCACAGCCAGAAACCACTCAAAGCTGCCTCACAAATCCTACTTATATACTATAATGAGTTGTGAAGAATATGCTTTACTTTGAATTCTTGACTACACAGATCATTTAAATGCTTAAATGCATGAAAAGACTCATGAGATATGGCTTTAAAATATATTTTTAGATTAAAGGTTTTCCAAAGCGAGAAAGTTTCAAACTTGCAAGTAGGTTTCTTATGAGAAAATGAAAACAGAATGCATCCAAAAAAAGTGTGTCTGTACAATAGTTAAAAATGGTCTTTTTTGCTTTGCAGATTTAAAAATATGCTCAATCATAGTGGAAGGAAAGTGCTGTTTTTAAGGAATGAATAGCTAACACTAATGGGTGATGTTTATTGAGCATTTACTATGCACACTTGCTCTTCCCAACAAATCATGAAGTAGGTATTATTTTCCCATTTTACAGATGGAGGCAATTGAGATTTAGTGACATTAAACACTCTGACCAAGCTCACAGGATTAGTAGGTGATGAACGATAACTAAGAACCTGAGCAGCCTGACCCCAGTGCCCATTCTTGCAACCATCACATTGCACTGTCTCCCCACAAGGAAACCGTCTTAACCTTCCATGGTGTCCTGAAATGAGCAGCAATTCCTCTGCTTTGGAGTAAATGAAGTATTTGTGGTGCAACAAACTCTCATCTACTCTTTTCTACATCTCCAGGATTTCCAAAGCATGGACTCTTGTCAGCTGTCCGGCAGAGGAGGAACCTGGAACCTTCCATCCATTGTACCTTCTCTCTAGCTGGTGCTAAGAGCTGCCTCAACCTGCAGGTTCGCCTCAGCTACTAAAACCCACCTACTCCCCTGTACACCAAGGACGGTGCAGTCTGGGGAGGGACCACAAATCTGATGAATACTGAAGAGGACAGTGCCCTCGGGCAAGGAGGTGCCAGGAAATATTCTACGGGGAAATCTGGGGGTCATGGGACCTGTTGAGAGACACACTGGCCACTGCAGAAAGGAAAATGCAGAGCTTTCCACCCTCTGATGATAAATGTGTGGAAGAATTATCTTTCAAGCGTGAATGCAGCACATGTCCGATCGCAATCCTTCTGTCATCTGTCAGTCATGGTCTTGAAAATGGGCTAATGACCCATTTGCTCATTCTCTTGGCCAGCCACTTTGGGGTCATTCATCAACATTTCATGCTGCGTAAGGGATAAGAAAGTAAGTCGGACTTCAAGCTATCAAAAGGTATGGACTCCTGGTAAACAACTCAGGTGGATGGAGGATAAAAAACTCCATCAGACAGGCACTTTGTCTTGCTGACTGCCCTCTCCTCCGTGAGTATGTATCAGTACGTGCAGGAGGACGCAGAGGAGGAGGAGGAGGGGGAGGGATGAAACTATTGTCCCCTCCAGAAAAGTACCATTGGATGCTCCCCTGAGCGTCATGCACCCCCTTGTTCTCAAGATCTAATTATGCCTTAGGTGAATCAGATTTGCATTTGTCCAGCATCAACGTAGCATTGAGCCAGTTTGCTGCCAGATTCTCTTGATTATATACCTAAAGTCAGGAAGGAGGGTGATTATACATTTGTTGTCTATGGCTACATAGAAACCATCCCAAAACATAGAAGCTTGAAACGATGGCAATCATCTAGTTGTTCACAATTCCGTCATTTGGTCAGGATTCGGTGGGGACAGTTCGTCTCTACTCCATATTGTATCAGCTGCAGCAGCTCAGCTGACGCTGGGTGGCCCACTTCCAAGATGGCTCACTCCCAAGGCTGGCAGGTTAGAGCTGGCTGTGAGCTGGGATCTCAACAAGGGCCCGGTCCTCCTCTATCTAGGCCTATCCACATGGCTGCTTGGGCTTTTTCATAATATGGCAGCTGGCTTCCAAGACCAAATATTCCAAGAAAAGAAGCCACTTCTCAGACTTTCACTTGTATCACACTTGCTAATGTCCCATTGGCCAAAGACAGTTCCATGACCAAGTCTAGAGACAATGCAAGAGGGAGGGAGCTTCATTAGAATGTGGATACTGGAAGTCATGGCTCATTGTTGGCTACCAAAGTGACCATCTACCACAGAGTATGATCATCTTCGTTTCCATTAGCAGAGAGAAATTGAACACCGTTGTTATTCATCCATTCATCCAATAAAACTACATGTTTTATTAGCCAGAAACTTTATACTAATTGTTTCCCAAGTTTTCAATTGGCTTAGGAAAATTGTCGGGAAACAAACAAACTATGAGAGAAAAAAATGTGTCCTGGGTTATAAAATCAGGAAAATAGAAGTTCTTATTTTAAAAAACTAAACTATCTTGAAACCACAGGGAAGGAAGGGGTACACATGTGACTGGGGGGAGGTAACTGTGAAAACTATGACATGTTGGTTGGCGAAAGACACACACGACATAAAGCACACACAAATTTCATAAAGAGTAGAAATGTCACAAGTTAATAAAGCCTCATGAAGAATAAAGACTTTTCAGGTAAAATCGGAGAAACAAAAGCAAGAAAATCGCTCAATTTCATAAGCAACATTTCAAGTGGACTTTTTAAAGGGTTGTTAATTTGACCAATATTTTATGTTTTTATCAAAGATGAGATTGTTAAAATAGTGAGATGACTAATACTTTAAAGGACTAGACTAGAATTTAAATTAACCAAATAAGTAGAAAAAGTTAATAAAGAAGTGAGAGTACACTTATATCTTTGTTAACTACCATTAACGTCTTTGAACTGTTACATTTTTCCAAGTCTGTATTATGAATTCTGTGTATATTTCTCTCCACAAAAACTTAAGCTACATAGTTTTAGTCACTCGTTCAATGTCACACAGTTGGTTAGTGTGGGAGACGAAATCTTAGCCTGATCTGCCTGCTTAATTAATTTGTTAGATAACAAATTTCTGTAAGTGGAAATTTTTTCATTGACTCTATGAAAATGGAAAATGTATTCTCATAGGAAAAAAGACACTGACTAAAAATGCAATAAAACCATCACTTAGAAGAATTTTGAAAGCTCTTCTATTCCCCAAACTGAATCTAAAGAAATATTTAATGAAATGATAATTCTCAAAGTAATTAACCAAATCAAATACTGAATGTTTAAATATCAAATTATGAACATGTTTCCCTGCAGCTAGATGTATATGAGAGTCTTCTAAAAGCAATAAGCTGCTACTTTCTTTATTCCAAGTATTCTCTTTTAAGCCCCTCTAAAGGGGATGCCTGGCTGGCTCAGTCAATTAAGCTTCTGCCTTCCGCACAGGTCATGATCCCAGGGTCATGCTTCTCCCTCTTCTCCCTGCTCGTACTCCCTGTTACTATCTCTGTCTCTCTCTCTCTCTCTCAAATAAATAAATAAAATCTTAAAAAAAAAGAAAAAGTGCCCCAAAAGTTATAAATAAAACACCAACTCTTGGTCAAAAACTTGAAAATAATTTGTGCTGTAAGGTCTTTATCTCAGCTTATTTGCTTACTTCCAATGGGTCCCTCCCCAATTTTTTATTAACTGGGGATTCTGCTCTGCTTGGGCCAGAAATACTAATATGCTGCACCTAATTGATCCATTTGCTTGACATGCTTTGTAAATTTCTGATCCTAAAAAAAAAAAAAAACTCATTTTTATGATTTTCCTTAGAACAAAAAAGGATATGTACAGAGATTGACCATTACTGTGGTAATAACAGCAGCTCTATTAGACATGATTAAAAGCCCTGGCTTCCTAATTTATTGTTTTCTTTTTTCCAAACTTGGCATTTCTTCACAGCAAGGAAAATGACTCAATAGTGCTATAGTATTAACGCGGACCACATCCCTGGGGCATATAAGCTGGAGGAGAACATACAAGACCATAGGGCAGGTCCTCCAGTTCATTTTTCTCAGAGCTCTGTCAGACTTAAATGTCCAATTTTGGACTCAGTAATTTAGACAAGTAGTGGGAAACTTGGAAAATGTCCAGAAAAAGAGTTGGGAAAATTATTAAAAGGCCAAGGAAACAGATCTTATGAGAAATCGAAAAGAACTAGGGCTATTTATTCCAAAAAGAGATGCCTACAGTGAGATTTAAGATCTGTCTTCACGTCTGGGTCAAGCTATTAGAGGAGTGGTCGTGGCCCCCATGAAGGGGATTCAGGCTCAAAATGAGGGTCTCTGTAGGAGCTGGAAGATTCTAGAACAGATTGCCGAGAAGAGGACTGACTAAAAAAGAAATACAAGCTAGAAGCATCTTTGTCTAGTGTTGCCCAGGGTTAGATTTCTACTTAGCCATCGACAACAGGATTGGCTCTGTTTCTGGGACACTAATTAGTCACAGAATCCAGTGAGATTCAGAGGCGAGGCCGGAAGAGGAAGACCTCCGGCTCCATGTCCCCTGCTGTTTTGTTTTCAGGGGACTCTTGCAGTGCAGCACTAAGTATCTGCTAAGGGTCATGTTCTCTCAGTAGTCACCCGGCGTCCTTGAAGGCATTCAGGTCCGAGATTCAAGCAGACCTAAGCTGAAACTTACCTGCCATTGAAGCATGTCTGCCATTTTGTCAGTTCGCAAATTCGTGTGCTTAGTTTTTCGGAACTCTGTTTCCTCAACGGTTGGATGAGGATAATAATACTTAAGCTTAATTTACTACCTACGGCATTCCACAATCAACTGCAAGTGCTTTCTGAACGCCGGGCCCTTTACATCCTAATGCAACAGGTATGTGTTGTTGCCCCCATTTTCTAAAGGAGGAAGCTCAGGCCCTGGAAGTTTCTCTGCTTGCCAACTAAGACACAAGGTGACCAAGATGGGCAGCTAGAACTGGAACTTAGTCTCTTTCTGGCTCCAACTCCCGCGATGGGAGAGAGGAGAGGAGCAAGAAGACGACTCACTCAGGGCAAAGCCAGGGTTCACACGGAAAGCTACCAAGCACAGAGTGATGGGTGAGTCGCACCATCAGGGCCTGGAACCTGGAAACTGTCACCATTTCTGGGTGCCATTAAAAAGACGTTTCTAGGAGTTAGGCATGAGCATACTGGAAACCCATTGTGATGGGTGTGTTACAAGGAGGAGAGAGGGCTGCTTACTTCCTCAGACCTAATCTCTATCTTAAGTGGATTTCTAAGGGTACAGAAAAAACTCTCTGCTCCTGACACCAGTATGTCTTGAGTGTAGCCTGATTTCTGCTTCTTCCTAACTTGTGCCGGCATGCCTCTCTGTACCTACAAATAGCTTTCTATTCATTTAAGGCCTACAGGTAGAAACAGAGCAATTCTGACTCACCATTAGGCAGTTCCAACTCGGTGCTATTTGCCTTTCCTCACTCCGTCACCAAGTTAATGGGTTGTATTAACGGTGATATTTATAGACAACAAATTGAACCCAAAGGCAGCAGCGATGTCCATCCCATTTAGAAAGGGCCTATTCACTGTGGCTCTCACGCTGGCAGTTCTGCTCTTTCCCCGTGGCCCTAATTCCAAAGTGTTTGCCAGATAGTACCTGTGTTTCTTTCCCTTGCATGTAAGAAGTTTTTGGCCATAGGGATGGAGGGAAGAAAGGGTAATAAAAGAACATCCATGATATTGTCCCTGATGTCTTGTATCCTGGTTTTTACATCCTGTCATCCTTGGAATAAAATAAAAAGATGTTTCAATGGCCTACAGAGCTCTTCATGATCTGTCTCTCCCCCAGCACACACAGAAATACACACGTGTACACATCAACTCCCATCTCTCTGCCCCTCATCACCGGGCTCCAGCTACTGTGGGCTCTTTGTAGCTCTTGAAACACACTTTGCACACGCCTGCCTCAGGACCTTTGCACTTGCTTTTCAGGTGCCTGGAACTCCCTTCCCTTATGTAGCCTCATGACTGACTCCTTCATGTATTTCAAGTCTCTGCTCAGATGTTAACTGAACAAAGTGAAGTTCCCTGGCCATCCTATCTGAAATAGCACCTTCACTCACTCTATCCCTTTATTCTTCTTTATTTTTCTTCATAGCATTTATCTATTTGGCATTACATTGTAATTTGACTATATACACGCACACTATTCAAAAGGAAGCTCTAGGAGGGTAGGGTTTTATCTGTTCATTGCTACAGCCCTAGCACCTACAAGAAAGCCAGACACATAATAAGTGTACAACAATTAACAACTGAATGAATGATTGTTTTGTGAGGCTAAACTAACGTTTAAAGTATAAAGATTTTAAAAGTTCCATGTATCTATTGTCAGCCAACCTCACAGGATGTTAAAACCAATAACTTCAATTTTTAAATCAGTATTTTTTTTTTTTTTTTTTTTTTGGTAAAAGAGTAGCCTCTGAAAAAATGTTCCTTCTCTTGATGTAGGAGGAAAAAATTTGATACAGGTAAGGAGAGCAAGGAGAGAGAGAAATAAGGAGTCTGAAAGATCTAGTGACTATTGTATCTAGTTAATGATATAATCATTCTAACTGAAGGCAGTAGCTAGACCTCTTGCTGTTTTGATCAACATTTGGATCTTAAGCTTATACAGAAACATTCCAACGGTGCTAAATTTCAAGGCAGGGCATTTCATAAATCATTACAAACACCATGAAAAGATAGTTGGTGGTCCAGAAAAGAGACACTTTAATCTAGTGTTTTACGCTAGAAGAAGCAGAGCTCACAGCTCACTTGAGGTCTTTAGAAGTCAATAGAAAAATAGAAGGGCTAGAAGCCACGTTCTCCCTCTGGCTGATTTTCTCCTGAAAGGGCTTATTTCCTCCAGTTGCCTTTTCCTCTAGGCTTTAACATTCACAAATTATCATCTCTTTTCCAAAGGGAAGTTCGTTTTCATCTCTGAACCTAAGCAAGCATTTGCCAAACGGCATTCTACATAACATACAAGGTGTTTATGGATATTCTTCAACTTAATATAGAATAGGTATATAGTGCATTATAGACCTTTGAGAGAGAAAGAGACTGTTGGCTTCCTAAACTTGAAGATGTATAAAGCAGGAAAGATCCTGGGAAGCCATGCAATACAGAAATTATGTATCTTTGTATAGCTCAGCACTCCTAGAACTATGTGCCCAAAGGAGAGTTTTTTTTTTCTTAGAATTTTCTCACAGACACAATTGAGAAAATATCTCTATCTTTGTATCTATACACACACAAGATAAACACTTGGGCACTGACCCTACACTGTTCATATATGAACAGAAATGCACAAAAAGGTTACATACCCTATGTATACACTTAGTTGCGGGAAGCGCCGTTATCTAGCCAATTGGGGGAATGGTCACGTGACATAGACTATGCTCCTGCAAAACCAAGCTGCAGTTAGCTGGCAGGAAAGAAAACAGAGCAGCAGGTAGAGCGTGCACGTTACTTAATCTTTCCCCTAGCTCCTATATTCTGGGAACTCCTTCCTCATCCCCCTCGCCACCCCAATGGTTGTAGTAGGAAGCGCCATGTCTCCATGCTCTAGGGAGGCCCCGCCCACGCAGACTGGGACATGGGCAGGCTTTCTGTTAACCCGGGCCAATTAATTTTGGATCCAAGACGAGAAGACCTTAAGAAAAAAGAGTAAATGCAGCATTAAAAGAGAAGCTGAGACAAGAGCTGGAGAGAAAGGAGGTACTCCTAGAGAATCCCACCCGCCCCCACTCTGTCCTCAAGGTTCAGCGGCATCCCTGACTTGGAGCGCATGAGATATCCTCTCAACCCACCAATACATTCTCTCCCTTCTCCTTTCAGCCTGCTATTTTTGCTAGAATTTGTTCAGGATCTTGGCAGGCTAATACACATCAGTCTTACCAAACCCACTTTTAATAAATGCTTTCAAATTGTCTCACTGTTTTCTGGAAGTTCTTCATGCTACTCATATATTATATCACACTTTGCTTCTTAAAGATCCCTCTCTTTTTAAGGACCTCTGAAGCTTTTTTCTGAGGGAAGTATTTCAGGTAACTTATTCTATTTAGTATACATGTTATTTAGCCATGTGAAAGCTCATTGATATTGTGGCTACATTTCAAAAACATAGCTCCAGATGGAAATCTATATTTTGGTTGGTGAGGGTGGAGAGTATCAGAGAGCAATAGATAATCTAACTTGATTGTCAACATTCATCTTAAGTCGATTTTAAACAAAAGAATTGCTTCCCTATAAATGAGGCCAACACAAATGAGCTCTTCAACAAGCAAATAACCTTAGAGGGATACAATTAGGGAAGGGGTCAAACTTACAAGGAATCAGAGAATTACAAACTAAAATAAGGCATCAACTTCTATCAGCAAAATTATGCATACACACATGCACGCACATAGGTATGTGTGTTTCCTTTGAGAAATAATCTGAGGGACTATACCAAGTGTTATATAAATGCACATTCTCTTTGATCCTCAGGGCAACTTCTAAGAAAAAGGAAAAAATATTATATATGAAAAAGTTACATCCTTAAATATGTGAAATACTATTATTTCTAATAGTAAAAAATGGAAACAAGAAACTAATGTTCAATTTATTCCCTTCATTTAGAAGGGAATAAATATGTATAGTATAGCATATTTAATTGATAAATTGTTATCCAGTAACTAAACTGACAGTTGAGGAGACTATGTAGGCAACTAAAAATTATTAACTTTATATTAGAGAGCAGTCCAACCTTGCATGTGAAAGAGCAGAGCAAGGCTAACTCCGTTTTGTGCTACACCCGCCATCTTGTATATGACCCCCATGTCAGAATATTGCCCAGCCCGCCCTTGAGTTAGAGTTAGCCAATAGGAATGCGGAACCCCTAACCACCAAAGAATGTAAAACCCACCTTTTGCCCGCCAAATTTGTGCGCCAATTCTGACCAGAGTGATAGGCTAGCTCAAATAGCTACCATAGGGTAAATTGTAATTCAATTGGCCACCTGTGTGTGGCCTAACATGACAATGTAACTTTCTGTGTGTGTTACAATCTCATTGGCCACTGACCCCTATAAAACTGGGCGCTTTTAGAAACTCTTTCTCTTTCTCTACATCACACCGCTGCGTCGGTGGGTATGGGAGACTGAGCTCGAGCTAGCTCGAATAAAGGCTCTTTTGCTTTTGCATCAGACTCGGCTCCCTGGTGGTCTTTGGGGATTTCAAAATCTGGGCATAACACATGGATGGGATATTTACAACTTTGTAAAAAAAAAAAAGTGTATTTTTTTTAAAGATTTTATTTATTTGTTTGACAGAGAGAGATCACAAGTAGGCAGAGAGGCAGGCAGAGAGAGAAGAGCAGGCTCCCTGCTGAGCAGAGAGCCCGTTGCGGGGCTCGATCCCAGGACCCTGAGATCACGCCCAGAGCTGAAGGCAGGGGCTTAACCCACTAAGCCTCCCAGGTGCCCTTGCCAAGAAGTGTATTTTTTAAAGTCTGAAAGAAATATTTCTTTCAGAAATATTTGCTTAGAGTGGTTTGTTGAATGGTAATGTAACTGCTTTTCAGTATTTGTTAAATGTGATAGTATTACTTTTCTAATTTTACATCTTCTAAATGAAGTAAACCTAGAAAACCATCATACTCTAAGAAGCCAAATTTTAATACTAAAATTCAGCCAACTTGATTTAAAGACTCAGGAGAATCTTTGAAAAAGCATCTGTGAGAAATGTAATTAAATTATTGATCTAGATCTAGTATGAGTCCTAGGGAAAGTGTTATGGTAGAGAATATTAAAGCAGGGTACACAGTGTTTTAGAAGCTGTGCTTTGAGAAAATATTTTTAAGTGTTCACCAATGCAACTCTTAGGTGTGGTAATACAGTACTCGGCATAGACATGGAAATTAGATTATTTCATTTTTACGAAGTATACCGTTAAATTTCCTCCTGAGAAAAAACAAACATGCTACTTCATGCTATAAATTTAAACATCCACTCTTTTGTATATGGTTACTATATCAGACTTTGTTCATGTGCATGAGAAAGACTGGAAACAATTCCCCCAATGTGTAACAAATAACATAGATATGCCACTTCCAAAGAAATACAGGGGAGTGACTATTTTGTTGATACTGCTATTACTACTATGTGCTGTGATTGAAATTTAACATCCTGGGGACAAACTTTGTGCTCCCCCACCACTCTATGAAAACTCCCCCACCCTGCCAAATGTCATTACTTAACCTCCTTTGGCCAAAGGCGACGAATGGTTTTTATTTGCCCCTTATCAGCATGGAGTCGTCTATGGCATCTGGCAATATCAGTGGTTTTTGAATTAATGTTATATTTCAAGGATTCTGCATATGTTCAAGTATGATCTCACTTAAACCTCACAACAACCCTATGAGCAGATACTTCTGACAGTCCCCTTTTAGAGATGGGGGAGTTGAAGCACACACAGATTAAGCTAGCCAAGACAACCCAGCTAGTTAAGTTGTGGGATCTGAGTTTGCATTCAGCCAATACTATCTGAAAGTCCATGACCTTGTCCAACAAAGAATCCAAGTCAACATGTCCAAACTACTGTACTACTTGGAGTGACTTCCTGCTGCATGAGGTCCTGTGTGTCCTGTGCTACTTTCTTGGTGCTGCTTCTCATGCATCTCAACTGATACATAAGCCCAGGACCTAGTCCTGGAGCTGAAGATCATTTTCATGACAATGAAGGCTCAGTCTGTATCTGAAAGAGCACATATAAAATACTCGCCCCATGTTCAACCAATGGTATTATCGTTACTATTTTATTCTATGAACATAGTGCTGTACACTCTTGAAAGAGCTTCAATAGATTTTTTTGTTTGATCTTCAAACTCTACATGTTCAAGATCAAGTTTATTATATTTTCTCCAACAACTTCTGGCCTCCCTGTTCTTTCAGGTCATTATCTTCCTCCTGTGCTCAAACCTGAATCATCTTTAACTCCTCTTTCCTCTTTAGTCTCCACATTTGATCTGCTATGTACTCCTAGAGGTTCCACTATCACCAAGCTTCGGGGCTCCTCTCTTCTTTTCCATTTTCCCAAAAGGCAGCTAAAGTAGCGCTCCAAGAATATCCCCCTCCTTACTCAAAAACCTTCAATGGCTCCCTACAGCTACCCATTAAGTGCAACCTCCTGAGTCAAACACTCGGATTTCTTTATGTCTTCAGCCTACCTTTCAGCATCAATTCTAGTTAATCCACTATGTGTATCCTCTACTCATTCACATTAGACAGCATTTATACTCCTCTTTAAGCAAAGGGAACCACTGTAGGGTTTCAGACAGATTAAATCACTCACATTTTGTCAGTGTCAGACTTTTCTTAATGGGTGACTTCAGAGTAATTTGACCCCCAAAACCCTTATAACATCTTGAAAATATCAGCTAAGATTATCTTATCAAAAAAACAGTATATCAGGGCGCCTGGGTGGCTCAGTCGTTAAGCATCTGCCTTTGGTCCAGGTCATGATCCCAGGACCCTAGGATCGAGCCCCGCATCCGGTTCTCTGTTCGGCAGGGGGGCCTGCTTCTCCCGCTACCATTCCCTCTGCTTGTGTTCCCTCTCTCGCTGTGTTTCTCTGTCAAATAAATAAAATCTTAAAAAAAAAAAACAAAAAACAGTATATCATGTAACTATTCTCCCTAGTCAAATTCACAAAATAATCCCCACATTTTAACCCAGAGAGCTGTCCTTCCATCCCACATAGCAATAGAAAAGGAAAAGAGAAAGTTAAAGAATACGGTTGGGCTACCGAAATTGTGAAAATCCCCTTTAACTGTTCTCCTCTGTCCTAATGAAAGGGTATGGTTCCCAAATAGAAATCAGTGTGCGTCAGAAGGAATGTAATCATGACATTGGGGGTGGGTGGGGGTGGGTATGAACAGAGTACCCTGAATGGTGAAAGCAGTATCAGAATGGTGAGACAGGTAGTGCGTTTTTTCTTAGGCTTTGATTTGTTTAATAGCTTACTCATATGAATCATCTTTAAACCTAATTTTGGCAATAATATTTAAATTCTACATTTTTAAAGACATAAAAATTACCTTATTCTCTATGGTAAACCCCATAGTTTGACCACACAACCAAGGCACCAAAGTGCCCCCTGGTGGCAGACTATCATTATTGCAGGTTCATACTTAACCCCCTTGAGGGTTCTCCAACTCCATCCTTTCCTTAGTCTGGAAAGACCCTACCGCATACGGAATGCTATCTCAGGGACCTATTTATTCTAATTTCCTACATACCTTTAAAAAAAATCCCCTGCCACCTAGCTGGTGCCTAATATTCTCCTGGTAGTGCTTTATTCCTTTGTCCACAAAAGCATGGGGAGAGAGGGAATGCTATGTGTCATTTGTACCTTGATGTAAACAGGTTACTCCGTGGTGTGAATGAGTTCATGACTCTGCTGAGAAGGATTTCGACAACGGAGACACACTCCAGGGCCTTCAGAATGGAAGGGGGTGTCACTGACAAAGGTGAGGGTGGGGCACAAAGGGAGCGGCTGGAGTACAAAACACTGCCCATCTCAGTGTTTTCTTTGGTTAAACCACAGTCAGCTTTGGAAAGGAATAGCTTTAGTGCAAGCGAAGACATTTTGGTGAGAAGAGACAAGGAGCCTTACTTAACAGGAGGATAGGCACTTGGACGGGTGGTGGTTGGGAGGGAAAGCCTCCCTCCCGGGGGCCTCTGCACTTGACCACGGCTACTGTCGGCACTAGTCAACGATTCTGCAATCTATCCTGGGAAATGTGCTTAACCTAGTTCTCAGCACATGGCACTAAGATTTTTCCTCTTATTTGCCTCAGGCTCAGAAGAGCTACATGACCTGGTTACAGTCTAACACAAGCCGTTGACTAAGTGATTTCTTTCATTTCTTTAGGGGAAAAAAAAGAAAAAGAAAAAAAAGACTGTGGTAAAAATCGGATCCTGAGAATCCAATCTAATGTTAACACTAGGAAGAAGATCTCTGTTATACTCAACAACTGGTTTGGGAGATCTGTGGGTGACACTTGTCTTTCTTTCTTTTAAAAATTTCATTTATTTATTTATTTGAGAGAGAGAGAGAGCATGAGCAGGGGGAGTGGGAGAGGGAGAAGCAGACTCCCTGTGGAGCAGGGAGCCCGATGTGGGGCTCGATCTTGGGACTCCAGAATCATGACCTGAGCCAAAAGCAGACACTCAATCAACTGAGCCACCCAGGCACCCGGACACTTGTTTTTCCAAGATGAGAAGGAGGACTGGGCCAGGAAGGCGAAGCCATAGAATTCTACCCTTTCACATCCCTGATTCTAGCATTGACTCAACTATGCAGACGCCAACATCCCAAAAGATGCTTATATATCATACTGGTGAATTCCAGGAGAGATAAAGGGAATGTAGCCGATGACTACCTTCTTATCTTTTCCTAGATCAAAACTGGTAGAAGTCCAACACTTCCTACTACCATAGGATGCTGAAACATCCTGCACAGTATCCTTGTGTCTCTCTAGTACATCACTGAAGTATGTGCCTTTATCACTTCAATCTCTGACAATAGTTCCCTTTTTGGAAGAAATTTTGCAAACTTCAGAATCCTACTTCTTCATTGGACTTTCAAAGTAATCTTTTAGAGGTTGTTTGCAAATAGGAAACAATGTGGATTCTACCACCATTGTCTCCTAAAGCATCTCTTCTACTTTACGTGGACAGTCATTTGGTTTTCCAGAAGTGGAAATCTATCTTTGGCCATCTGGTATGACCACTTACTCCTTGAAGCTATCCTGTCCACCACAATACCATTAGCCACAGGTATCCACTGTTTTTGAAACATGCCCAACTCAAATGGAGATGTGCTATACGTGTAAAATCCACAACGGATTGTGACGCTTTACTTAAAAAAGAATATAAAATACCACATTGCTTTTTTTTTTTTCCACACTGTCGACGTGTCGAAATAACATTTGGAATTTACTGAGTTAAGTAGGCTATATGACTAAAATTAATTACACCTATTTCTACCTTTTTAATTTGGCTACTAGATCACTGAACATTACATACCTAATTTTATTTGTACCATGAGGTTCAATTCTTGCTGCCTTAGGATGCACTCAGAGCTTTTAAAAATTCCAGAACACTCAAATCAATATACCTGGGGTTGGGGCTGGGCATGGGTATTTTTTATTTTTTTTTGAAAGCTCCCACGGTGCTGCTAATAGCCAACATGGAGAGTTCCAGTTCTTCGTTCTGGAATTCTATGATTCTAAGACTCTCATGACTACTCATGCAGGTTAAAAGTTCAGAGTTGTTTTTTTCCTTATTCTGTATAATCAACTTTGTCTGTGCTGATCTATTTCTCCCTAAAGAAACAATGAAATGTTTTTCCAGCCATGCAAGTTAGAACTTTGTTTGTTTTATTTTTTAATGAAGTTCACATGAATCCAATGCACTGCCAGGGCTGGGGAAAAGAGGCATTGAACTTGGGATTTTAAGGTTGATGAGTAACATGTAATCTTTCCTGGGGCTGCTTGTTACACTTGCCCTTTTCTTCGTGGAAGCACCTGCT